>WBNO01010151.1:255370-279983 GCA_013400575.1 Peucedramus taeniatus
TGCGGGTGGGGGCTCGGGCGGGGAGGGGCGGCCAACGGTGCTGGAGCGGGTCCAGAGTTGGGCAGAGGAGCTGCTGAAGGCTCCGGAGAGTAAGTGCTGTGAGGAGCGGCTGAGAGAGCTGGGGGTGCTCAGCCTGGAGAAAAGGAAGCTCAGGGGAGACCCTGTCACTCTCTGCTACTGCCTGAGAGGAGATTGTTGCCAGGTGGGGGCCGGCCTCTTCTCCCAGGCAGGGCAAGAGGAAATAGCTTCAAGCTGCACCAGGGAATGCTTAGATTGGATATTAGGAAGAAATTCTTCACGAAAAGGGTAGTCTGGCATTGGAACAGGCTGCCCAGGGAAATGGTCGAATCTCCATCCCTGGAAGCGTTAAAAAAACCTGTAAATGTGGCACTTTCAGGACATAGATTAGGGGTGGGCCTGGCAGTGTTGGGTTAATGGCTGGGCTCAGTGATCTTGGTGGTCTTTCTCCCTCCTCGAAGGATTCTGTGACCCCACACATCCCTCTCCTGCCCTGGCAGGTCTGTGTGAGGGAGGCTGCCCTCCTGCCCTGGCGTGACCTCTGCTGCACCTTCTCTCTCCATCCCCTGGGCTCGTGTGGTTTCACACCATTTGTTCTCTCACCCGGTCGTGGCTGCTGTGGGGCTTGTGCCTGGTCTACCCCAGTCCCATGTGCCAGGCAGAGGGAATGCTGGCACCTGTGAGCCTGCCCTGTGTGTGGCCAAGCCCAGCAGACCACTCTGCCTGGGGATCAGTGTCAAGGCAACAGAGGGGCAGAGGAACAAACTGATGTGGCCCTGTGTAAAGTGAGAAATACCCCACTGGCTGTCAGCTCAGCTTTCCTGAGCCTGCTTCCCAACCCAAGCGTGGCAGAAACAGCTTGACAGGCTGAGACAAATCCCTGATGGGGAAGTGGGGGTCAAGCAGTATCTCCAAAGCTTGGGCACTCTCCATAGAGAAGCTGGGGTTTGGGAAGCAAGGTGAAGAACAGAAGCCAGCTCAGTAGGTGCAGAATCTCAGCTAGGCTTTAGGCAAAAGGAAGTCAGCAGTGGGCAAAATATTTGGTGAAAAACAAGGAGATGGTGAGGCTGGCTGTAGGGAGAGGCAGCCTCAGGGATAAATTTGTGCCTGAGCAGTGTGGTCTGTGATTCCCAGAGCAGGCTTGGCTCACGAGCTCCAGGGCTGTTCTAGCACTGTCTGGTTTGCTGGGGCTGGAATTGCATTGTGAGTGTCCGAGCTGCTGAAATGTGCAAGCTTGCAGTTTCACACTGCCTTAGCACAAATGCTCCAAGCATTAGATAAATGTCAAGCACAAGTGAAGAAAGCGGGTTGTTCTCATGTTATCTCTAACAGTATGTTGGATGTGCTTGAAATAGAACTGTCTATATGGACTGTGAACTGGCTGGGCTATTTTAAGGGTTACTAAACCTTGTGTCTGGTGTCTTTTGGGAGACAGGACTGAGGCAGCCACACGGTAGGATTTGCTCTCTGGAGCAGCTTGGCAAGGTAGGCTGCTCTTCTTGGGGTGCTGCTGTAATTCTGGGGGTGACAGAATGAGTCTTTGGAAAATCCAGGCCACTTGCTGCTTCCCCTTGCTTTGGGAACTGGATGCAGCAAGGCTAATCTGAGCAGCTTTTAGAAATGGCTCTAGGTTTCCTTCTGTGTGCACAGAGAAGTGAGAGAGCCCAGTGAGCTCCCTTTGAGCAAAGAAGTGGATCCAAGGATATATGGGTTTGTTTTAAGATTATCACCTGGCTGCTGTACTTGGAGATGCTCAGTAGCTTTCTATCTTGAATGAAGTATTTTCATAATTAATTGTAGGGTTTGAAAATGCTGAGCCTAAAGCCAATAGAACAAACAGGTGAAAAATTTGACTAAAACCTGGTTTGTTTTTTTTCTTGTTGTTGTTTTGGGTTTGGTTGGGTTTTTTTTTGGTTTTTTTTTCCTATCTGTGCCACAATGCTCAGGTCACCACAGCAGTTTTGGAAGATATGCTAGTGAGAGATTATTGAGTGGTATTTTTCTTGATCTCAGATGTCCATATGCTGTGCTGTTAGACTCCTGTTAGGTGTAATCTGGAGCAGTTGGGATGAAGGTTGTTGCAGGCACTAAGGGCACATCCAGAGATATGGGAGTGCTGGCTACAGCTGCTGTACTGGAAGAATGCAGAGCTGAATTAAATCTGATTGTTTCCCTGGCTTAGCAGTGGAATGATCCATGTGCTTTGTGGCAGAGGAACAACTCACTGCTGTGCTCACCTAATTTCCAGCATCACCAACATCAGGTACTTCACCAGTAAGTGAAGCATGTCCTGATTTTTAGAAATTTTTATTCCTGGTTAATGACAGGACCTACCAGGGTTTCAAAATTTCTCTGCATCCCCTGTGCTTTACTGTATTTCTGGATAGATCATGGCAGACCAGGGAAATGGGGAGTTGTGAAGATTGCATGGTTGGAAGTAAGAGATCTGTTAGTTTTTGGAGAGTGGAAGTGAGGAGCTAATATGAGTCAGTGGAAGTGAGCAGTGGCTTGAACAGAAGTAGTGATTCTGTGTGCCTCATCCTGCTGTGCCCTCCCAGTTCTCTGTACAATTTGCCTCTGTCTTATCAATATTTTTGTGTTTTATAGCCTACATCACTGTTGCTGGTGTCCTAAATGAGAAGGCACAGAATGTATTTTGCATAATCTAATATTGTACAGTTGGGGGAAATTGTTAGTAAATTGTTTCTTACCAATTTTGCTGCTTCCCTCTCTCCTTGGCTGTGTCCTCTGTGATTTATAAAGAAATCTAAGCTGTAGCTTAATGTCAAGTGCACTTCTCCTACTAAGAAATCCTCATAAAGGACTGAAAAGTGGTTTATTTATGTCCTCATTTATATCATAAAAATTATCATTGGAAATCAAACTTGAACTAGAATTCAACAGTGTCCATAGTTGTAGGACAGAAAATACATTTTTTTTTCAAAATATGTGTCTAACTCCTATTTGCAGATAGTGCACAGAGGGGGCTCAGAGATGGAAAATGCTTTGGGACAGAAGATTGGTTTAAAGAAACGATTGTAAATAAGGCAGATGAGGAGAATCTGGAGCTGGGCATAGAAAGCAAGGGGTGGAGTAGGGGAGGCATCCTCAGCAGACAGGGATGTGCAGGGAGGAGGGGGGGCCAGGCCTGTGTGTGGCTGAAAAGGGGCAAACAAATGCCTGGTGATGGCAGGAAAATGTGGTAGTTACAGGGCAGGGTTGTGGCCAGTGGCAGAAGAGGAAGATGGAAATTTGCATGGATGCTGTTGTTACAGCATAGAGAAGAGCACTTGGGTTTGGAAAATCCCTGACAGCTTGTTAAACCCTGTGTTTTCCCATGACCCTGTAAAGATTTCTTTGTGCTCCTGGTCATTCTCTCTTGGTGAAGTGTTCACAGGAGTGTTTGCTTTTCTTGGCTCTGAGGAGGGGCAGCAGGAGGCTGTGCTGGCAGAGCTCTGTGTTTGCTCTAAAGGGGTATCCCCAGACAGAGCCAAGGCAAAGCACAGCCAACTTCCATCCCATTGCCCTTGCCACCACTCCAGACCTGCCAGTCACCTGGAAAGCACTCATCTGGGGAAAAACTTTCCCAGTAATTGTAGGAAACAGCATTTCAACATTGTTGTTTCAGCCTCAGCATCTTTCTTGAAGTGCCAGGGATTGGGCCTGGAGATGCTGTTTCTCAGTGGACCAGGTTTAACCTCTTGGGATGAGCTGCCTTCTGATGGGAATAGCAGAACTGCTGGGGCAAGGTAGCCAGCTTCTGTAGCAGTGACAGGATCAGCACCCTTGCACCTGGCTCAAGGGAAGACCCAAAGGTGAGGAAGAGTTTTCACAGCCTTTCTGACAAAAAAGGCAGGGGCCTTGGTACAATGCCTGCCTGCTGTGCCAAGCAACTGCTCCTCTACCTCAGTAGGAACCAAACAGAGAACTTGGAAATTAGATTCATCCTCTTGGTCCTCCTGGATGGGGCTCAGTCTGAAAGATGTTGAAAATATTGATGCTGGTGATAAAGACCAGTTAAGCTCCTTGAGGAGTCTTTTACAGAATCACTTAAACAAGGAGAGGTTATGAGGAAAACATTGGTTAGATTTTCCAGGAATAACTTGTGACTGAGGCAGGAAACAGATTTAGATATGTGAAGCCTTCAAAATAGCTTGGAAGGTGACTTTGGTGGGTTCCATGGAAACTCATCTGTTCTGTAGCTTTGCAGAGGACTTATACAAGAGAGCTGCCTGGCTTAAAAAAATAGTTGCTTAAGGAAAAAAACCTGCTAGATCTGAAATTGAAGCATGGCTTGTAGAAGATGGAGGCTGTTCCTGGGCCCTTCTGGAGCACCCCTGCTGGAGCAAAGCTTGCTGCACCTTTCTGGGTTACTGACTGCAGTTTAGGTTAGGGTGGTTGCTGCAGGAACAGGCAGGTTTGAGGAGAGACTCCTGTTAGTTTAAATAACTTTAAACTTGTTACTTAAATAACTAAAAAGAAGCTACTCAAATTTTGATGACATTTGGGAGTTCTGGAATGAGCTGACTGCTTCCTGAATGGTTTTGAACTGTCTGTGGAGTCAGTGGATGAAGCTGGAAGCCTAAGCTCTGCTTTGTGCCAGGAGCTCCCTGTTGGTGGCATCTCTCATTCCTCCTGCAGGAGGGGATAAAATGTGTGTGGGTGGGCACTGGGGTGGTCAGGCTGCTGATGGGGCTCCTTGTGAGCAGTGATTTCACTTGACTGAGGGGCTGGGGGTGGCCAACTGGAGCAGAGCAGTGTGGCACTGCCCCTCTTGCTGCCCTCCAGCTACTTCAGAAACCTGAAACAGGAGGCAAGTCCTCCTTGCCAAAACTCACTATTTTCCAAAATGAAATGAGGCAGAGCGTAGGAATTTTATGTGTAGGAATTTAGTCCTTGTTCAAAGGCATCCCCAGATTTCTTTGGATTCTGCAAAGGCTAAAACTGATTGTGGGATGGGAGCATGCTGACTGAATCTTTCAATAACCTAAACCAAGAAATAAAATAATACAGTTTTATTTGTGCTGTCTGAAACACTGACATCTCTTTTAATGGCTGTTTTTCAGCTAGGAGAAAAATCAAACTGACCTGCCCTTTCAGAAGCACCTGGGCAGGACTCTGCTCTAGATTGTTAGATCCAAAGGAGAATCTCTGCAAGAATCATCTGTGGTGACTTCTCTGAGATATGATCTAAGCCATCTGTTTGAGGAATGAAGGATATCAGTTGCCTAACAAGATGTGATGCTACAGAATTTTCATAGTTATGCCTGGGTTTGCTGTGGGAGGAAAAGACCTTTTCTGAGCATTAACAAAGAGCTTTCTACCTAGATTAGGGGGTTTCTGCTCTCTTGTGTCTAATTAGATTGAACCCCAGTGCTCAAATCAATGAGCACCATAACGTTATCACTCACCCCCATAACGGGAAGTTGGTTGCTTTATGTAGGGGTGGTTCTTTGGAGGGTTTTTTGCTGGATGTTTTGTTTTAATCTTTTCCTCTGCTGTTTCTCAGAGCTGGTCCAAAAAGCACGCTCTTCCCTCTGGGTTTGTTCTTTTCACCTTCACCGTTGGCTCTCTCTGTGTGTTTTCATTCATGCAGACAAATGGCTGTGACATGTACATGACGTGTGCATGGCCAGGCTGAAGGTGTTTGGCTGGGGCTGCCTGTGCAGCCACCCTCAGGTGGTTTGTGTGCAAGGGCATCTCTGCTCTGTGTCCCCTTCCCAAGAGGAATGTTTCCAGTTGGGAGGCAGGTGAATGAGGGTACATTAAGGTAACCTTTGTAGCAGGCATTCAGGGAAGAAAGGATGACGTGCAGGATGGATCTTGTTATTTTGGCATTGTGTTGTAAGAAACTTTGACCTTTCTTGGTAGGGAAGAATGATGTTCTGACTCTATGTGATCAGAAGGCTATTTTATTATTTTATGTTTGTTAAAGAAAACTATACTAAACTATACTAAAGAATAGAAAAGAATACTTATAGAAGGCTAGAAAGATAATAATAATGAAACTCGTGACTCTTTCCAGAGTCCCCACACAGCTTGTGTGACCATTGATCAGTGACTGAAAACAACTCACACCAGAGCCCAATCAGGCTCATCAATTCAGGTAAACAATTCCTAACACATTCAACATGAGCACAGCACAGGAGAAGCCAATGAGATCAGGATTGGGGTTTTTTTTATCTCTGGGGCTCTCTCTGCCTTTTTAGCTTCTCGGGATAAAACCCTGAGCAGAGGAATTCTATTTAGTGAAATATAAAGACTGCAGGCATCGTGTCTGTGTTGCAGAGCCGGGTGACGTCGCGGTGGCCTCGGAAGCATGTGGCTGTGGCACTGGGGGCCCTGAAGACTGCCTGGCTTGCAGGGAGGAATGCTCCGGTGGGCAGTGCACTTGGAAGGTGGGCCACGGAGGGTGAACCACGCGGCCGTGGCAGTCGGGCACAAGGTCTATTCCTTTGGTGGGTACTGCTCTGGGGAGGACTATGAGACCCTGCGGCAGATCGACGTCCACGTTTTCAACGCAGGTAAAGGTGTCCTTGTGTGTGGGGCACAAAGGACTTGGCTTGCTGGGCTCAGTTATTGCTTTTCTTGCCTGCTGCTGCTTGATGTGTTATACTCTGTAACATGCTGTCTGACTCTTAATTTCTAGAAAAAGTTATCACAGTAGGTAGGAGCCTCTTTCTTTGTGCAGCCTTGCATTTTCAGCCTCAGGGGCAGGACACAGAGGGGCTGTAGTTCATCTGACTGCTAGGGTAAGGACTCACTGAAGTAGTCACATAGCCAATGGCTTGGTTTGTCCTTGTTCTCTGTGAACACAAACTCAGCCAGGTGCAAAGAGGTGATATGGAGCTGGCTCAGGTCCCCCCTCCAGTTGGCAGCATGGCCATGCTCAGCTGCCCTTAGTGTGGAAGGAGCAGGGTGTGAGCCAGTGCACTCAGTTAAGATTCCAGGTGTAGACATCGGAGCTGTTTCCCTGTGGGGGCAGCTGACAAGTGGTGCCAGCATGATGGAGTCAGTAGGGGCATGTGGCTAGGAGGGGAGGCCTTCCCATTTTGGTAACAGCTATCGTGCAGATTCACAACATAGCTTAGAAAAGCATCTGCAACTGGATCCATTTTTGTTGGGTTACCAGTACCTGTCATGAGGCTGAGTTGGAGCCATGGCTGTGCTGGCACAGGCTGTATTTCTTGATTGAGTGCTCCTTGAACTGAAGAGGTTACTGAGCTGGTCCATTAAGTATTTCCCTGTAATTAGGTAGGTGATTAAAAAACTGCACAGATGCTTGGGTGGCTCCAGAACAACAGAGCCAAGAACAGAGAACCAGTGACCAGTTTTGGAGACTGGACAGTGTGCTGAATGCTCTGCAAACACCCACATGTAGACAAACCTAGTTTGTCTGTAAGATGCAGTGAATTCACTCCTTTAAGGCAGATGTGCAGCAGGGATAAAAGCATTGGTTACAGAGGGCTGCCAAGGTGACCTGCTCACAGTGTAGAGGGGGTGTAGCTCAGGATCCTGTGAACAGTGACATTCACCTCTGTCCAGAGGGACTGGGCTTTCACACTCAACACAGCTGAATGTTGTAGAACATGCCAAGTAGAGCAGCACTCTTCTGGGGAAGCATAATGACTGTGCCCAAAGGAATGCTCTTGTGTTGTCTTTCCCTCTTACCACTCCCAAATATTAAAGTGTCAGAATGCTGCAGCCACCACATGGGAAGTGACAGTGGCTTCCTGAGCCCTTGCTCAGCTAGCATTGTCAGGTGGCAGTGCTAAAGCCAAGATACCAGATTTTGAATGATCTCTTGTGAGTCTTCCAAAGATGAAGACTATGTTTTAGGTAGGAAGCATCCAGTCTAGCTTGACTTTAGCATTGGATGTGCTTCCTCAGTGCCCTTTCTGCCTGTGGGGAGGATGCCCACCTTTTGAGATGCCTGACTTTTCCCTTTCCCTGTGTTAGTATTTTAGAGGAACTGCAGACTGTTTTCTGCTGTATTTTGTATCAGCTCCATGTAGAAAACAAACCTGGAGGCTGTATGTGGTAGAAGGAGGGTGACTGGTCCTGTTATGTAATGGCTGTGTAACACATGCTGTGCCTCTTGCACTGTCATTAAACCCTGTAATACCTGTTGACTGTTCTGGCTGCTGCTGGACATGACACACAGGAAGGGGAACCTGTAATCCCAAGGAACTCCTATTAGTAATGCAAGGTTAGCAGGGAGAACTTGAATACAGATGGGGGTAAAGGAGGCAGACAGCCACCTCATCTATAGCTTGAAAACCAAAACAAAAGCAAACAAACCCTGTTCCTACAAAGCTGCTGGGTTGCTTTATTTAAACTGGGCTTCTGCAAGTCCAGGTGATGCCTTCAGGTGTTCCCTTGCATATTACTGCAGTGAGTTATTCCTGTGCTGCCCATTCTAACAGTTTTGAGTATCTTCAGCAATCTCACTAGCTTGAAGTAGTGTCTGCATTCCTGGTCACCTCTGTACTTTTTCATTTTTATTTCCCTGTTTGTTTGTGTGTGTGTGCTGTATCTTTCACTCACAGTCTAGGATGAGCAAGAGTGAAAACCTTTTCAATGAATTGTTGTAGAACAGTGCCTGTTTTTGTCCTCTGGGCCTCCAGAGGACTTCCTTCTGTATTTCTTAACTAGCTGCTACTCGGGGTCAGACACAGCTTTCTCTTGTTTACCCGACTGCTCCTTCACCTTGTCACGGGGTAAAAAGCACCGCACAGGATGGCTTATGAACTGTGAGCAATTTAGCAGGCTTAGCATTTGACATGGGCTCAAACTTGTGTTTCCAGTGTCTCTGCGCTGGATCAAGTTGCCCCCAGTGTGGACAAACAGCCGAGACCACGTGAGGGAGGTGCCCTACATGAGGTATGGACACTCAGCAGTGCTCATCGACGACACCGTCTACATTTGGGGCGGTCGCAACGACACGGAGGGAGCCTGCAATGTGCTCTATGCTTTTGATGTCAGTAAGTTCCAGCTTCTCACTGTTCCTTGATCAGACCTTCTCTCTGCCCCTCACTCTGCTCCCCAATTTGTTTTCTTGTCCCTCGGTGAGAGTCTGGAGGAAATGGTGTCACTGTCTGTTTCAGCGGTTTTAGAAGCGGAGTTTTGTAGGAATGTGCCCCTTGTTGAAGGAGTGACCAAACTATCCTTTGTCTCCTTAAAAAGGAAAAAAGCCCAGAAGTTTCTTTCCTCAAAGAAAGAGGCCTCATAGGCAAAGAAGATGCCTCATAGGACCTGGGGGACTTCACCTCTAACTTAAGGATAGCCAATTGGACAGAAGCCAAAAAGTCCCACCTAAGCAATTCACTAGAAAAAGAAGAGAACAAAGGAACTAATGGCTTTTGTGGGGTGTTTTACCAGGAACAAGAACCTCTTGCACCTGGCTCGGGTTTTCTCTGTAAAGAGCTTTGTTATTTTGCCTTTTAGTAAAACCTTTCTGTTTCCAACACTACCACAGGAGGCATCCTGCTGATTTTATGCCTTCTGAGGTAGCTGAGCTATCTTGGGTGTGATATATTTCTCTGAGAGCTTGTAAGACCTGCCTCGAGGAAATCATATATCAGAGTATGGTGGCCATTGTGTCTGCATGCTTAAATCTCTGTAAAACCCTTTGGGCTGAGATTGCTGATCTTTTCTGATAATGAAAATGGTTTTAATTTTTCTGTCAGCTTTGTGTGCTCTCTGATAGTAACTATAACTGAAGTGTTCTCTCTGTGTGAGGTAGTATTCCTTAATCATGGCTGAAGGTTGAAGCAAAAAGGGGCTGGGCTCTTGAGGATTGTGGTTTCTCTCCAGTGTGGTCCTTCTTTCTGAAGGCATGAAGGAGAGTGAGGAATAAAGCACAGGAGTAGTCCAGGACAGGATGGCAAAATCAGGGGAGACCTGAGTCAAGTTAGATAAACCTGAAAAATAAACTCCTTGAGCCTTTTTGGTTGGCTTCTCCATAGCACTGCTGGAGCACCTCTGGAGAAAAGGCACCATCAGGAACTGCATGGACACAAGTGTCAGGAAAGAAAAGAAGTATATCCAGATTCTGGATGCATGTCCATCTAAATACTGGCCAGTAACTGTCTTGCTGAACTTGCAAGGAAACTACTTGCTCTGGTGCTTGGTCAAGGGATCTCTTCTTTACCAGGAAATGTCTTACAGCTTGTGGCACAGGGTTTTCCCCTTCCTTCTCCTGACACATGCAGCTGACAAGCCACCAGTAACCCTCTGCCCACACAGAGGCTTTGTAGTGGGACCTGCCTAGTCTCCTTGGCAGCTCCAGTGTTTTAGCATTAAGTGAAAATTAACAGAAAGTCCTGCTCCAAACCCTCTGCAGCTGTCTGTACACACAGGCCTGCCATTCCTGGAAAGTAAGGCTGGCAGTCACAGTCCCATGTCTGTAGTGTAAGTTCCACTGTAGGAGTCACATCAGGCTAAATAAAGTCTTGTCTGAGTGCAGTTTAGTCCCTGCAGAGTTGAGCAGATCACAAATTGAGTTTTTTTCCATCTCTAGTTTAGCATGCTGCACCTGGGTGAGCTTTTGCTGATACAGTGTGACTGAGTTTGGAAAAAGCCCCAGGGAGAAGAGGAACTCGATAGCCCTGAGCTGTCTCACTAGAGGCTCCCCAGGGATTCTGCTGACCTTGCAAGACCCTTTGTGTGGTGCCAGATGGAGCATAGGTGGACAGTTGTGTCCTCAGGCCAAGTTCAGGGAAGCCATCCTCATGCTTTGGCTCCAGTGTAACAACTCTCTGAAATAAGCACTGTTTTTGGCAGCCAGGAGCCCTGAGGGAGGGTGGGGGGAATGTCTCCTGCAGCCTTGAGGCTTATCTGTGCCTCTTGGAGCTCTTGGGGCAGGTGCCTGTTTGCACTTGGCACTGAGTTGCTGGCTTGGCTCTGTGTTGCCCTGGCATGGAGAACAGCTCTGGCTGGATTTTAAGTCATCTTCTAAATCAAGCCAGCCCCTGGGGTGTGCAGGCTGAGGGGTGAATCTATCTGGTGCAGGCTCACAGGGAGCATTGTGAAGGGTGGCAAGTGAGGAAGAGGGGATGAGAATGTAACAAGTGGAGCAGATAAGACAGAGAGAGCTGCACTGCAGAGGTGGTTATATGCACAACAGCTAACATGGAGAGCTTGTGGTTAAGTTATTTCTGTGTGGGTTTTGAGAGCTGTTTTTTCTCAGTTATGCTCAGTTAAAGAGTATCTCCACTCCATGAGGTCACTTGAGCCACTTAGCATTATTGCTTCATTGTAATAGAAAGTGTGAATGCAGAGTTGATAAGTGACTCACAAGTACACTCTGCAAGAGATTCGGCAAAAGCAACATTGTTCAAGCCCTGCTGTACTACTCCCACTTAAAATGTGAGCTCTTTGTCAGGTCTGGCAGTCGGTGGCCATGCCCAGAGGCTGAAGTTTTGTCACTGTGTCCCTCTGTGGGGGCTCAGGCAGGTAGCCTTGCCCAAAGAAGCTTGCAGCCTCTCTGGCAGAGCAGGTGCTGTGTGAGAAAGCAAGAATAATTTTTGCCTTAGAAATTAAGAACAGTAGTAATAGAACTATTCCACCCCAACTCCTACTGTGTTTTCTCAGCATTGCCTCTTGTTTTGTTTCAGACACACACAAGTGGTTCACACCAAAGGTGTCTGGAATGGTCCCAGGGGCAAGAGATGGGCACTCAGCTTGTGTCCTGGCAAAGAGCATGTTTATCTTTGGAGGCTATGAACAGCTGGTGAGTAGTGTCTGTAACTGTTAATTGGTGAGCCCTTGGGAAAGAGGGTGTTGATACCCAGGACACTGATAGAGGCAGGACACAGGGGTGTATTTGTATTCCAAGTCACTGTCATTTTGTAGCTTAGCAAAGTTACTGCATTAGTACCCAGGTTATGCTAGTTGTTTTGTGGAGATGATGGTTGGAAAAAAAAGTCCAAAAAAGTGTTGGATTTTTTTAAACTTTCACAAAACATATTTACCACAAAGAGGTAAAAATATAATTTTTTTTTCTGGCTCGTTTCTCAGCCAAATGTAGATACATAAATACACAACATTTTTAAATAAGTATATATTGATCTACATTTATTTTAATTTGGCTCAGAAGTGAGACAGAAAAATCACTTTCTGCAGTGTTGCTGTGAGGTTTTGTCCTAGTCTGGTGTATGTTCCCTGTAGTCTCCACCTGCTCTGACATCTTGCTGTCCCTTTCAGCAAACACTTGGTTGCCTTCCCATTAAGAATACCTTGAGCCAAAGTTCATCCTGCAATAGCTGTCAGTGTACCTAATGCTCTTTTTAGCAAATCCTTATGATCTAATCTTAAGAAGTGGGTAAATATAATTTCAGCCTATCACCAGATTCCAGAAAAGATGTCATGTCTGTTTGGAAGAAAGCTGGGGCTCTGTTACAGAAGTCTCTGGGTTATTCTCTATCTTCTGAGGGTGATAGCAGGCCAAATCCATTACATTGATTACAGCAGCAGGAGGGGCTCAGATATGTCTTTTTTTTAACCAAGACCAAATAAACCTCTGGCTGTCCTGCTGCTCTCTACCTTGCCTGGAAGAGCAGGAGTCCACATTGTTTGTGTGAATGCAGTGTCTTCCAGGCAGCCAGCTGCAGATGGGTTTTGTGGGACCTCAGAACCTGGAGTGTATTTGCTCCTGGATGTTCAGCTTCCCAGAAGTAATCTTAGCTTCTGTGTCTCGTTAGGCAGCCTTAGCAGAGCCAATTTGACTGTCCTGCTAATGCCTCTTTTTTCTGCTGCTACATGGAGAGGAGGCAGGTTCCTGCCATGAGTGTCTTGTGTGCAGGACAGCCTTTGGGGGAGGAACTGAGCACCAAATAAATGGGAAAGCTGCAGGAAGAGACAGGACACCTTTGGGAAGAAACAGGCTTTGCTTTCCTCTTGTTAAGTGCTAAGTGCTGCCTGAGCAAGCACCTTGTCTCTTAGGAAGTACTGAATCCAATGGGATGCTCCAGGTCTGCAGGGCAGCATCCTTTCTGGGGCTGGATGTGACCAGGCTTCTCAGTCCCTATGTGACCAAGCTGCTTGTCTGTCTTCCAGGCTGACTGCTTTTCAAATGATATCCATAAATTGGACACCACAAACATGACGTGGACCTTAATCTCTGCCAAGGTCAGTGTCTGTTTCTCCCTCTGGTTTGTGGAGGAACTTTTGCATCTGCTATTCTCTGGGGTAGCTGCCCACACTTGTCTCACAGCTTCTGGCTGATGTGGCTGGGATCTACAGGATGGGAAGTTCTCCAGGAGAAGGCAGCCACCCAACTTCCCCATCAAGATGTGTTATTTCCCTGGCTAATCTGCAATCTTTTTTTTGTCTTTGTCTCTTACTCTGTCCTTCAGGGTACTCCAGCTCGCTGGAGAGACTTTCACTCAGCTACCATCATTGGAACAAAGATGTACGTGTTTGGTGGCAGAGCTGATCGTTTTGGGCCATTTCACTCGAACAACGAGATCTACTGTAACCGCATTAAAGTGTTTGATACAGAAACCAACTCCTGGCTGGACTCCCCTCCCACTCCCGTGCTCCCAGAGGGCCGGCGGAGCCATTCAGCCTGTGAGTGTGGGTCTGCTGAGGGTGGAGGATGGTGGAAGGAAATTTCTGCCTGCCTTAGAAGGGGTGTCTGCTCTGCTGGGTGGGGCTGTGGGTTAGAAAGGGTTGCACAAAGCCCAGTTTCTCTGGAAAGCTGCTGCCCATCAAAAAGCCTTGCACCCCACACTGCACATGAAGGTGATGTAAGGAGAGGTGGACAGCCAGCACCACATGGCTTTGTGTTTGGTGTTGGGTCAGGGATCTGCTGGGTGGCCCTCTGATGTCTGTGCTTGCTCCCTACAGTCAGCTACAACGGGGAACTATATGTATTTGGTGGCTACAATGCACGCCTGAACAGACACTTCCATGACCTCTGGAAATTCAATCCAGGTATTTATGCTTTTAACTTGCTGCAGGGATAGTGCTCCAGGCCCTCAGGCATGTGAGTGCTCAGAGGAACATTCTGTCCAAGGAGTACTGCTTGGGGGGAATGGCTCTTGGCTCTTCTGACAGCAACTTGCTACTGTGCCTCCTCTTTGCATGTTTCCAAATCTCAGTTAGAAAACAGAAAATGAGGTATTGCTGAAAGACATATTTCATTGGAAAAACTTTGTCTTGTTCTCAAATGTGCAAAAGTACTGACAGAAGAGAAGATATAGGGAGTCAATAGGATTAGGCAAGAATGAGACTATAGTTGCAGTAACCATTCAACTTGAGCTGCAGGGTCACCACTGCTTGGTACCAGCTCAAACTGTGCAGCAGAAGGGGTGGTTCTTCAGCTGGTACCCTGAATATCAGTCAGCTGTGAGCTGTTTTGAGGTCCTCAGTCACGTTTCACTGTCTAGACTAAATTTGTTTGCTAATTGCTTTGCATAGTAAAGTTACATGAGAGCAGCCAACCAGCTGCTCCCCAAGCTGATTGTGAGCTGGTGTGAGAGCTCCTGCAGGTTTCAGTCCTGTGCATTGTCGCCCCCAAGCATCCTTGCACAGAAGAGCAGCGAGAACCAAGGCTGCTGTCTCCACCTGGTCCAGTTCCCCACGCCCTCCTCCCGCAGCCGAGCTGTCCCAGCCGCTGATGCTGCTCTGCCAGGCTGCTCTTCGATCGCAGCCTGCCAGCAGATGGAGCTGGTTCCTGGATCTCCCTGCTCCAAATCCCGACCGCAGCAGGCTCTGGGGAAGGGAAGCTGCCTCTCTGCTCCTGCAGCTCTGCCCGGTACAGCTCCCTGTGATGTCGGACCCGCTGCCGTGGCAGTCTGTGGGTCCTGGTGCTCAGGCTTTGCAAGGGAAAGGCCTTGATGGGGCACTGAGCAGCCTGGTTTAGTGCAAGGGAGTTGGAACAAGATGGTCTTTAAGGAGCCTTCCAACCCAAACCATTCTATGATGTGACCTGCAAATCCTGTCTCAGCAGGCAGAGCTCCAGGACTGTGACTGGCATCTAAGTGGCACTTCAGTAACAACCTCATAGAAGTGCATGATTTAGCCAGGTCAGGGGGGAGAGTGGATATTGGTGTCTGTGGGGTAGGGGGCCTCTACTTTTCCTGTAATCTGTTTAAATTCATAACCTGCTTATAGCTGGTCTTGGCCAGGCTCTTGTGACAAGCTGGTGCACTCTTTTCCTCCTGTTAGTTTCTCTTTCTTGGAGGAAGATTGAACCCAAGGGGAAAGGGCCTTGTCCTCGCCGCCGGCAGTGCTGCTGCAGAGTGGGGGACAAAATCATCCTCTTTGGAGGTACCAGGTGAGTTGTGTGAGGTGGCTCCTTGAGAGGCTTTGCCAGTCCCTTCAGGCTCTGAGCCATGCTGTATCAGATGGATTTCAGAGGCACGTGGCAAGCGTCAGCCTATCTGGCAAGTGTAGGTAATCATGTACATCAGGGCTCCCCTGGAAAAGGGCCATGGAAGAGACTGAAGGTGTCATATAAGCTTGTAAAGCAGCTGGTGACAAGCCATCTTGTACGTGTAGAGACAGAAGGGTGTAACAGGCTGCTCAGAAGGGGCTGTGCAGTGCTCAAGCTTTCTGGTAGAGAGGTTGTGGGGATAAGTGAGGAGATCCTGCTGTCAGAAGGACACGTATCTCAGTCTGCTGTGCCAGAGCACACCTCAAACTGACTTATCTTCACCTACATGCTGCCCTGCTTCTCCCACCAGAGCTTCTTTCTTCCCCTGGCAAGTGTGGGTTCTGCTGCCAAGCTGCAGTGGGATGTCAGCTCAGCTGGGAGCTGTTTGAGGAGCCTACACACATGACAAGACAATGTTGCCTTCTTTGCCAGTGTTCCTTAGCAACATTTCCATTCACAACAGGGACCTGGTGTTATGGATTTAGCTGTCAAACAGTGGAAGTGATACTGTCAGGGTGCAGGGCAGCTGGATGTGGCCAAGAGCCTTAACAGCTGCTAAAAGAAAGGAAGTGGCCTATCACCAGGACACACTCTATGCTGTCTGGAGTGACCAATTGCAGCTCTGGAGCACAGTCCTGCTCGCCAGTATCTACCTTGCAGAGACATCTTAAATGCTTTCAGCTCTCCACATGGTTTGGAAAGCTTTGGGGCTCTCTCTGGGATCTTGACAGTGGCTTTTTGGGGATGCTTCTGAAGGCAACTTGAGGCAGAGGACCAAGCAGGACAGGTTCTGCTGGTGACCTGACCATACCAGTGTGTGATGGGGTGAAGAGCTTTCAGGTTCCAGGGGTTCAGGGGGGTGTGCGGTGGCTAAGGATGTCCATGTGACTGGGAGGGAGTGCTTAATGCAGGTGAGGTAGGCAGAGGTGCTGAGTTTATCCAGTCTCCTCAAAAGATACTGGGTGCTACTCAGTACAGCAGAAGGCTTGGTAGGGCTTTACAGGAGTTTTGGGTGTCCCAGATGCTGTGCTGTGTGTAGATTTGTGTTTCAGCAGCAGCAGCTGTTAAGCCTTGGCACTCCTGGGAAATGCAAACTACAACAAATTTGACACCAGCTTTTTGGAGTTTGATTCACCCTTGCCAGGCAATGCAGCAGGGCCTTGTCTTCTCCATGAACCACTTGACAATTCAGCATGTTTCTTAGGTCAGGCTCAACCCCAATACAGGCACATTCATCAGCACTAGTGTGGGCTTGGAAGGGCTGCTGGCAGCCAGGAATGCAGCCTGCTTGAGCTGGAGGGAGGGTCTTGCAGGCTGGGGAAGTGGGAGGTGGGGGTGGGCTCTGCTCACTTCCTGTAACAGTTATCAGGTGTGCTCTGGAGCTGCCTGGCGAGATAAGAAGTTTTCCAGGAAGTCGTTGTAATGGAGAACTCCCAGTGGTCTGCCTGCTGACCTGTGCTCCCCTGGCTGGGCAGGGGGAGGGGTGGCACAGCACGGGCTGTCCAGCAGGGATTCGAGGAGGATGAGCCAGCAGGCTCAGCTTTCTAGGGAATGGCACTGGGGGATGGGCAGGCAAAACCCCTTTGTGTCAATTCACACATCCTCCAGACTGCTGAAGAGGCACTTCTGCAGGCTGCTTGCTCCTATGGCATCCAAAAGCTTTGTTTCTTTGGTAGTCCTGCCCAGAGCTTGGTCTTTTTGCCCCAGATGTGGTCCCTCTCTCTGGCCAGGAGCAAACCCTCACTTGTGTCCTGTTTAAGGGATCAGGAAGCTTGGTGTTCCCATTAGCTGTGTCACAGTTGTGGCCCTGGTCTGGTTTCCTCCCAAGCCCAGCAGCAATTCAGTGTGCAGAGACCATCCACAAGGAAGAAGATGGGGGAGGTGGAATGCTATAAAACAGTTTAGCTGAAGAGATGCTGATCCAGATTTGGCTTGAGACTGTGTTTTCCCTGACAAGGCTTAGGAATGCTGGCTCTGGTGAGAGAAGAGAGGCTGTCACTGAGTGCAGGGTGAGTTGTTTTGCAGCTGGAATGAGCAGTTTTGCTGGGCTCTGGCTGGCAAAGGTGGGCCCTGCACCCTGCTGCCTGGGAATTGCAGGGGGTTGCCTGGTCTTGAACTCCAGGCTCACCCTGCTATTTTCCTTTTGGTGATTAAAACCACAGACGTGGTGCCTGCTGGCTTTCCTTTGATAGATAAGGGATGGTCTAGGGTTTCCTGTGACGTGGATGTGAGATTAGATTGTGGTGTGGTGAGCACACGAGGTGGAGTTAAAGGGGCTCTTGCCTGTATCCGGGCAGATGGGTCCCATCAGCAACAGGTCTCCTCTGCCAGCAGTGAGCTGTGCTCTGCTGTTTGGCCTGAGGTTGTGGGGACCTGGGGGAGCAGGCACTGCCTCATGTCCCATGAGCTGGGTGGCTCATGGGTGGGGAAACAAGTGACACTGGGGCCAGGAGTCACTGCATGAGGTTGGTCCCAGCTAAGAAGTGAAGGCATGCTAAGTTGGTTCGTCACAGACCAAAGCAGGACTTAAACCACTTTTCCTTTCTTTCAAACTCTCCAAACAACCATCAGCCATGGGAGTGTTCTCCCCTGTTTCAGCACAGGCTGATCTGTCTGTGCAAGGAGATGTAGTGTCCAGTCTCTCAGGTGCTTTGGTTGTTCCATCAAGACCACTGTGGCAGGCTGTCTGTTCCCTAAAAATGCCTGGTGTTGTAGCTCCTCATTAGCATTCCAGGACCAACATCAAATGGGAGTGTCAGCAAATTGGAATTGGTTTAAAACGACTGCTGCAGTGCTCAGTGCTGAGCTACAGTCTTCTAAAATGCCATCCCCATTTTGGCACATCCACTCCAGCTGTGGCTGGAGTCCAAAGTGATTCCTGGGTCAGACTGAGAAATGTCTGTGCTTGCCCTGCCATGCAGATATCTTCTAGCTGCATTCTCTACACTCTTCTTACAGCATCTCAGTGGCCAAGCTGAAATAAATGCAGTAGATTTAACTACATGAGAACAGGAGTGATGGACAGATGAGGGGGAGGCTCCTGGCTGGAATCACCATGGTCATTCATGAAAAGAAGGCACACCTCCCATGCCCTGCAGAGGAAATAGTGTGGATTTCTGCTCCCTGGCTCCTTTGCAGCTTTGCCTATTCTGCAAGGAGCTGAGAAAGTGATGACTTTGGGTGCTGCTTGGGGCATCGGAGGGGCAGGAAGGATCACAGGGCCCCTGCATGGGACAGGAACATTCCTGGGCTTGCTGAGCCCTTGGTGAACTGGTGTATGAGAATTTTGGCACTGACTGACACACTGTGCTTGGTTTCTGCAGCCCATCTCCAGAGGAGGGAATGGGTGATGAATTCGACCTGATGGATCACTCAGATCTCTACATCCTCGACTTCAGTACGTGAGCACTCCCTGCCCAGCCTGTACCTCTTACCACAGGGTGCCCTGTGAGCAGGCCCTGCTGTGAAGCACCAAACTGTGCCCTCTAAGGCTCCAGGTGCCATGTCCTGGAGCCACACAGTGTCTGACCAGTGTGCTTGGCTTAAGGCAGAGCAGCTAGAAGTGCAGCCATGCTTTGTGCACTCCTGCATGCAGACCTCTTGTGGGAGCACAGAAGCCACCCCAGCCTGTCCCTGGTGTGCACTCTGCCTTGTCCCCCCCTTGCCCTGTTTCCTGTGGCACTGATTGCATGATTGCATGGTGTCAAGGCCTGCTGTAGCTTAGCTGCTTTCTTTCCACAGGCCCCAGTCTGAAGACACTGTGTAAGCTAGCAGTGATTCAGTACAGCCTGGACCAGTCCTGCCTCCCCCACGACATCAGGTATGGTGTGCCTTGCTGGGAGGTCACTCTGGGTGCTCCCTGCCCTTGAGGTGCTCCAGCCCTGGCTGAGGGCTGCCTTGGCACTGTGCACCTTTGAGGTGGGCTGGGCTGGGCTGGAGACTATAGCTGAGGGGACATGAAGCAAAGCTGCTGTAGCCCTGGGCACTGTGTTTGTGCTTTCTCTCAGTGTATCCTCTTGGTGTGTTACAGATGGGAGCTCTCAGCCATGACAACGAACAGCACCATCAGCCGCCCCATTGTCTCCAACCAGGGCTGAAGACAACTCATCCTTCTACCACCCTGCCCTCACCCCTCCACATACTGACCTCTTGCTCCACTGCCTGCATGAATTTTTAGCCCTTTCAAGCAAGGAATGTGTGAGCTCGGTTTGTCTTGCCCTAGCTAGGCCTCCCTCTGCCCTTGTCATGCTTTGGGCAGCACAAGTGGACAGGCAGAGCTGGCCACTGGGGGAAAAACTGTCTGGCCCCAGCAGCACAGCTGTGACCCCTCTCCTTGCTGGTGGCTCGAGAGCTTCCTTCCCTTTGCCTGTGGAACTGCTGTCCGGTGTCCAGCCACCTTCCAAGGGCCTGAATCAACTCTTACCACCAGCCATGGCCCTGGGGTTGATGTCAGGGTCAACCTGAACTGTTCCTGCACTGCCTCAAGAGAGCAGGAACCTCTACACCTGCTCCTGCCAGCACTGACAGCTTCCTGACAGTAACTGGCAGGCCCCAGCTCCAGGCTGAGCCCAGTGTGGGGGCCTGGCCCAGCTGGACACTGCCCAGCTCCCATTGTAAAACAACAACTGGGGGAAGTTTTATAAACAGTGAGGCAGACGTGGTTTCTGTGTGTCCTAGCAGGTGAACTGGGGGAGAAGAGGTGTGAGAGGGGAAAGACTGAAGCAGGTGCTTTTCCCTGAAGCTGCAGGCCACTGGTGGCTTGTGGCAGCAGCAGGCAGTGGCTGATGTGAGCCACAGCCTTGCCTGGGGTGGGGAAGGGAAGCTGGGCCCCCCCAGCAGCACTGCCATGGGGTACCTGCCTCCTGCCCAGAGTTGTGCTGTCCTGCAAGAGGACACAAGGAAAATGTTGTATGTCTGCTGGGCTGCACTGCCTCAGGTAGGTGGATGCTCTGTAGTTTCCTGCTTCTGGCCTGGAGGTGAGGGATGCCTGGGACAGCCTTCCTGGGTGGCACAGAGGGCTGTGCTCAAACCCTTTCCCATCAATGTGAAGCATCTGATGTGAAGAGGAGCTCCAGCAGGGCTAGTGCAAAGCTAAGGAAGCACTCAGGGTGTTCCCTGGGATGTAAAGTCAGAGGAACAGCTGAGATGGTGGTGGCTGCCTGCCAGGAACCTGGGTGGCAGAAGGCCCAGGCTGTCTCCCCTGCCCTGAGGGCTGGCACACAGCCAGGGACAAGTGCTCATCCAGCAGCACAAGGTTGCAGAGGTGCCTGGGCTCCTCAGCCTGCAGGAGGTGGCCAATGCAAGCACAATGGAGCAGTCTGGAGTGGCATGAGAGCAGTGAAAACCCCGTGGCAAGAGAACAGAAGGCCCCACCATTGTGACAAGAGCTTGTTCCTCACACACTGGCAGCACCTTGCCATGATAGCTGATGAGCATCACTGGCCTGGAGGGAAACAGGGTCTGCTGTGAGAGCACATCTGCCTGAGGGGGAGCAGCCCCAGCCTGGGCTCATGCTTTGTGGTCCTTGGCACCTGCAGGTTACCAAGAAGACTTAGGTGAACTTTTATCATGTGTTGTCCAGCAGCTCTAACTCCCTCCATCAGCTGCCTCAGCCACAGGCACTCTCTCAAGCTGTGAAATAAATGGTGGAATATTTTTGCTGTGCACTGAAGCACCAAGCTTACTCTCCTTGCAGGATGCCAGGCACTAGAAAATGCCCTCCTGAGCACCCAGAGCCCCTGTGCTGGGCTGTGGTGCTGAGCACAGAGGCTCCTCCATTCTGTCCATGAATGGCTGTCACTGGGAGGAATCTCAGTCTCTGGAGCACTGAGTGGAGACAACAGACCCCAGAAAGGCTCAGCAGCCCATGCCAGCTGCCTCTAGGAGAGCAAGCTTCTGGGAAGAAAAGGGGTCACTGACACCCCACTCCTCTTAAAGGTTTCTCTTGGGTTCAGGGGTGCTGTGGCTCTAACCTGCCTCTGCCAGGAACCTACTGCAGGCCTGGGCATGGCACACTGCTCACCACCTTGCTCCACGTGTCTCCAGTGTATTTTCTTGGCTTATCAGCTCTTTCTCCCAGCACCCAGGCCAGTCATCAGTGATGCTGGGGAGCAGCTCCCAGTCAGGCAGACTAGACACAGGATGTTCTTCAGGGCTGGCAGATGTGTGCCCCACAGGGAGATCCCTGCAGCCTTTGTCACTGCCCCCTCCTGAGCACCAGGTTTGCTTTAAAGACCCTGGCTTCCTTTTATTACTTCCCCTCTCAAATTTCAACTGGTTGCAAGGGCTATTTTTAGCAGCCTGCCTTCTAAAAATAGCCCTGAGCTGTTTGGAGTTGCGTCACAAGAGGTAACTCTCGCAGTGAGTGGCTTGGCCTCTGCACCCCAGGAGGGTACAAAAGGAGGCCGGGAGCAGCAGGGTCAGCAGGTTCAGCCACAGCCGGAGGCGAAGGAGGCAGCGGTTCCCTGGCAGCTTCAGGCCCTCCCAGCCCTGCAGCATGACCATCTTCTGCAGCCACTGCCACCGGCCACTGCAGGCAGAGATGAGCTGCCTGCCCAGCAGGGCCAAGCAGGCGCCCAGCGCCTCCAGGCCGTTCAGGTGAGCTCTCTCCCACCTCCTGCCCTCCCTCAGGGCTGGGATGGCCTCCCAGAAGCCCGGGATTGCTGGTGTAGGGTCTGATGGGCCTTGCAAGGTGCTGACACCAGCCTGCAACAGTGGGACTGCCAGCTGTGTGGGGAGGAGGTGCAGGAATTTGGAGGGGCAGAGGTATTTCAGGTGGTTTAGGAGGAAAGGGATATTGTACTGGGCTGGGGTGCACATTCCAGCACTGGATGCAGTTTCCATCCTGGTGGGGTTCGGTGGGGAGGTTGTGTCACTGGACTCCCCACCAAAGCACAGGTCATTGTCCAACCTGGTGCCCAGCAGGAGAGGCACCAGCCACACAGCAGTGTGTGCCCCTGGGTAGGCTTGAGCACCTCAGCCTGTGCCCAGGAGGTTTGCTCTCCTAGAGGCAGCAGCTGGCACGGTGCTGAGCATCTCCACTCCACATCCCCGAGCTTGCAATTCCTCCCACAATGGCAGGCAGGGAATGCTGTCCCTTCCCTCCCTGGACACGTGTCCCAGCTGGCTGGCTTTGCAGGTCAACCAAGAGCGCTTCCAAGGCTCGCCGAGACCAGATCAACGCGGAGCTGCAGGCGCTGCGCTCCCTGCTGCCCATCTCTGCACAGGAGAAGGAGCGGCTCTCCTACCTCCACACCATGGCCCTGGTGTGCCTCCGCCTGCGGGGGGCCCAGCTCTTCCCTCCAGGTACCCTCAGCACTGCTGTACTCCTCACTTGCTTGGCTCTGAGTGGGGCACTGCTCCCGCCTCATCCAAGGCAGCACTTCACCCTCATCCCCCTGCAGGCTTGGCTCCTCCTGCGGGACCGGCCCTTGGCACAGAACTGCTCTCCCTGCTCCCGGGGTTTCTGCTTGTGCTCTCAGCAGACAGCAAGCTGGTCTACATCTCAGAGAACGTGGCTCAGGTCCTGGGCCTCTCAGTGGTAAGGCCTGCTCACTGGGCATTTGCAGTCACTGTCCCCGTTCCCATCCTCGTGCCTTTATTGCCTGCACAGCACGCTGCCCCAGCAGACGCTGGGCTGTGGCTCCAGCACGCTGTGCACCCACGATGCCAGCCAGGGCCCACTGGGACGGGCACATCTCTGAGGCCAGCCCTCTCTTTGTCAGGTGGAGCTGCTCGCCCAGGGGGACACGGTCTTTGACATCCTGGACGGGCGAGTGGGAGAGGATGTGCACAAGAAGCTCCTCCTTGCCCGGGAGGAGCCTGGCAGGGGTAAGGGAGGATTTAGCTGTCATCTCATGGATCTTGCCACCCTGCTCTGGCCCTTGGCTATGATTTGAGAGCCAGGGCCAGCCCTGCTGGGAGCAGAGCGAGGGAGCTCCTGACCCCCTCTGGATGGTGTTTCCCTGCAGAAGTCACTTTTGTCAGCGAGATGCGCACGTCCAAGGCCTTCCGGCTGCAGCACGGGGGCAATCGGGTCGTGGCAGTGTGCGGGCGCTTTGTGGCCCTGTGCTGGCCACCCTCCCCCTCCACCACAGCCTTCCTGGCCCTCTGCACACCCGTTGTGCAGTCCCCCACAGATGGTGAAGCTGCTTCCCAGGATGATGTATTCCAGAGCATGCATCTCCTGGACATGACGTTTATCGATGTCACGGAGAGGTGAGGGCTGCCTGCTTGCACCACAGCCCCCGCTGTACATCTCAGCCAGCAAGAATCATTTCCCTTCACCAAGCCTGTGTATGGGATGCAGGCTGGACGCTGCATGAGCACTAAGACTCTCACAAACAACTCCCAAACCTCTTCTTTCATTTACAACTTATTTCTGTACCTCTGTTGTTTCATTCTCCATCATGCAGCAGCTGCTGCTTGCTGACACGGTGCAGGCTCTGTACAGCACTCAGTCCCCACTCCCCTTTTCTTCCCCAGTGTCACCTACCACCTCGGCTACCACCGGGAGGAGCTGGTCGGTCACTCGTGGTACAGCCTTCTGCACCCTGAGGATGCTGAGCTGGCAGCTGCCCAGCACAGGGCCGTGGGTGAGTGTCAGGCCCAGGAATGTGTGTGCTGTCCCCTGGCTCCATGGTCTGGTTATGCCTGAAACGTGGCTATCCAGGACAGCAGCGACAAAGCAAATTCAGCCCTCCCTGTTGTGACTCCCTGCTCCAACAAGGATGAGGTGGGGAAGTGGTTACACACCCCGTACAGTGTCTATAGGTAGTTTCCAAGCTGGGGGTAGGCATCCTGCTTTGCCACGGTATGCAGAAGAGGGACAATCCCACCTGAGCCCCATCTCTTTGGGAGGGCAGGACTGTTACAGACCTGACTTTGCTCTGTGTTGCTTCTGTCCCGCTGGGGCCAGACTTGTGACAGGGGCAGAGCCCATCCGGGCTATCCAGGCAGCCTGGGGCCGTGCCCTGCTGCCGGCTCACACAGTCCCTTCCTTGCCCGCAGCACTGGGGGCCGGGGCCGGGCCGGCAGCGGGGACCGCGGTGCTGCGAGTGCTGCGCAAGGACCGCGCCTGGAGCTGGCTGCGCGTGTGGGCGCGGCGGGACGGCGGCTGCATCACCTGCACCTGCCGCTGCCTCAGGTGAGGGCATCTCGGGGGGATTGGGGCTGCATCACCTGCACCTGCCGCTGCCCCAGGGGAGCAGAGCT
>WBNO01010151.1:280942-293180 GCA_013400575.1 Peucedramus taeniatus
AAAAAAAAAAAAAGACAATAAACGCCGCTCCCCCACGTGACCGCCGCTGCCTGCGCGTGCCCCGTTTCCGGTTCCGCCGGTGCCGCGCGGGCCGTTCCGGGGGCGCGGGGCCGGGTCCCGGGGGCGATGGGGCCGCGCCGGGAGGGGCCGGGACGGGGACGGGGATGGGGACAGAGACGAGGACGAGCCGCCGCCGCCACCACAGAGAGCGAGGAAGAGGCGGCCGCGGAGCAGGCGCTCGGGAGGCTGGAGCCGGCGGAGGAGAGCTCTGGCTCCAGCGACGACCGCGACGAGGGCGGGAGCGTGGCGGGGGCTGGCGGGAAAGGTGAGGGGGCCCGGCCGGAGCGACGCCGGGAAAGGCGGCGGCCTCAGCTCGGGGCGCGGCTCCCGGCGTTCGTTCGGGGGGAAACGAGCTCGGTGCCCTCTGGTATCCCAGCTCCTGCATCCCTCGCTCGCCTGCCCAGCTGAGCAGCTCGGGATCAGCAGCAGGGTTGGCGCTGGAGCTGGGTGAGAGGGCCCCGAAACAAACACAGGTAGGGGCCTCCTCTCCCCAGGCTCCTTCCCAGTGCGTGGAATCGCACAACCGTAAAATGGTTTGGGTTGGAAGGGATCTGAGAGATCACCCAGTCCCACCCGCCCGGCCGTGGCGGGGACACACCTGGCACTGGGGCAGGTTGCTGTGGAAGATGTGACACATGTCGGGGACAATGCTCCGTGCCAGTTCGGATGTGCTGAGAGGCCCTCACGGGACAGGAGAGTGGAAGAAGCAGGCCATGCGTGGCTGTGGGCACAGCGTGGGGGCTCTCATCCACAGCAGCGAGCACAGCTTGGTTTCCTCGTCTCTCCAAGTGAGAATGAAAACCGTACAAAAATAGAGCAAAAGCCCTTGAAGGGAATTGTGAGGGATTGGACACTGGTGTCAGCTGCAGGGCACAGCACAGCGTGTCACAGGTGTGAGGAGTCACTGGTTGCCCTGTGAAAGGGTCTCCAGGGTGTGTCTGTGGGGGAGGCACATCTCTAGAGCTGAGCTTTTGGCAGTGGGATTCAGAGGGGGGCAAGGTGCCTCGCCATCTGTTGTAGGCATTTTGTTTTCCTCTGGTGAGGAAATGGTGAGCAAAGCTCAGAGAGAGCATCACCGACAGGCACTCTTTCCTTCCCACAGCTGGATGGGAATGGGGACAGCAGTTCTGCTTTTGCCATCTGTCAGGGCACTCTGTGATCTTGTTTCTGGAGCAGGATGGGTTATATTGGAGCCCAGCACTGATTTTGTCTCAGCAGGGAAGGACTGGGCAGATATCAGGTGTTTCTTTAGGCCATCTGTTCTTCCATCCTGGACACTCTGATGTGCTCTGCAGGTTGTATAGCTCCCTGCAGGTTCAGCTGAGGAAGGCATGAGGTGTCCATGTGCCACAGGAGTCTGTGGGAGGAGAAGAAACACGAGGAGGCTGTGCTTGGGAGCAGGAAATGCCCCTGTTATTGGCAGGTAACACTAGCTTATCAAGAGGTGCAAAAAGAAGGAAACAGGCCACAAAATAATGGATGAAGGGAAAAAATGGCAGGAGGGAAAATTAAATGGATGACAGAGACAGCAGAGAACAGGTAAGTTATATTCTAGGGGGGAAAAAGGAACAAAAAAAATGGGGAAATTAAGTCCTCAAGAAAGAATGCAAGGAACAAGGAAAATAAGCTAATCCTGTCTTTTTAACCAGAACCTTTTCACACACACAGTTGCCAAATCTGCTGCCCAGCAGTGAGTGCCTGCTGGGACCATTCACTTCTGCTCCAGAACAGGCTTCTTTTTTTTATAGTGATGTTTTTATCACTGTGAGTGGTTAATTCAATCTCCTGCAAATAGGCAGTAGGATGTATTTTGTGGACTGATGCTACCATATGGAAATCATTTTCCCTATTAGGTTTCAGATAGTCAGGTTTGGTCTCCTGTACCAGTAATGAAATACTTTATCATGGAAAGTCTGCATGCCTTTGCTTTGTCTGATTTATTCCAGATCTCCTTTTGGCATCATTTTATATGGTGTCTTTATCTCATTTTCATTGAAGTCTTTGCTATTTAAACAGTATTGTTTTGGAATTTCAGCCAGATGGAATATTGGAGTGCAAGTGATGGTGCCTTGTCTTCATCAAGTGCTGAGAGTATCTTCCACATCATTATTCCTTTCTTTTAATGCTTTCTTTGTCCTTTTGCCTGTCCTTGTTCAGAATTCGGATAAGGGGGGTGTTTAGGGAAAGCAGTGCAATGAAATCATGCTGCATTCACATTTCCTTTGTCCCTTGTGCAGCAGACTGGATAGTCACTGTTCCTGTACCCCACCTCAGAGCACTAATGAGCATCATCAGAGCAGAGTTCCTGAGCATTCAGAGCAAGCAAAATGAAAACATTTACTGAGGCAGCTCTTGGCTGTGCCCATTATGTTTCCTGGATGATGAGAGGAGTTTCTGAAAGTCTTAGTTATTGCCAGGATGAGAGTGCTTGGGATGAGTCCATGCTCTGAGCCAATGTGACTGACCTCACGTTGCTTCCTGAATTTGGCAAAGCACACACAAACCTTGCTCATGGGACAGTGTTTTGTGTTTGTTTGGGAGTGAGTGGGCTACAAGAGCAGCTTGGGGGGCACCTGGCATCCAGCCAGGCTATCACAGACAGGCTGTGGTGGTCCCTGCTGGGCCACAGTTGGTGTGTTTTGTATTGCAGAGGCTCAGAAAGGCCATGTGCCTGCCACTGCTCAGAGGTGCTGAGCAGGCAGACACCACCTTAGTCAGTTTGCCAAGGCTTTCCCTTCCAGAAGGGACACAGTGCAAACCCCTTCTTGCCCTCACATGAGAGTGGAACGAGTTTATCCAAGTGCTGACTGAAGAAATGCTTTCAGGTGTTGGCTCTGAGCACCTAGAAGTATAAATCTAGAATAAAGATGATAATAGAGATGGTAATATTTTTGCATTCTGGTTATAAGAAGCATTAATGGTTACTGACATTAAGGGATATTAAAGAAACATGAGAGTGGGAAAGTCAGGACTGAGAGGTGACCCCTCAGAACTCGCAGTGGAGAGCTCACACTGCTCTTTGTACCAGGTAAAAAACTTTGTGCTGGTCTTGTGTGTGCTGTTGAGTGGAGAGAGAAGCAAAGACACTCTGGGGAGAGGGGGAGGCTGCTCTGTTCTGGTGGTAAAGACTGAAGTGATCAATGGGAGAGGAATCAGAGGCTGACAGATGCAGTGGTTTCTTTCTGCCCTGCAGTTGTACAGGGATGGCACTGCTATGCCTGTGTCACTGTCTCAAGCTCTGAGACATCCCTCTTGGTGGAGTTTGGGGGTGAGGAGTGCCTTGAGAAGCTGTTCAGTTCAGGTGTGCCCTGTGCTCTCTTCCAGATCAATGTGACATGTCTTTTGAGGAACTCCTGCGCGTGCAGAGTGATGCAAGGACGAGAGTGAGCAAGAAAGTGCCTGGTGGGAAGAAAACTGCAAAGCCTACCAAAGCTACACTGAAGCAGCAACAAGGCAAAAAGGGGTAAAGAGGCTCTTTTGTGATCAGAAAAATGTGTGTGCTCTCTGCACCCCAGAAATTACACTGGGAGCTCCTCCCAGCAGTGAGGTTGCCTTGGAGCTGGCATAGATCTCCTTTAATGTACTGGACAATAATGCCTGTCACTATAGTTTCATTGGGAAATGGTCTGGTGCTGTTTTCAGAGTTCTTAATATCCTGTCCTCTTCAAATCCCCAGCAGCCACCTGTCACTTGACAGTTAAATTGGCACTCAATGCCTTTATACCCTCTGTATTAAGGCACTTGTAACCCTTGGCATGGTGTGCCTCTCAAGCTCTATGACAGTGTCCACTGTGACCTGGAATAGTTGCCCTGCTGGTTCCTAAACTCCTTCCAGCTTATCAGTATCTTCTGCTGCTGGCTCTCACTGGCTGGAGTTACAGTCACAGACAGCTGTTCTGGAATTCCATTCATCCTTCTGCTCCTGTCTCATCTGTGGCTTGCCTGTGTCAGTTTTCCTTTTTTCCCTTTTTACAGTACTCACCATCACAGACTTTTTCCTATATTCAACACAACAAAAGCTATCATGCCTTTTTTTTACATGCCTTTTTTCTCCACAGGCTCTCACTGGTAACAGCAATACCCTTACCCCTTATTTGCAGTATTGAGCTGGTTTTCAGTCCTCAGAGTGGCACCCAAGTGATTTGGATGGGTTTCCTTTGTTACACTGGCACTCCCTAAGTTATTTCTGAATCTCTGTTCAATGTACAAGCAGAGAACACAAAATGCATTTCTCCTGCCATAAAGAGTTTTGGATAGGATAATGTTTCTGCTTTACTTGTTACCCAAGACTCTGGGGGATTTTGTGTAGTGCAACATCTTCTCTCAGTGTCTCTATTTCTGCCACACAGTTTGCATAATTCTGCTTTTGTTTAATTCCTCTAATCCTTTAAGTAATGTATTGCTGTAAATCCCACATGCTTTTTCTCTCATGTTTTTGTTATGGAAGTGAGCTTCTTAAAGGGCTTCAGGAAAATCCCCTGGCACTGAGCTGGCTCAGCAGTGACTCCAGAGCATTGTGCAGGGCTGTAGCCTCAGTGGATGTGAGAATACACTGAGCACTGCCCTGAGAGGGATTTGGAAAACTTGTGCCTGTGGGGTTGTGCTCCTGCCCCAGTGTCAGCTGTGGCTGCTCCCAGCAGGTGTTACTGCTCAGCTTCTCTCTCACCTGTGGAAAGGCATGGAGAGCAGAGGAGGTGCCTCAGGTCTGGAGGGAAGCCAGTGCCAGTCCAGTCTTTAAAAAGGGCAGGAAGGGAGGGGTTGGGGAACTACAGACCAGCCCTGGAAAGGTGATAGAGAGCTTCATTCTGGAGGCCATCTCTAAGCATGTGGAAGAAAAGAAGGTTCTTGGGAGTGGTTTGTATCAAGGGGAAATGTGAGTGGACTCACATTTCAAAGGGAAATGGACAAAGGGAGTGGATGTATCAAGGATTCATCAAGGGGAAATCATGCCTGACCAATCTGGGAGTATTCTGTGATGGCATGACTGGCTGGGTGGATGAGGGGAGAGCAGTGGATGTTGTGTACCTTGACTTCAGCAAGGCTTTTGACACTGACTCCCTTAACATCCTCTTAGGAATGATCTTCAAGCTTGAATCTTCAAGCCCAGGAAGTGTGGATTGGATGAATGGACAGTGAGGTGGATTGAGAACTGGCTGAATGGCAGAGCTCAGAGGGTCACCATCAGTGGCACAGGGTCCAGTTGGAGGCCTGTCACTGGTGGTGTCCCTGGGGGTCAGTACTGGGTCCAGTATTGTTCAGCTCTTTCATCAGTGACCTGGTGAAGGGGTAGGGTGTCCCTCAGCAAGTTTCCTAACAGCATCAAGTTGGGAGAGTAGCTGGTGCACAGAGGGCAGTGCTGCCATTCCATGAAACCTGGACAGGATGGGCAGCAAAGAACCTCCTGGAATTCAACAAGGGCAAGTGCAGGGTCCTGCACCTGGGGAGGAACAGCCCCAGGCAGCAGCACAGGCTGGAGTCACCTGCTGGGCAGCTGCTCTGCACAGAAGGACCTGGGGGTGCTGGTGGACACCAAGCTGGCCATGGGCCAGCAGAGCCCTGGGGGACAAGAAGGCCAACAGGATCCTGGAGTGCATCAGGAACTGCATTGCCAGCAGGTCAGGGAGGTGATCCTGCCCCTCTACTCAGCCCTCTGAGGCCAGTCTGGAGTGCTGTGTCCAGTTCTGGCTCCTCAGGACAAGAGAGACGTGGAACTCCTGGAGAGGGTGGGTCCGGTAGAGAGAAAAAAAAAATTAGGAGGCTGTAGCTTGGACTCTCCTGTGACAACAGGCTGAGGTAGCTGGGACTGTTTAGCCTGGAGAAGAGATGACTGAGAGGGGACCTTATCACTGCAAATATGTAAAGAGCAGGTGCCAAGAAAATGGGGCCAAGCTCTTTCAGTGGCACCTAGTGACAGGATGAGGGGCAATACTGAAACACAGGAATTTTCACCTGAATATGAGGAAAAATTTTTTACTGTGAGGGTGACTGAGCAATGGAAAGAACAAGCAGCTCAGTGAGGTTATGGAGTCTCCTTCTCTGGAGATATTAAAAACCCATCTGGATGCAATCCTGTGCAATCTGCTCTAGGTAACTCTGCTTTAGGAAAGGTTCCTGCCACCCCCAGCCATTCTGTGACTCCATGAGAGGAATAATCAGTACAACACATTTATTGATGCAGGTGATGGGTTTTCACTTGATACAGTGGAGCTGTTCCAGGTTCTGTATAGGGTTGTTTTAATCACACATTGATATATTTGGGTGTTATAGCCTTCTGTGGCTTTTGACTGAGTCACCTCTTTGCTTTCTAAAGGTGTCATGGTGAGAAATGAGCTGGGAGAGTCTGTTGTGCACTAATGTTCTTCTGAGGGTCCAAATGACCTCCCAGCATATTAGCTTGGGCCTCATTCTGACATCTGCTCCTCTTAAATACATTTTTCTTGTTTTCAGGCCATTGGAGATGTCAGCCAAGAAGCCTGTGCCTTTCCTGAGACAAGTCATCCCTGTTAGGAAGAAGGTGGGTGCTGCCCCTCCCCAGTTCAGGACTCCCCTTAGTGCTGCTGACAGGGCACACACTTGGGAGTGGGGCTACTGCAGATGGCACAGGCTACTCTGGAGGACAGGGCTGGACCAGTGGGGAGTGCAGACAGTGACAGTGTTTCCCTGGAGAGAACAACAAGTGGCTTGGAGCAGCTGCAGTTTAACTTGAGAGTTTTTTGACCCAGATGTTTCTGGAAGGTGCAGTGACAGCCACCAATGACAGTTCCACTGCAAGCCATGGTCATTGTTGAGTGCTAATCCCAGAAGTTCAGATGTCCATCTGCTTTCCAATCTGAATGTAACTTTTGACTTATCATTGGAATATGGTGATTTCCACAGTTAGAGACCTGTTTTTGTCCTGCTCCTTTTGCACAGCCTGACCCAGTTAATCTATGAAAATCCAGATAGGTTTGAGTTCCCAAATCCATCATCTTGACAACACATATTCAGCCAGCTCTTGGTCTGGGAGTTGCAGGTGTTTGACAGCAGCACTCCTGCTGTTATTCCTGGATATTCCTGGGTGGCAGACTCACATATGGAGATGTTTGTTTCATGGTAAACTCGATGCAGGCATGACTTTGGGGATGCTACCTTGACCATTGTACTTTATCTTTGCCAGCTGTGGATATTTCAGTGGTGGGAGCATAACATTGCTGGAAAAAAAAAACTGGCTGATCCATGAAGGGAGAGTAAGCAGGCTGTTAACAGGGTAACACTGGCTACAGCTCTTGCCTTTGCCTTCCCTGCTGACAGGTCCAGAGAGACCCTCGATTTGATGACCTGTCTGGAGAGTATAAGCCTGAAATATTTATGAAGACATACAGCTTCCTGGACAGCATCAAGAAGCAGGAGAAGGAGGTGATGCTCTGTGCCTCTCCTTGCCTGGAAGAACCTTGCTTGGCAGGGGCTACTTCCTCAAAGGCTTTTCACAGTTGAGGTGACAGGCAGGCAGTCATGCAGCTTTCTGCTCTCTTCTTCAGATGGTTCAGAAGCAGCTGAAGAAATGCAGGAACATGGAACAGAAGGAGAAACTCCAGCGGCTCCTGAACCGTATGGTGAGTCCAGAGCAGCATCTCCTCTCTGAGGGGCACTGGGAGAGAGGACCTGTGATCTTTGGTCTGCCTCAAAGCTGACACAGGCCATCCTTTTTGTACAGACACAGCAGGAACAGGCACAGAAAAAACAGCAGAAGTTGAGAGAGAGGGAGCTGTCTTTGAAAAGACAACAGAGGGAATTGGCCAAGCAGGGAAAGAAACCCTTCTTCCTAAAGAAATGTAAGTACTCGATGTGAGCATGCTGCAGGAAGATCTAGAGGGAATATTGCTGGCAGGAATTCAAGCACTGGTTGCAAGGTGTCCACACTGTTCCAGACAGCTGTGTGGGAATTGTTCTAGTGCTGGTACTTGAGGGACAAGCTAAGCCTGGACCAGGGAGGGAGGTGAGAAGGGGCTGCTCTGTGGAGATGTTTTGGGCTTCAGTTTAAAACTTGACTTCCCTCTCCTCTGCAGCTGAGAAGCGGAAATTGGAACTAGCTGAGAAGTATGCAGAGCTGAAGAGGAGTGGAAAGCTGGAGAGCTTCCTGAACAAGAAGAGGAAGAGGAATGCCATCAAAGACAAGCGCCATCTGCCCTCACAGAAGAACTTGTGACTGTTGGACAGTTGTGCTGTTGTCTGGCACTGGCTCATTCTGCCTTGGCCAGGCCTGGAGGATGGTTATCCCTCTTCCCAGGGTCTGCCTTCCACTGTATAGTGATGCTTTAAGGCATCACATCAGCTGAACTGAAAGAACTAATGGTTTCTTTGTAGCTGAAGTATCATCTTTGCTTGTGGTTTAGATCGTGCCTGGGTAGTGACAAGTGTGTCGTGCAGATGCTGATGGTGATGACAGCTGTCTTTGCTCTTGCACCTGCTCATTTCTAACTCTAGCAAGGAAAGCGTGAGTCCTGCCCTGCACTGCTGGCTCTACTCCAGGTTCTTTCAGACTTCCACTGAGGCAGAAGAGCATGTGGGACAATGCCTGCTCAGAGCAGTAACCCTGACTTCAGATCAGGTTGCCCAGAGCTGCCTTGGTGGGATCTGGTAATGTCCAAGGACAGATGCCCTCACCTCCCTTGGCCTCTGCTCTACTACTTCAGGTTCTCACGATGGAACTTTTTGTTCCCTTATCCAGGAAACCTGCCTGGTGTTAGTCCATAATCATCGTCTTGTTTTCAGTGAAGTGCCCTTTCCAGTAGCCTCCCAGCCTCAAGGAGTTGGCTTATTCTCCTTGTTCTCAAGGCAATTTGGGCAGACTTGCACTGGTGTCCCTCCAGCTGGAGTGTGAGGATGTGCTGTGGGTGTCCCTGGGCATGACTGGTCCCAGTTGATGTGACTGCACTGGTTGCACAGGCAGTGGTGGCTGACAGCACTGCCACGTGCACCCTGTCAGTGACACCCTCGGAGCCCACCAGATGCTCACAGGACCTGTGGGCCAGGAGGAATGGCTCCAGAGCCAGGGGCCTGGGATGCTGTCCCCAGCCCTAGGTGGCCACTGAGTGAGCCTCTCCACACGCTCTGCAGCTGAACAGACACCCAGTCACACCAGGCCCCCAGAAGAGTCAGGGGGATGTGCCTGCTGGCAGGGACACAGACATGAAAAGGCTGCAGGGCTCAGGTCTTTTATTGCAAAGAGGGAGATACAAAAAAAGGACAGTCACCCCTTTTTGGGTCCCCCCAGGCCTGCAGCTGGCCGAGAGGGGTGACTGCAGGGGGAGGCCCAGGCCTTGCTTCCCCTGCATGGGGACCTCGGCTCACACAGTGAGGAGCAAGGACCACACTGGAGCCAGGGCCAACCACAGCAGAGAAGTGGGTGACCCGCTGTGTCCCTGTGTGGCACCCTGGCTGGCCACAGAGCACTGGCAGGGAGCCTGGCACCGTGTAGGGCTGCCTGGCCTCACCCAGACACAACTCACGGCAGGCAGCCCTGGCCTCGTCCCCTGCTCCACTGTTAGTGGGGTGCTGAGGTTCCAAACTGCTCTGCAGCCTTACAGAGGCTGCCGTGGGGGCCCTCGCCGTGCGCCCCTCGGGGCCCTGAGCAGTTTCACCCAGGGAAGGAGGGAGCAGGGTCGTTGCCCTCTGTCCAGGCGGGGAGCTCCGCAGCCTGGCCCGGGTTTGTAGGTACGGCCAGGCATGGGGATGCCCAGGCTGTAGCTCCTGCTGGCTCGTCACGTGTTGTCCTGGGCCAGCTCCTCGGGGCAGGCGGGCTGGTCCCGGGCCTTGCGCAGCCCCGCGGGCGGCTGGGCCGGGGCGCTGTGCTGCGGGTCCGGCCCCGGGGGAGCGTGGTGCTGGTGCCGCTGGTACTGCACAAACATACAGACCTTCATCCCGATGGCCAGCATGTTCTTGCCCATGAAGATGCTGGAGACCCGGGCATCCCTGAAGAAGACCATGTTGCTGCCTCGGATGAAGATGGTGGCGATGTTGACGGTGAGCATGCTCAGCATGGGGTACAGCATCATGCGGTGCGGCACGATGCCGATCCCCTGCATGCTGATCTCGCACAGGGACACGCACGGCAGGACCAGGAGCAAGATGTAGCAGTAGAAGAACATGATGCCCTCGGCCCAGAGCGGCAGCCCTTTCTTCTGAGGCTCCCACAGGTTGGCCTGGATGTCCAGCACGTCCAGCATGTCCACAATGACCCAGAAAAGGCGGTTGCGGAGATCTTCCTTCTTCTTGAATGTTCTGACGTACTCCATGTGCTCCGTGGCCACCAACAGCACGTAGAGAGCTGGGATGCAGATGGAGAGCAGCAAGGTCAACGCTTTGCGGGCTATGAGATCCAAGCTTTTCCGGTCAGCTTTATAATTCTGGTACACAAAGTAGACTTTGATCTCCAGAACGAAGACGTAGAGGAACCAGAGGATCATGGCATATCCTCGCTTAGCTGTCTTTACCTCTGCCCCAACCCAGATAGCCACGTAGCGGAGGACCAGCAGGAAGCAGATGTCACCCACTGCCACCATGACACAGATGCCCAGCTTCCTGGAGCCCTGGCTCTGCTCCACCAGGTAGGCATCCATGAGGACGAGGCTGGTCATGATGAGCACTGTGGAGAGGCACACATGGGGCTTGCTGACAGGTGGTGGGGGAACCATCCTGCACAGAGGAACAGGCAGGGTCATCAGGGAGTTGCTGAGATTTCCTTATCCCCACCCTTGGGCCCCCTTCTGCCACCCTCTCCTCAACTGCTGTGGATGGCTGAAAGAAGGGAGGGAGCCATTCATAGATTTCTCCCATCCTCTGTGCCTGGCTTGTTCCAAACCTGCAGATTTCTAGCCAAAGAGCTCCTGAGACCAACCAGGCCATCCTGGTGGCATGTGCTGGCTGAAACCCAGCTCCTAGGAAGCAAATGGTGGAGCAGGCTGGACAATTGGGACACTTCAAGCACTTGGGATCCCACTGCCTCTTCTGGTAGCTCATCACACTGACTAGCCTCTGCCACCACGAAGGGTACATGCCTTATTTTCCATGGGATTTCCCAGCCAGTGGTACTGCTTGTATTTCCCCCCCACAAGGCAAGTTAAGACCAGACTTAGGTGTTTAACCCAAGCAGGCCCTTAAATGTTATGATCCAGTACTGCTCTTTTTAGTCTCTATTTTCATGCACAGCACAAGATGAAGCCTGGCTTTTTTAGCCTGGCTGTCTTGTGGGGTGGGAGGGAAAAAATTGGCCCAATACTCAGTTTCCTTCAGGTTCACACCCCTCCAAGAGCTTTGCCTAGAGCTATTTGCCAATGCCCACCCTGCCCCAACACCATAAACTGAAAGCAAGGAAAAGCAGCACGATCCCACAGCTCCAGGAAAAAAGGAGCTCTGCAACAGGCCCCGAATTTCTGTGGGATGCTCAGCTTCCCTGGGCCGGGGCAGAGCAAAGCACTGTCCCTAGAAGCACCCTGCCTGCCTTGTGTGGCACCAGGGCTGTCAGACTCCCTCCCCCTGACCAAGCACAGCTGCAGGCAGCTGCCTTCAGAGGCAAGGAGGGAGGACAGAGCTGGGGCCTCACCAGGCAGAACTTGGCAGCTGCTCTGGAGGGGAGCCAGCCCCCCGGATGAAATGGAGGATGAAACTGGGCTGATGACTGTGTGGCACAGTGCTGCACGAGGGCTGCCCACGCAGAGCCCGCCTCTGCCACGCCTGGGCTGTGCAGGGGCCCCGGGACACCATCCTGCCCATCCGGGGGACAGCGTGCAGGTGCCACTGACCCCGGAGCAAATGCTGGGAGCAGGATGGAGGCCGCACAGTTAATGGTCACCCCTGCACACGGCTGCTCCTGCTGCTGACACTGATGGCACAGGGCCCTGGGCACAAGCTACCTGAACTCCTGCTTTTTGGCTGAGGGAGCAGGCGTCCGGCGCAGTCGTGCATCCCTGGGCCCAGCAGCATCCTGGCACGGTGCGGGAGGCAGCGAAGCCTGAACCTGTCAGACACAGGTGCCTCTCAGGGGGAGGGATCAGAGCCCGGCGGGCATGGGGGAGCCCGTGGATGTGGCACATCGGGAGCGTGCCACACGGCCGGGGGCTCACCCGCCTGGCATCCCACGGCCTGGCCGAGCCTCTGCGGGGGCTGGGGGTACCCCGGGCCCCGGCTCAGCACGGCCCCG
>WBNO01010151.1:298242-353505 GCA_013400575.1 Peucedramus taeniatus
GAGCCCCGGCGCCGGGCCCCGCTGTGCTTCCATTGGGAGCGGCCCGGGCACCGGCGGGGCAGGGGGGCACGGCGCTAGACCGCGGCCGCGGTGCCTCCATGTTGCAGCCTCTGTGTGCCGCGATGGCCGTGGATCTCAGAAGGGTGTGTAGCACCGTGGCCGTGCTTTGGGAAGCTGCCTCTTTGCCCTCGAAATGAACGGTGATGGCCCTACAGCCGCTCCCCTGAAGCCAGGCTGTGGCCAGCAGGCATCCGCGGGCCTGTGTCATCTACACTCCACAGCATAGGGAGCAACGGGAAGGATTCACTGTGCTGCCAGCTGAACTCAGAGGTGTATCTCTGGCAGAGCTGGGAGACAAGCTTAGTGTGTGGATGTCATCACTGTCCGTATGGTTAAAGGTATGGTCCGGGCTAGATGTGCTTATGAACACCTGTCTCGGAGCCAGAAGGTGCCCGATGTGTTAACGAGGTGGGTGTGTGTCCTTTGGCCCACTCATCTTCCCAGACTCTGATCAGGTCTTTTCATGAGAGTTTCAGAGCAGATCCAGGAAGTCACCCTGGTTCCTTGTATCTCTAGGCTGTGGTGTGTTGTCTGCAATGATGTATTCAAGTGTTTCGCAAAAATTAGAGGTGTAAACTTCAAGAGGGGGAGAAAAAAAGGTTCCTGTAGGGCAGTAGGATACCAGCCTTTGTGAAAGGGCTTTGCTAGATGGATATGTGTGTAGGGAGGAACTCAGTGACTGTGTGGCCAGATGGGCTGGAGTAGAAACATTCCAAAATATTTCAAGCTACTAGAGAAAGCCTCTGTGATTGTGGTGCCCAAGGGAGTGCTGGGCTCGGCAGGCAGCAGATGTGAAGGAGTTTGCAACATGTGTCTGCTAAAAGCCTGTGCACCTTTTGATGACACGTGCTGAGGCTGTTGAGTGCAGCAGGAAGCAAGTGATCATTTCATAGCTTTAAAGTGACTTGAGGTGTTGTTCATTTGTGGGCAGGTTGCTCTCGAGCTGGAATTTGGAGAGCAGGACAGAATTACCAGGTTGACTTCCTGTAGAAAAAAAATTTGCATCTGCAGAACACAGGACTTAGTGGTGGTGAGGGATGTGCATGTACATAGGCTTCACAAATGGAAGTGCTCCAGGAACTAGGGAGAGGAGAACTGCTTTGGGCAAACCACGGACAGAGTGACTGAGAACAGTGAGTCTGAGTGTAGAAGAGTGTAGAAGTGGGTTACGTTGGTGGCAGGATGCCAGCGGGTGACAAGTGATGCGTAATCAGTCTGAAAGTTGTTTGTAGAACTGGTTTTTGGCCCGGTGAATCCTGTGTCTTCTCACAAGGACAGTTTCCCTTAGCATTGTGTGGATGCTTGTTGTAATGCAGGAGCTTCTTTGTGTGCTGATAGCCCAGGGGGCAGCCATCTGACACAGCTGCTTGCAGGGAACTTCTGTGAAATTCATCTGAAATATCTTCAAACACAGCATCTGCTAAGATGGGAAGAAGCTAATGGAAGCTGATTCTTCCTTCAGAGGCCGTGGCTCTTACATGATGTGCTGTCATCTCTGTAGAATCAGCAGGTCTGGAGAAGTCCTGCCAGTGGCCACAGTCCACAGTGACCAGTGTGGGACTGGTGCTTCTGTGTTTTCCAGTCTCCAGTTAGCCCAGACTTTCCTGAGTGAGCAGGTCACGGGTGGCCACGTGTCAGGCAAGTGTTTCAGCTCACTGAAGCTGAAGGGAGCTCGAGCCCCAAACCTGAGCTGTTAATGGTGTATCTGTGCACTGTGATTCCTTATTGCTTGCCTGTGTTCTCTCTCTACTCATCTGCTTCTCCATGGTACAGTCTTGATGTGTTCTTCAGGGCAGGAGCTCTGCTGTCCTGTCCCAGTGCCCAGCACAGGTGGTCTCTGGTCTCACTGTGCTTTGGGGGAGTTGTGGTGGTAAAATAATTTCCATCCATGGGCAATAATGCCCTTGGGCTTCTCTGTCTCTTATGCATGTGGAGTCTGCAGTTTTTCATACTTATGAATATCTGGAGAAAGAAGAACTTTGCACTGATTTTAATGCCATAGAAGATGATTTCTTTTTCTAGAGTCTCTATTGCAAGTTTTGGCTGTCTCTGTTCTCCTTCTTAGGTGTTTAATTTTCTGCAGGAGTGGGACTGGGCTGGACCAACCTTTGTGGGGTTGCTCTGTGCTGGGCTGTTAACGCAGGACAGGTGGGAGGTTGTCCAGGCCTTCAAGCTACCAGAAAGAGTCTGTGCCAGTAAAATTGGGCAGTGGAAAGTGCCCAGTGCATGGAATGGCTCAGTAGTATGACTGCAGGACTTTTGGTGCCTTGCAGGAGGATCTTGGCTTTCTAAGCTCAGCTGTTGCCTGCAATGGAAGTTTTTTTCTGGCTGAATCGGGCATGTGCCACTGAACGAAGTCCACATTTATTTTTGGAAATTTGCCTTGCTCTCTGAATGGAGGTATCATCCCTCCTGCTGGGGTCTTTCTCTTTTCAGGGCCAAGTTGAGAGAGATCTGTGACCTCTTAATGACCTTCCTATGAGTTACTGAGCATAGCCTAGACCCAGCTGCCTTTGGCTTAAGTGGCTGTCAGGGGAGACAGAGCTGAATTTTATGGGCAGTGGGCTATTATGCAGAGAGGCAGAAGAAAGTAAACACCTGGAAGCTATAAAAAATGCTCATGGCATCTTCAGTGGGGCTACCCATTGGCTCACAATGCTTGGCTTCCCATCACAGTGCCTTAGAAGGAAAGCAAACCTGCTTAATTCACAAGGCAGGATGTGAAGTATGCTTTGGCTCAAATAGTCCATCCATCAGCCTTAACTTCTACTCATAGTTATCTTAGGAGAAGTCTTCATAGCAGTGTTCTGAGGTGGGAATGTCTTTATTGCCTTGCATATAAATCCCCTTAGGGGTAGTAGCAGATTTTCACTTGTAGAGATGGCCAGAAGTGGACTAGAGCATTGCCAAGGTAAAATATCTATCTGCCTCAAGGTAATGTCTTACTGTGTTTTCATTGTTTTGTGTGTTGGTCAGGCAGTACGTTGGGAAAAAATGTGTCAAAGGACTTTGTGCAAACATGCTTGAGGTCTTGTTATTTCCACATAGTGGTATTTTCCACCTCTTTTAATAGGACTGCTCTTTTTATTTTTTTCTTTTAACATCTGAGCATCCATAAATGTGAGTTCTTAATTAGGAAACAAGATAAGATTGTGTGATTGTGTTCACTTTTTCCATGACACAGCTACTGTGTTCAGTGTTATGTGGATGTTGTTTCAGTGATAAGTAATCATACTTCTAGTTAGAGGTGAGAGATGCAAGTTGTGTTTTGGTTGCTGCGTCAGTATTGCCGAGGTCAGGCTGCAAAGGCAGATTCTGCCTGTGCAGATGATGCTTTGAATGGCACTGCAAGGATTCAAATGCACTGCATTTCATCCACAAGACCTTGTATCTCAGTACAATGCATGAGGAAGCATTCCAAGTCTTGGTGCCACCCACACAGTGTGCTCGAACACAGTGTCTCCTGTTCATGGTAGTTAGAAAAGCATGGATTGAGGGAAATCCATGTGTTTTGGGCTCACTTTGTGAGACTCTGTGTGTGTACCTTCAGGATATTACATTCCAGCAGGTGCTCTGAATTCCCTATCATTATAACTTGCAAACTTTTGTTTTGGAAAGTTACATCTTAATGAATGATGTCTTCTTGGAATGAGAGCAGTTGTTGCAAGTACAACTGGAAATGTCCCAAAAGTGCCAGCTAAGGTGATCCTCTGAAGTCCCATGAGGTGAATGCTCTTGTCTCTGCATCCCAGTTTTCCTGTTTGGGCAGCCACTGTCCATTACCTGACAACTCGTGGGGAGCAGGTGAACACTTTATTTGTGCAGGTGTGGTTGCATGCTTTCCATTGCCTGAGGTCCAGGAATCCTTTCAGTGACAGCTCCTGCCGTGTGGTGTGAAGTGAAGGAACGTGCTCTCTTCTGTCACAGCTACATGGAGGGGCTGCTGTGGGCTCTGGGGTCTGTTTACTCTCAGCACAGAGCATTGCCTGTCTTCTCTACAACCCCTAAGAGTTTCGTGGCAATGAAGAGCCTCTGAACTGGATGTTCCTTTAAGAAATGCTTATTCCAGCTGGAATAATATGTATTTATCTGCCTGAGATGTTCTTGAGTGATTTCCTGGGTAAATCAGACATTTTCATGGTAAACTTCCAACCTCAGCAAAATCTGTTCTGTTTGGATAAGTTACAGTGTTACACCTCTGGGAATGTTAAATGATTCCAGATTGTTCCTTCAGAAGACACTATGATTCCTTGACAAACTGATGTAGCTTCAGACCCAGAGTGCTTGAGAGAGGCCACAGTTTCTTGTAGGGAAACAGTCTCTTATAACTGGTGATATGCCCTGTTTGAATTATGATTTCCTTTCAGTCCTATATAGAAAACAAAATGTTCTAAACAGCCATCAGATTGCTTATTATTCTTAATATGGGCTTGGCTACAGGCCTGCAGGATAATATGTCTCATATGTTGTCCACTATCTGTAGCTCTCTGTGGCAGTGGAGCACGTTTGGGATTTCTTCTCTGGCAGTGTTTTGTTTTCCTTCTGAGCATACAATAATTGAGCAGAACTTGGGACAAGTGTGCCCTCCTAATATGATTGATGAGGGGTGTGCTCCTTGCAAAATGTTAATAGTGACTTCCTTGAGGGTTTAATTTTATTTGAAGGACCTGTCATGCTGCATCCTAGCCTTGTTTTCCAGTGCTTCATTCATTAGCCAGGCTGTGTTGCAACAGTTGGCTTATCAAAAATGTTGCATTGTTCTTACTGTGCTAGGACACCACGAGTGCACATTCCACTTCTTCTGGCGTCCTCAGTCACTTGTGGCTGATCATTAGCAGCCATGTCCTTTGTGTACAGTGCACCCTTCTCTGGGATCACAATCCCCAGACCTTTATTCTGTCAAAAGAAGAATTGCTGAGCACCAACAGCTTATGGGGTTCCCCTAGAGATCCATTCTGTGCTGATGTTTTTGTGTTGGAGCATGGAATGATTCTAGATTGAAAGCTGTGTCTCCTGTCAGCTTTAAAAGCTGTTTCCAAAAAAGAGCCAGAGGTAAAAACCATACTGCATTTTCTAGCATGCCAGGTGAGCATATGGCCAGAGCTATTTTCCAAATACCTTGTGTTGTTATCTTGTCCAAGCTTTCAGCATCCCAGCTGATGGGGAAGCTGTGCTTCTGTTTTGGTTTATTTGGGGTTTTTTTTTAACTACATCAAAGCTGGTGAATACTGTTTTGGGAAACAAGAAGTGAGAGTGTCTTACTCCTCTGTGTGGGATGTGGCAGCAGGAACTTGTCTCTGCCTCTGGGGAAGCAGACAGCTCAAGTGATACAGCTCTTGTAGCTAGAAGTCTCTTAGATAAATGAGGCTTTGTTTGGATACTTCAATATACTCATTGCAGCGTGCTGGGAGGAGAGATGCAATATTTCAGGTGCCTGAACACATTGCAACTGTGGTTACAGAGACCACTCCCTGCTCTGCAGTGTGATTCAGCCTCAGTGCACACAGCCCAAAATTACTCTGACGTTTTCTGCTGGTCTGTTGCAATGCCCTCTCCTTTATAATGCTGCCCACTGCCATCTCTCATGCCCTGGTTTTCTGTATTGTGGTCTAACTCAGTCAGGGGTTCTGTTTAGTAGATTAGAACTCCTGTTCTGTGTTTATTCTTTGTTTTCCTTATTTACCTACTTGTGCTGATTTTTAAGCTTCCATTTCTTATCGTGTTTCTTATTCTTCAGTGCCAACATATTTTAAGTAGCATGAGATCCAAAGCCAGTGTATGTGGGACCATTTCCTGGACAAAAAATATCCAGGTTCCATGCCCAGCTATGTATTTTTAACTGTTTTTCTGCATATGTGATAAATAAATTCTTATCAGTGTAGGCAGTTGAGGATGACAGCAGAACTCATGTCTTTAGTTCCATTTTCGAGAATTGAAAACCGTTAACAATTAGGTGTTGGACTGCTGCAATGGTAGCAGGGTTAGAATAAGAGTAGCTTCCTGGTAAAGGGTTCTGCTACTCTTTTCCTGTTCTTTAATAGCTTTCTCTACCAGGAAGGAAGATCCTGTTCATGCAAAGCCTCTCATTGATTCTTCTGCTGTTTCATTTTCAGTAACAATTCAAGTAGTGTCTCTGAATCCGTATTATCTAGATAAGTGTCATTTAGATTTACATTATTTATATACTTTTAGAAGAGCTCTTGTGTATTTAGGATTTCCCTCCGTGTTCCTTCAGCTGTCTTCTTCCATTCTATTTTCTGCCTTATCAATACATTTACTTTTTTCTGCACATGCCTGTGACACTTTTGACACTGTTCTCACGATTTTTTCCTTGCTTCTGGCTCGACTTCATGCCTGTAATTGAGCAATCTTTCAATCCAAGTCTTAATTTTTCCCTTCTCAAAGTAGTTTGATTTTTTCCTCATAATTTAAAGACTATTCCTTGTGAAGCTGTAACAACCACATCTAGTTCTTGTCTGGCTTGTATTTTTCAGCTGAACTATGTTCTTGATCTGCTTGGGTTGTTTTTTAATGGCTTTTACATTTTTTCAATGTTAATGAATATCAGCTTTTTTCTTCTTCTAGACTTTCTGAACTTTCTTGCATGTGCATCCCTGAAATACAGTCCCGTAAGTTGATATTTCTTTCAGTTCTCTCATACCTTGTGCTCAAGGCTGCTTGCTCCAGGTATTCCTTCCTTTCCTGTGAGCTCCTTTGTCAGAAGCAGAATCTGGATGTCCCCTTTGGATCTCACCTGCTGTGTGTATGAATAATTTATTACATTTTTCTTTGATGTTTGTCAAGTCCCTTGACATTTCAAGCTTTTTTCCCCCCTGCCTCTTATGTTCCTTAACTTCCAGTCAGACAAAAGGACAACATTCCCATTGCTCTGCATTTACACTGTGTTCCTCTCATCTGTGTGTTGCTGAAATGTTAATATTATTTGGAGGTGATTTTATCTGTTGCCTTACAGATTTGTGGAAGTATGGACAAGTCAGCCTTGTTTCAGGGTCCTGCTCCACCCACAAGGATCTGAGCAGGGAACTGCATTGTACTGACACTGGTTATTAACAGCTTGTGTTGATGAAAAGCCTAAGAACAAATTTGCCAGCTTTGGTAAGAATCACTCTTTTGAGTGAAGAATCTTAACCATGCAACTCTTCAGAATTTAGCTGTTTTTTAAAATGTAATTTTTTTCTTAATTTTTTGAAGAAGCCTCCAAAATGGATGTCCGTGCTGGTTTGAAGCTCTTTCATGGGCTTCTATCGCTTCAGTCTCTCCCCTGCCTGTGCTGTTGTCCCAAGTGTAATTAACACATTACAGTGTTCCTGAGCCTGCAGGATTCAGATCTAAGGTGCTTGCCAGCTCAAGATAAAAGCAGAGGAAGTGGAAGGGATGAGAGTCTTGTGTCCCTGCTGCTTCAGCAGTAGCAAGGTGCAACGAAATGTGAACTCTGCATTGAGCATTAGTAGGAAAATTGTTAACTAAGCTTTAGGGGGGGCTGCTGTGTGGCACATGATTGCTTTTAGCCAGTGTGTGTGAAGATCTGGGTGATGGAAGGAGTTGGAGTGTATCAGTGACCCAACCCTGACCTCATTTCACCACTTTTCCCAGTTTAGCTGCGTTGGCACAGCAGGCTTGGAGGTGTATCCCGGTAAACTGTGCCAGGTGATGAGTGTGAGAATGTGCTCTGTTCTGCATCCCCATTAGCACTTTCTCACTTGGTTCAAAGGTACTTGTCACCATGTCTTGAGCGTTTGTGCTTTCCTTTCTGTGGAAAAGGCTGCAAGTGGTGTTTTTGTAATCACGGCTTTGTGGTGGTTACTTAATTAACACATTTTATTTTAGCCTGGAGACAGTGAGAGCTGTTCAGCAACAGGTACCTGACAGGCTGCTCGGGCTGTGGAGGCTCTGAGCAGGTGTGGTTGGTGCATTTGCACCTTGCACTGACTGCTGCTCTCCGCCAAACTGGCACTGCAGCATCTTTTGTTAAAGCAGCCTTGGACTGGGGGACAGCTGGTGCAGCAATTCTGCTGCATATGGAGACAGAAAATTTCAAAATCTGTTGTATTTGCAAAGAAAGTTCCATGACATTAGCCATACTACTGCTGATGCCTAATTTCAGCATGGCTAAAGTGAGAGAAGATCAGTGTGCTGCTGCAGACTTCCACCATTTCTTATCTGTCCTGAGATGGCTTTTGGGTAGACTCCTAGTGAACAACTGGAAGTTTTAACACAGTGATTTTAAGTAAAGCAGTGACCAGGTAAAGATGGGATGTGTCCCACCTAGTGTACCCCTTCTATTGCCTAGAAAAGATAATTTTAAAAGTTCATTGCAGCATGTTACCACTGCCTTGTGGATTGGTTAGTAAGCTCTTTTTAAGGTTTCTAGGGAGGCTGTTACACATCAGCAATGAATTTGGTCACATGCTCTTTGTTAAACAAGTAAAAGTTTGAAAGTATTGTTTGAAAATAAAGCAGAAAGATGACCTTGTGGTTTGGACACTGAAATGAGACTTAGATTCAGATCCTGAAGTTGCTTGCTCTTCTAGTTGAAGTAGCCCTTTCCCTCCTGAAGCCACAGCTGTGACTCATGTTCCTGTTCTCCCTGCTTTGTTCACAGCTGTTTCCAAAGTGCTGCCTTTTTCTTGCATGTGATAGGGTGGCTGTGGAGAAAAGCCACCTGAGAGTGAGAGCACTAGCAGAGATTGGCTTGCTGCCCAGTCTGCCAGATGGGAATCCCCTGGGAGCTGGTGGAATCCACACTGAGGTTTGGGGAGCAGTGTGTGGAAATTATTTGGACTTTCTGCTGAGGTTTTAAGGGCTCTCTGTGCTGAGAAAAGACATTGCTCCTGGTCAAGGCAGTGAGTATCTGCATAGCTTGCAGTGGAACATGAGAGACGCTGATGGCTGCATGACTGGGTAGAGTGCTGTGCTCCTGAGGATCCTAATGCATCCTCAGGAGATGCTTCCTGACAGTGCCCTTATTATCTGGAATTCAGCTTGTGTGACAGGACATGCCAGGAGGCTATGGCAGAGTCTCACATCCTGCTGTGGGAGATGCTGCATGACGTGCTACAGTGAAATGTTGCTTGTTTTCTGGGGGTTTTACTCCATGGTTTGGATAAACATGGGTGAGGGGGAAGCAGAGGTGAAGCAATTCATCCAGCTGTTAAAAAGTGGCAGTGACAGATTAAATCTTTTGTCTCTGCTGGAATCCAGGTCTTAACTCTAAAGCATCTTTCTTAGAGCAATAAAGTCTTGCTGTAGCAGGGCCCAGGAAATGTGGTTATGTCTCTGCAACTCCCCTGTTCACACGGTGGGGCAACATTTGCTTGGTATGGTTTGTCCTCAATTAATTTTCCTTTTTATTTTTTGTCACTCATTCCCAAATACTTGGGTATTGTGAACAACACAGCCAATGAGTTGTAGCCTCACACAGGAATCTGCTAGGAAATTACACAATGTCTGTCAAGCTCTCTCAACTTCTGATCTATTTGCTCAGTTTTGTACTGTCTTGTCAAGGACAGCTGCCTCAAAGAACTGTATTTCATAGAAATCTGTGGTTAAAGGGAGCTTGCAGGTCCTGTTAGGTCCCCTGTGGTGGAGAACTTGGCTGTCTTCCAATCCCCTGTTTGCTGTGGAGGTAACTCAACCATCCTCAGGGTTTGCTGTCTTTTTCTAGTGAGGTGGTATTGAGAATCAGGAGGGGAAAAGGAGAAGGCAGCCTGGAAAAAGCTGATATGAGTGCAGGAAAGGGGGTGGGAGAGAATGGTGCATTTTCAGGCTAAGCTGTTTCAGCTGTGTTCTCTCCAGTGATGCATCTGTGTGGGTTTGTGGTGTGAAAGGATTCAGAGTTGAGAGATTGGTTTCAAGGAGTCTGTTTCATTCATGGTTTGTGCAGCAAGGTGCACTTGCTCCCTGCATAGGTGAATGTGCCTTTAAATCAATGAGTAGGTGGCAAAATTAACAACCCTAAACACCCCTCTCAAACAATTGGAGTAGGAACAGTTTAACAGCCACCCACTTGCCTTGTAACTTCTGCCTACTCACAGCCTAGCCAAGAGGAGGGAAAGGAAATCTCTTAACCTGATTATTGTTTGTGACTACAGGAAGCAATCCAGTTACAGCAATACTTTAATCCTGACACTGGTGGATCCCACTTAGAACAGAGAAATCTTGGTTTCATACCCTTGCAGGCAGGGATGTGGTGTCTGTAAAGAAAGTCATCAAACCTCCTCTTGCCTTGGCCTGAAGAAACTGTGATGAGGCTCCACAGTGAGCACTTGGAGTTTGGGAGAAAACAGTTGGTCCCAAAATTTGAGTCCTGTCTGTCTAGACGAGGAATGACTACCATTGTAGATCTAAGTGTCTTTTGGGGGAAGTTTGAAGCTTTGAGCAGATCCTGAGAGTTGTGTGCTCTTGAGAAGAGGAATCTTGAAAAGCATTTTCCAGAGACCTTTTCTGCCAGTGCAGCCACGGTTATTTCTCTTCTGGGTTGCTGGCAGAGCTGTGAGATTAGGGAAGAAACCAGGCTGCAGACTGTGACAAGGGAAATGGTGTTCTTTGGATGAGATGCAAAAAATGCAAAATGGTTGGTGATGGACTGGCAGAAGTGGTCAACATCCCAGCTGAACACAGCTGTGAACAGAAGGCAGAATAGGTATTGGCCCCCAGAAGATTATTTTCTCTTCTGAGAAATGATGAGGCACTTGTCTTGTGTGCAGTCCTGATTGTAGCAGCAAACACTCCTGTTGACATGAATATGAATAGGATTCAGGTCCCAAGTGACCAAAGATTAATAACTCTGCTTAATTACAGCCCAATTTTTTTCTAATACTATGAGAGTAAATGACTTTTCAAGGAGACCTGACTGTGAGATGTGCACGATATCAGAACTCTCTTTGGGAAGAAGGCAAAATTAAATAGATCAAGGTTTAAAATCCAGGCGAAATTTGTGTGAGAGAAGCTCTGTGCTCTCTGCCTTTAGAGTAGATGTGTTTTCAGGCCAGGCAAACTTTGCATTGAGGTTAGCAGTGTTCAGTGTGGATCTGTCCCAGGGTGGTTACAGCCTCAGCTATCCAGGTTATGGAACATCTTCCTTGTGACATCACAGTGCTCCAGAGGAGATTATGAAGAGGAAGTGTTGAGTTACATGGTGTTTTGCCAGCACTAATTATACTTTTTATTGTATAAATAAAGCACATGAAGTTTCAGAATTCAGTTCCTGTTATCCAGAATAAACATTTGTTGCTGATGGCTCTCCAGAAGGATCCCTGAGTTGTGGACAGTGCAGGTGAATTCATATGTGATACAGTTTCTCTGTCTAAGGGCAGACAGCAGCATGGGGGGGCTTCCTCAGAAGCAGCAGGTAGAAGAACAAATGCTAAAAAAGGGAATCTCCTAGAAAGAAGGAGGAAGACACAAAAAAAAAGAAGAGAATAAAAAAAAAATTGATTGGTGACAGTGTGAGGATTTCTAGATGTATCTTTTGAGTGTCCTGGTTCTTACTTGTTGACTTTGGGAAATGAAACTATCAAAGGGAAAATAACTTGGTTCTTTCTGAGGCTGAGAGGGGTAATCTCAGGCTGCCTCAAGGAAGACTTTTGAACAACTTCTTCTTCCCTTATTTTGAAGTAGGAAATATCCTCACAAATATGTGGTGTGTGTTCTGTAGAGCATCTGTTGCTCTTTGGGCATGTAACTGAAATATGTGGGCACGTGCACACCCTCCCCACTGCCCACCTGAAAGACAAAATCTGCACCTCAGTGACAGGTTCTCACCCTTGTCAAGGACACTTTGGAAATGCACACACTGCAAAAGGCCTGTGGATTTGAGCTGTGGTGGTGTCACTGTTAGTCCTTCCTGCTTCTCCCTGTATCTGTGGACTCTTTTTGGAGTGTCAGCTCCCTGTGCAACCTGTAGGATGCTCTTGGGATTGCAAGGGATGGTTGCTGCTTCTGAATGGTACCTGGTGAAGGAGAGGTGATTGAGAGTGTTTGAAAAGCACATGTCTGAGCAGAATACCTGTATCCACCACCATGCTTCTCCTGGAGATTATACCTGCATTAGACCTGGGCTCTGCCTCTCACTCATCATCCCCCCTTCTCCTGGGACAAAGGTGCTCAGTCTTTTAGAAAAGCAATAAATCCATATAAAGTAAACAAGTTGTAGGTTGGTGTTGTCTGTGTCTCTGGTGCAGATCCAGGGAGAGGGGACAGAAATGGAGGAGAACTTCCCTTTTCCTATCCTATTGAACTGAAAGACATTTTGCAGCTGTGTCATTAATTGTAGAATTGTGTGACAACTGTCAGCACTGTAGAAACACAAGCCTGTGCCATTTGCTTATTTCTTCCCTGGTTCTCACAGTTCTTAAGTTTTTACAATTAGATTATATAAAGGACAGGAGAGGCTGAGTGAAAACCAGCCATGTTTTGCACTTGCTGATTTTCTTCCCTTTGTGTTATCAGGTTTTATATTACCTTGAGATTTCCCATTTTTCAGCTATGATAAAAATATTTGTAAAGATTAAGCCTTAATGCTTAGGATTAGATAAAAGGGGTGTTGATGGAAGGAGTCTGTTGTATGCTTGGTGACATTGGTTTTGTGCATGGACAGCCTGCAGTGTTTGGGAGGAGAAGCAGCTCCTGAACAAACTGCTCATGGACTAGATCTGCATGGTTTGGGGAGGCAACTGCCTGGTAGTAAAATGACCAGGCCAGTGAAACAAGATAGCAGAGAGATTTTTTGGGCTTGGGAATTTGTATGAGGTTTCCTACAACTGATCCAAAAGAGCATTTCAGTCTCGTGCTGTGTTGCAGCTGACGCTGCCAAAGTGCAGCCATTGCCAGTCTCAGATCCCCTGAGTTTGCTTTTGACATGTCTTAAGATTTACAGACTGAAACACATTGATTTGTTGCTTGTGCTGAGTTTCATTCACCACACTGTTTCACTGCCATTAAATTGCCCCAATGGAAGATAAACTTAGAGCAAATTCACCTAAGCTGAATGCTTCCTTTCCTCTGATTTACACTGGCTTTGCCTTGGGAAGTGAACCTGATAAACTCTCTTGCAGTGTGTATGCAGGTATACAACAAAAAGGCCCTGAATATGATTTATTTTTTCTTCTCTAATGTAAGGCCTTGAGATATTAGGAACTAGGAAAAATCCTGCTCTTCCATGTGGATATCCCTGAGAACAAAAGTGTTTAGAGTTTCCTAGGACCCACAGCAGTATTTCTTCCTTGCCTGCCTGTCTTCCCGGCCCTTGCAGAATTTGGCATGTGCTTTCTGTTGCAGTGATAGTAGGAGGTTTCTTGTAAAGCTTTGTGATTATTAAAGGCAGGCTTTGTTTTCTTTTTACTTTGCCTGCAGAGGTTGTGCTTTGGAAGATTGTCATCCCCTGAATAGCAAGGCTAGCAGCTTTCTTCTCCTTAAGAATAAAGATCTAATTTTGAAGATGTGTGCAGATTTTGCACTGAAGGAAGGTATCTAATAAAATAAGGGATTTTCTGTCAGGACAAGCTGTGTATTTCTTTGTGGCTGCAGCTTCTAGATGAAATGGATGAGATGCTCCTAAAGCAAATGCCTTAGAATCAGATCTGTCTGTATGCTGTGAGTTACTGGGCTACATCCAGTGATAAAACTGGGTGTAAAATCCTGCTCCTAACTCCAGACAATTCCTGAGGCCACAGCTCCAGAGCATAACAGAACCAAGAGAGCTGAACTGAGGTGTGTGGTTGAGTTTTCCCCCTGTCCTTTCAGATGCATTTCAGGCTGTTTATCAGTGGCTCTTGGCAGACTTCCAGCCTCTTGCTGCCTTGCTCCATCATCTGCAGTGTGAGTAGTTGAGTAACACACGAGACTTACAGCAAGGATGGGGTGGTGTGAGATACTCTGCTGTGCTCTGGGAGTTCAGATGGAAAGCCTGCCTGGAAATGGCTTTTGGGATTACTGGTTAGTCTGAATTTGGGTGCAAATCCACCACTAACTCCCAGCAGCTGACATCCCTAGCAGGAGATAAGTTGGTAGTAGTTGTTTTCTCTCTTCTGAGTTTTCTCACCTATCCAAAGGAGAATGGAGTAATGTGGCATGAATGCTGAGAAGCTGCCCCATTGTAGAGGAGCATTGCCTTTTTGGGACTCTCTTGAGGTAGCAGCTACCAGAGGGTAAAAAGAGAGTGTGATGAAAATCCAAACATGGCTACTGGAAGGATGCTATGCTTTGCACTTCTTCAGCTGTGGTAGTTGACTTCCATCTTCTCTTCTATGGATCTGGTTTAGTATATTTATGGTAGAAAATAGACAATCTGCCAGCTTTCCAATATTTTTAAGACAGTTGTCAGTCATTGGTAGGTGGGCAGAAATGCCAGCTTTCCAGGCAGTGGTGCTGGGGATGAACACTCTTTATCTTTACTCCTCCCTGTCAGGAAATATCTTCCAGTGCTTTTTCCTCCCTCCTTTTTTTGCCAGAAGAGATGGGAAGGAGCATGCAGACTATCTGTGAATCTACTAAAGTAACTGTCTGACTGCAGAGGCTTCTGGAAGGCTAGGTAATTATAAATGTTATTTCTTAGAAAAGAAAAAACAAGTTTTCTCAAGCCACTTCCTCTCAGTTGCTTCTTCCCTGGGAATATGGAAAAAAGAAAAGCTTTCTGCACCCCTTCTGGAAGTTGCCTGAATGTTTGGCTGATTGTGGTGTGGAGCAAATCCTACAGGTGTTCTGATGTCCCTTTGTAAGATTGTTGGTTCACATGCTTCAGGTGCTTGGGGAGTGTGTTAAGATATTTACAGTTCAAATATCACAGAATCCCCTGAGCTGGAAGGGATCCATGAGGATCATCAGGTCCAACTCCTCACTCCATATAGGACAACCTAAAATTCTCAAACTTGTCAAAACTCAAAATTGTTCACTATGAGGGTGAACAGGCCCTGGCACAGGTTGCCCAGAGAAGTTGTGGATCCCCTGGAAGTGCTCAAGGCCAGGCTGGATGGGGCTTTGAGGAACTGCTCTAGGGGAAGGTGTGCCTGCTCATGGCAGGGGAGTTGGAACAGGATCATCTCTCCAGGTCTCCTCCAACCCAAACCAGTCTATGATTCTGTGATAATTGTCCCCATTTCTGAAGAACATCTTGTCACTCCCTGGCTGTATGTCAGTTCAGGATGGGAATCAGAGCTCTCCAAAAAGTTATAACTGTTTCTACGTGTAAAGATTTTGGTGCTGTTTAATGCAACAATGACTTTCAAGTTGTTGAACTTCAATGTTGAATTGGCTTCCATGAATGAATACTGGACATGAGGCTGCTGCTTTCTGTCTGTTACAAGAAATTGCATCTGGTATCTGAGGTGCTTTTTTCAGCTGTGCTGCCTTTTTTATTCTGTGGACATACATCACAAAACAGGAGGTAAATTTCAGAGATGGCTTGACACCAGCCCAAGTTTTGTTGCTCACTGATAAAAGCTGGACCATTTCTCAGCAGGTTTTTGGTGTGTTGCCATTTCTTTTTTGCCTGAGCAAATATGTTGTTTGTCTATGCTCTACAGGAGGTCAGGCCAGACAGACCTGAAAGACTTATGGCACTCCTAATCTTAAAAAAAAAAAAAAAAAGGAAAAAAAACCCAATAGGAAGTCTTACATGCTGAGGTTTAGAGGTTTACATATTAGATGCTGACACTGAATGGTTTTCTCATAAGTATCTTTTCAAACATCAACTTGTTGGGATTTCTTTCCCCAAAAAGCATGATTTGCATGGCACCTTTCATGGGCTGTAGCTCAGGTAGGTGGGATGCATGACCCAAAGCTGTTGTGTGAGCTCTCAACACAGCACAGCCAGCATTGTCAGTAGAAATCTGTGCAGTAGGGTACAGGATTCAACACAAGACAAAACAGGTTGTAGTCTTCACATTTCACTGAACAGAATTCCTTCACTCAGGATTTTTATCCTGGGAAGCTGAAAAGGCAGAGAGAGCCCCAGAGATAGGAAGATAATCCTGATCTCATTGGCTTCTCCTGTGTTTTGCTCATGTGGAATGTGTTAGGAATTGTTTACCTGAAGTGCTGAGCCTTGATTAGACTCCAGTGTGAGTTGTTTTCAATCACTGACCAATGGTCACAAGAACTGTGTGGGGACTCTGGAAAAAGTCACGAGTTTTTTGTTATTCTGTTTAACCTTCTATAAGTATCCTTTCTCTATTCTTTAGTATAGTTTTCTTTAACCTAATATAGTATCATAAAATAATAAAATAACCTTCTGATAACATGGAATCAGAACATCATTCTTCCCTACCACAAAGGGACTAGTTTTTTTACAACAATAGATGAAATAAAAGTACTCAAATAAAGCCAGCAATACTGCCTTCAGGAAGCTGCTTCAGGAACTGTGGTGTGCTGGGGGAGAGAAAGGTGACAGGCACCCCAAAGTGGCTAATTGCTGTTGTCTTAGCTAAACTGGAAGCCTTGCATGCCTTTCTCTGGGATGCTGGGTGATGTGCATGGTTGGCATCACAAGTGCTTCCTGTGGGTGATTCATGCATTGATTGGGTTGTTTCAAAAGAAGGTGGGAGAGCTTTATTCCTTCTCAGGCCCAGTTCCAGATCCTCTCTGCTTACACTCAGCAGGGCCACCTGGAGTGGCACAATTTGGCAGTCCAGCCTCACAGCTCTGGACTGGCACTAGTTCCAGCACATGCCTGGTGATGTGATGAGCTAGCTCAGGGCTGGCCTGGAAGGAAACAGCTCATTGTTTTTTAGGCTCATTCTTTGCTGGATGAACAGGCTGAGTAAATGTGTCAGGTGCTCAAACACACAGCAGTGCTCAGGAATCACAGGGAGTGAAGGATACAGCATTGGCTTCTGGCAGTGGGGATTGGTTCTCCAGCTTCCCTGCCTGCATCCTCTCACAGGGACTCTCAGTGTTTCCAAAGAAGTGGGGTGTTGCTTGATTTCTGTGAGCATCTCTGACAAGGGCCTGAAAATGAGCCTGGCAGGGAACTGTCCAGGCTCCTCTGGAACTCCTGGGGGAACCTGGATATGGGCAGTAGGTGTCCCTCAGCCCAGATATCTGGGGTCTGCTCAATGCTGCCCTTTGTGTGCTCTCTGATGGGCTCTGACTGTAGCATGAGGTCCATAAAATGGAGCCATGCTGTTTTGTCTCTAGGATAAAGGCAGTGGTTTAAGGAAAAGGTCATTCTGACTTAGTGCTAGTGTAAACAGATTAAACCCTCCTCTTTATTTCTTCACAATTTTTTTTCTTTGATTAATGTGTGGATAGGTAGCACTCTTTACATTTTGTTCTGTGCTGGTTTCAGCTAACAGTGATTTACATGGATAACTGAGTAGAATAAGGTATTTCTCACTGAGTGCCAGTTCTAATGGGGATGTTATCAGGTGTTCTCTTGCCTGGCACATTTTCCAGGTGACTCCTTAAAGAAAATTCTCTGCAAAGATGGAAATATGTCTCTAACTGAAAAAAAAAAAAAAAACAACAAAAAACTTCGAAAAGCACCAAAGCACAGTGAAGTTGCACTGAAGTATAGATATTCCCAAGGACATTGCTACAGTGTGTGCATATGTAAGGAATCATCCTTTCTCATTGTGTTTGAAGCTGTTACAGAATTTCTTGTGCACAGAGGTGTTTTAAGTCCAAATTGCCATGGTGTATCTGGGGCTCCAAGTAAACATAATTCAGCAGTTGAATTATGGGAATATTCCCAGGGCTTTGAAATCTTTTGCTAGAGACAATTTCATCAGGAGTGCAGCTCTCAGTCAGGGGTGTGTGCTGGATAAATTATCAGTAGTGCTCAGATACCAGCTTTATCAAAAACAGTGCAAACTGAAGAAACAAGTGCCAGAAACAGCTAACAAATACCTCCACAGTCTTGGTCCTATGACTGAAGTGTTCCCTTTAAGCCTTTCTTTTTACAGGGGGGTAACTGACCTTGAGTCTGAAACCCAGTGCTTCAGTGTCTGTGAGCAGATAATAAGAGTGTGTGGGAGACTGGCTCAGCCTGCCTTCTGAGGAGGAAGCAGCATTAATCTGGGGGGTGGAGGGCTGGTTCATACCCAGGTGTGCACATGGAGACCCAGGGACAGGCACCCTGTGCTTTGTGTAGCCATCAAACCCTGAACTTGTGAGAGATGCAGGAGCTTCTCACAGTTGTGTGCCCCATCTCTGTCCTGAGAGTTTCTTTGTCACCTGTATCTTCTGGATTTTTCCTTCATATTTCATAGCTGTTCACATTTCTGGCTTAAATCTCTTTTCTTGCAGGAAGAGTTAAACCACAGATCTTAGGTTTTGTCTGTCAGTGATACATGTGCACATTTGGGGTTTGTTATGTTTCACCTGTATTCAGTTGCAGAGTTTTGGCATCCCACAGCATCACCAAAAGTGAGGCTGGACTTGCTGTCAAATCAGGATATTCCAGAGGGAGGCAAAAGCCCCACTGACAGAAATGTGAGTGGTAGATTAATCCCTTGTTTCTGTTTTTCTCTACAACTGTTGGAATAATTTGATCTTTCTCTGTGCTGGTTACAAGCAATCAGAGGGGCTGACAAGAGCAATTGCATTAAGCCTACTTAACCCTTGCTAATGCTGTGAGCCAGAGAGATTGCAGTGTTGTCTGACTGAGGCTTAAGCCAGTTATTTAATATCAGGTACTTGAGTTCAGGTTTTGAGAGAGGGTATAAACAAGAAGAAAGGGAAAACATCCAATTTTATTTCTTTAATTTTGGAAAATGCTGGAAGGTGCTCCAAATTATTGTCAGCCTTTATAAAGTAGCTCTGAGGATTACTCACTCAGGTAGGTCTAGTTTTATGTTTTTGTTGCCTGTTGTGCTGAAGCAACTCAGGCTCCTTTTTAACAGAGAACAATCTGTGCTGCACACCCTGTGTGCTGCTCTGCTGCTCCCAAGTGTAGATCTCCAGTGTGTGGTTCCCTCAAATGGAAAAACATGGAGAATCAATCACAATGATCTGCCTTACAGTACCTTCACAGCTTGGCTCTGCTGGATGCTGAGCCTGCACTGGACATGCCAGCTGTTCTGGTGTCCCTTGGAGATCTTGCATTCACAAGATTGAGCTGGGCTGATTTTACTTGGGCTTGCAGTCCTGTTGCCAGAAAACTGGATAGCTGGCTGTCATCCAGGTGCTAAAAGGGCTTTGCTGTCAGTTTTCTGTCTGTGGTGGTCTCCTGTGACATGGATTTGTGGAGTTGCTGTGGCAACCTGCATAGGTTTCCTCAAGCCCCTGCCTGGTTTCTGGTTTCCAAATCAACTTTGTTATTCATCCCACTTTGAAGAAGGGAGACTGGGGGCTGGGCCTTGGGGCAGTTTGCCTGCTGGACAAGCAAAGAGCCTCTGGAGAGGTGGGGGCAGAGAGGTGATGGCTGCAGCATGGTGCCTGCCTGCCTTCCCTCCAGCTGGGCACACCAACCAGAGCCTCTGCCTCTCTGCAGCCTCCCTGTTGCCTTTGCTTGCTTATTCCTGCTGTAGTTGTTGCTCAAAAGCAGTTAAAAGTTGTTGTGTCCTGGCCCCATTGCATTAGGTCAGACTGATTTGAAAATCCTATGCTGTTTTCATTTTAAGTGAAAAAAATATTGATAACTTAAGCAGAAACAGGGCTTTAAAGCAGTGCTTGCTTCAAGAGAGGTCATTCCTCTGAAGTTCATTTGAGTGGAATGTAGTTCAAACAAGGCCTTGAGTGAAGCCCTTGGAAGGCAGAATTTTCCAAGCCTCTAAAGTAACTCAGGGTTTGATGCTTCCTAGCTGGAAGTGCATCCCATGCCCTGGAAGATGCAGCCTTTCACTCCTGTCCCTTTCACTCCTTTGAGCTCAGTGTGCAGCACTGTTGGCTCCACATACTGGCAAAGTTTCTTCTTGAGGCTCCACATCTTCTCATGAGGATGCCTACAAGGTCCTGGGTGATTGTCTCTTTGGGTGTGACAATGTCAAAGGGAGAAAATAAAACTTCCTGTTTTATGTGGCTAGCTTTTAACAGGTAAGCAGCTTAATTAATGAAGTGCTATACACAGCTCTAATATAGGGTTGGAGAGGGATAAAATGATCCTTTTTTATTTTAAATCATATTTTAAACACATCTTTTTTATTATGATGCATCATGGGTTATTATATGCATATCTTGATTGACATTTTCTCACCTTCTTATCAGGATCTGATCACCCATCCCAGCATAATAGTCTTGTTTTGCTGTTTCTTGTGAGGTGCCCAGCACTACTGCATAATTAGTGTTCAGGGCAAGCTAAACACGAAGTGTCTGTCAAAAACTGTTCCAGTTTTTATTTTCACTCTTAGAGGTCTGTTTAACTGATATCTTGATTAAAATATAAGGCATGTAGTTTTATCCCGTTTATGTGAAGCTTAGTAGCAAGTGGAGAGAAAAAGATAAGCTTGGTGAAATGCTACTTGGAGTTCTGTGACAGCAAGAGTTGCTTATATTTTGGGTTTGATATGCACTTGGATCATGAGTTTAGAGTTGGAGGTTCTGAACTGTGGACAGCAGAAGTTCCTTTATATTGTCCAAGTCATGTGGTTCACTTAAAGTAACTTTTGATTTAACTTAACACAGCCTTGAGCCTGAGATGTTGAGGGTATTGTATGTCTCTGATAAAAATAACAGAGAAGCAAATACGTGCTCAGGACTGGGATTGTTGCAGAACTGATAGTGATCTCAGAAACCACAGGAGTGTCACATTACTCAGTTCCTAGATGGAGATGCCTTGAAATGCCTGTGTGAAATGCTCCAGGGCACTATGAACCTGCAGCCTGCATGCTGCAGAGACCATACATGGATAAAGAAGAGCAGTTTATTGAATGGTAACACAAGTTCTGATCTTCAGTCTGGGCACAGGATTGTACATGTTAGTGTCTGTACAGGTAACTCACTGTGAAGAGGGAGTGTGTAGGGAGCTCTGGCACGTTTGAACTGGGTTTGCAGCCCACCTTGGCTCTCCTGGGTACACCACAAACACACCTGAGTGTCCATTGTCAAACTCCAGTGGAGGTGAGAAATGTAATAGATGAGGGGAGAGTGAGGTGATGCTGGGGGCACAGAATTGCTTTTACTTGTTTTTGCATTTGCTCTTTGAGAGTAATCTTAAATATTTGTATTACATCTCATTGCATTCTGTGTCTTACTTGCCAAGCCTGGTTGCCTTAGTCACCAGAGCTGTGGTAACTAGGACAACAAGATTAAGCAGGCAAATGTAGAAATAATGGTAATAACTTTCTCAACTCTTCTTGCAATTGGCTTGTATGAACAAATATCCTGCATGTGGGTGACTTGTGTCAGCAGTCTGTTCTCCCTTTCTGCCTGACACATGCTGAAATCCTGCTGGTGACACTACCCTAATCCAGCTGTGGTGGTGCCCTCCTGCAGCTGGAATAAACCTGTCAGGGCCATGTGAATGTTGCTGCCCACCTCCTTGCTGAGCATGGCAGCCTGTGCTGGAGCTGGAGCAGAGTGCAAGGGACACTGAAGGCCAGCTCTTGGGGCCAGCACTTGTGTGCTCACTAGCCTGGTGGCAGGTTCTGAGTGGGGAGTGTGGGACCAGTGTGTCTGCTGGGATGGGGCCAGCTGGTGGCTTCCATGCAGTCACTTTCTTCCATGGATGTTGTCCTCTCCTGGAATAGTTATTTACATGTTGATTTGTTTGCTCACTGTTGGTCTGAGCAGGATCTGGGAAATGGTAATTGTTGTCCTGTCTCTTATTCCTCAGGATACTGTCTGCACTATGGGTATAGTTGGAGGTCAGCTTTTGATGCAATTTTGCTTTGCTTTGAGAGTAGGCTGTTTCTATCCCACCAGGTAAACCCAAATCCTCGCTTGGGACAATGAAGTTGTATCTCCCACCCCACCTTTGGAACTTGTTGTTCCTGGAAGCTCCCACCAAGCTGCATCTTGCTGTGTCTGCCCTTTCTGCAGTAACAAACCAGTGCTGTGTTCTCTCCTCTAGAAGCTCCCAGCTCCATGAATTTGGGATAGCAAGGCACTTGCCTAGTATTCCTCACTGCTCTGTGCATTGTTTTCCTTGGCCCTGCTTGTTTTCCTTGGCCCTGCTTGTTTTCTCCCAGCTGAACATGATAGGGAGCTGCAGTGAGCACTGTAAAGGCATTCCCTGGATGCACAGGCCTCTTCTTTGTGGGCACCCTGTGCAAGCTTAATAGGCTCTTTTGAACACTCTTGACAGTCTCTGATTGATCTTTCATGTGGGGGAGGAGTAGGGTGATTGCATCCAAGGAATTGTGCTAACAAAAGACCCTGTGCTTTGGTACCTGCCTTCCCTGGGGAACAGCTTCCTCTGCCTTTTCTCCATGTGTGATTATCCTGAGCAGTGCATTCACCTCTCCTTTGAACTGGCAGCCTGTTTATAGCTGCAAGCAGCATTTCTGTTAAGGAACTGTCAGATATTTCTGAACTACATTTTTGTTTGAGTGGTACCCTTTTGGTATGTCCGGATCCTGGCCTTTAGTTACATTTCCTTCTCTGATGTTGCTTTCCCCTGACTTTTGTCCTCTTAAAAACTGTAACTGGCTGCAATTTCACAGCCCCTTGCAGTCTTATTTCTTGTCCTTACTAACCACTGTTAGACAGAGTCAGATTCAAAGGTGTCCCCTCATGGCTGTTTTAAAAACTTTTCAGTATTATTCTGGACTGGAGCTAGCTTTTATTTCTTTTATAGGCTTGTTTTACAGTTTGAGCAGTGAACCAAAAAAGCCATGTTTTTGTCTCTTCTGCTTCAGTTGGCTGGTGCAGAGCTTCCTGTGGGCCAGTCTCAAGGTAGTATGTGCACTGGCAAATGTTTTTGTGGAAGCCTGTGTGCAAGAGCTGAGGACAACTCATTTCAAAAATGCTTAATGACCTCCTGTATAAAATTCAAAGTACTTAGAAAACAAGGATGCTGCATCTGAACATATATAGGACAGCATTTGCCCAGATAATGGACATTAAGGAGTGCTTAGTGTGTGCACCTATTGTGCAGGAAATCCTTCACTTCAGCCACAGATTCCTGTGGGTTGGTGGGAAGGATTGCATGATAAATCACCTGTCCCTCCATTTCCTGAGTTCTTCAATAGACATTCTGGTGCTTCAGTGAGCACTACAAAACTATGCTTTAAAGAGACAAAGTGGTTGGTAGGGTGTTAACTTCACAAGTATGTTACAAATTTAAATTTTCTTAGTGAGGATGTCTTTGGATGGCTGCCTGTGCCTGGTGTGCCTCTAATACAGGATGTGGTGAGGAGACTCACCAAGTTATTTATGGACCTTTTTGCTAGGTGAAATGTGTGCTGTGATAGCTCCTGGCTCTGCTTGCAGCTTGCTGAGAAGGTGAATAGGCACAGTGATCCTTGGAAAGAATGTCCTGTTCACTGGGACAGAGTGTGGAAGTGAGCAGCTGCAGGTGCAGGCAGTGTCACCCGTTCAGTGTGTGCTGTTACTGAGACCCCCAAGGGCCCTGCCAGCCTCTGAGTGACTGTGTGACACTGCTGAGCCCGAGCTGCAGCACCTTGGAGAGTAGGGACAGTCTGCTGGACAGCCTGGCAGCCTGCTGGGAAATCTTGTGGTGCCAGTGAGCAGGAGTGACTGTGGAGAGCAGCTGTCTGCATGCTTTGCCTGGAGAGGGCCCTGAGGGGAAGTTGCCTCTGCTGTGGTCCACTGAAGCTCAGACACATTTATTTTTGCAGCATAGCTGGTTCATGCTTTTTGATGCCTGCTTCCAGAGAGCCTGATGTTACAGGGGCAGTGGACCTGGACAAAAAGCAGTATTCTGTTAATGGGATTTTTTTAGTAAATACCATGGTATTCCTGATCTAGGGAATTTAGTGTGAGCCATAGCAATGTGTACAGCCTTGTCACTTCCAGCCCAGCTGCAGGGGCATCCCTGCCTCAGAAAAGCATGCATAGCTGGGTAGAAGCCCAGAAGAAGCAGGGCACTCTGGAGTGTTTGCAGGTACCTCTGTGCTGAAAGGAAAGCTGCACTTCCTTGCTGTGGAGTGTGGGATAGCTCTGGCATATCTGACAGATAGTGACATTAGCCAAGTGTCTTCTTAGGCAGATGTCAGGTTTTTCACTCCATCATCTGATCTTGTTTTTGCCACTGAATGCACAGACTCATTGCTCTTCCATGATTTTAACAACTGCCCTTTCACAGCTTCCCCACTTTCACACAGGGGTTTGTTGTGTGTGGTTGCACAGTGGCCCCACTGGTCTAGATCAATGGCTTAAGAGATCTGTGCAACAGAGATGTTTATAGACCTGCTGGGCAGAGCTCTATATTGAATTCTGTCTGGAGAGAGGAGACTTGCTAGGAAGGGGAGGCTGGAATAGCCCTGCCAATGCTGGCAGGCTGTACTCATCCTGTTTGGGAGTCTGAGGTTCTGGGTAGGTTTGGCATCACAGTGGCAGCTCTTTCCTCCTACAGTGGGACTAAGCACATTAGTGGGAATGTCCCCTGAGATCAGGGTAGGAAGGATGTATCTCCTGTGTGTGATCTTCCACCTCGTGGAAGCTCTCAGTCTGCAGCAGGGAGGATCTTATGGAAGCAGTCCTCAAGTCAGGAGGTGGCATTTAGGTTTTATATTGATGTTGGCCATCTCTGTCTGCTGCCTACAGTGTGCTATGCATTTCCTTGACTCAAATCCACAACACAAACGAGCGGTAGGCCAGAGTGGTCCACTTCTTTTTGAGGCTGCCTGTGTTGTTACTGAGTCTGAAACTCTGGAGCTGTCTGCATCTATGGAGCCTGTAAAGGACAGTTGTGCTTAAGGAAATCTGCCTGGGATCAGGAAGGGAGCATTTCCTAATATAGGCTTATCTTTGACTGACTTCCACTATGGTTTGAATTGGTTTGAGAAAGCACCATTTGTTTTGTTTAGAAACTATTTGCTTGCAGAGATGCTGGCCCATGCTTGTCTTTATGAGGAGGCACATCCAAATGTCAGAGGATGGCTCAGCAGGCTCGAGGAGGAGAGCACATAGACTCTGGAGCTGTTGGCTGCAGGCCTAACCAGAGGGAATCCCAGAGATCTTTGCTGGTCTGAGAGTGTCACTGCTGTCCCTGCTTTCTGGGGGTACTGGAGAAAAGGGAATACTCCTGTATGGCCTTGGCCAATCATTTGTTTGAGTTTTTCTATTGCAGCCAGGCTTGCTCTGTCCTAGTTTGGGGTCTCATGATCTCTGCATTGGCCCTCCTGCTTGGAACAGCCTCACTATGCCATGGACAGCAAACAAGCAGAGGGATCTCTGAAGGATGTTAGCTCCTGTCCTGAGTAGCCATTCTTTCACTGGAAATGCAGTGTTAGGAGTAGTTCAAGCCCTTGGTGTGCCTTGCTAGCGTGGTAACATTTTAGCAGCACAAAAGCAGCTGAAAGCCTGTAGTAGATGTAGCTTTTAGGAAAGAGAAGTGCTCTGCACCCTGAGCACAGCACTGCTGCTGGTCCCTTTGCCACTCCTGGTGTGACTTCCTGGGCGTGGGGCTGGTGTGCACTCAGTGATCCATGTTGCCTGACCTCTTTAAGCAGGCATGTTGCTAAAACAAAACCTGTCACAACCTTCCTGTGAGGGAAACAGTGGCTGGTCCAGGAGCAAAGTTTTGGCTGCAGTTTGGCTGCACATGTCAGATAGCAGTTTTGAAAACCCCGAGGAAGAGGATGATTTTGTACATCTTGTTAGGTATTTAGACAGATTTTTATATTCTCTTAGATAAATCCAACAAATCTCTTCTGTAATCCTGAGTGAATCTTAGTCCTTCCAGACAAAATCAGTGAATTCAGTACCTGTCTGCACTTTCCTCCCTTACACCTGGCTGCCTTCACACTGGTAGCAAGCAGCTCTGATGGCTGTTGCTGGTGATCAGCATTAGCTGCTGCTGCTGGCTGAGTCATGCATAGTGTTGATGTCCTTATCCTTTCTCCAAACCTCCTTATCTCACTGGTGCACCTGACCCAGCCTGGAATGCCTGCTGTGCCTTGTCCTGCCTGTTGTGTCTCTTTGGGACATGACCTGCCCTGTTCTTTGCCTCTGCTGAGAGTGGCTGTGTGCTGTCTCAGTGCTATGGAATACATCTGTGAGCACAGAGGAATGCTGTGAGCCTGTGATGGAAGAGAAGATGCCTGGGAGGCCTCTGGGTGGCAGCCAGAGCTCCTGGGCAGAGCCATGTGTGGTCCCTGCAGTGGGTGTTTAATAGGGCAGCTGGGTGCTGACCAAACCAGAGATTGTCTGCCCAGAGAATAAAGAGTTGGACACTTCCAAGGGCTGATTGGAGCAGGGCATGCCTGATAAATGTGCATACACAGTGAGATGGGGATGTTTGATGCAGTTAAGAATGGCCTGCCCGGTCAGATGAGAACAGCAGGAGCTGATGGTGTGGATTTTCCCTTCCATGGGGATAGGAAAACGAAAAAAATGAGGTGCTCCAATTCAGTTCAGTGGTGCTGAGGTCCCATTTAATGCACTGCACTGGCCTCTTTTCAGTGACTGCAGTCTATCTTGAATGGCCATTCCAGGGGGGAAATGCTAACCAGGACACAAGGCTGTGAGGAAAACTCTAGGCAGTAGCAAGAAGCCAGCCAGGAAGATAAGGAAAGGTAGATGTATCTGCTTGCAGGACACTGTTTTCTTCCCATTTGTCTCCTGACTGAGGATGAATTGCTTGATGATACCTTGCTCTTGGTAATGTATATCCTACTGATATTGTTATTTTTTGCCCTCCCCAGCATGACTTTGCCTGTCCTCCTCCCCTGTAGTGCTGCCAAGTTGCTGCTGTGAGGACAAGAAACCCCTTCCTTTGCTGCACCCTCAAAGACCAAAGGAAGGAGGGTGTCCTCTGCTCCTCTGGGGTGTCTGAGCATTGGCCTTGGGTTTGGACTGTCTAGGGGCACATGGAAGGAGATGGGATGGTAGAGGGGAGGAATAGTCATGTGGGAAAACAGGCTGGATTTCTTGGGGCAGGCAGAGCTGTAAGCTCTGAAATGCTTCACAGGAAAGGAAGGGACATAACCTGGGGAGGTTTTGTTTTCTGTGCTTTGTGCTTTAGGATTTCCTTTGTGAATGTCACTTGGGAATTGGGATAGATCAAACCTACTGCAATTTGCAGTAACAGAGCCCTGCTCTGGATCCAGCAGCAGGGCAGACATGTGTTACTGGTAGCAAGCTGCTGTCAGCCAGGATGCAGACCAGCCAAAATGATGAGTCTCTTATGGCAAGGAGAGGAATGCTGGTCAGCCCCAGGGCTGTTGTGCTGCACACCACCTTGTGTGTCTTGGCTCAGGGACCTGAGACACAGCAGGTTTTTGGTGGCTCCTCCCTGGCTCTTTCCTTGGTGACCCCAGGAGGGTGCTGTCATATTTTTTGGCCTTTGCATCCTACTGTGTTACACCTCTTTGGTGCAGCTTGCTTTACTTGCCCATCCCAGGCTGCAGCAGCTGTTGCCAGGGAGAGTGCTGGGAACCCATGTAAATCCTCTTCCTTGAAAAAGGACAGCTTTTTTTTTCTTTTTTCTTTGATATCTGCTGCACTGGGTCCTGTACATTTTTCTTTTGATCAATCTGCTTGTAAGTGTCACCCTAGGCTGATTGGTATGGCTGCTTTTAAAAGAGAGTTTCTCCTAGAGAGTGATTTGTTGATAACCAGTGGTTGCAGCAGTTATCTTCTTAATGTGTCACTCCTACAGAGTGTGAGGGAAACAACAGTTAAAAGTAAATGTGCTCCAAGGGGCTGTAGCTTCTTAAAACTTGGAGTGGACTCAGTGAAACATTTTGCTCCTTAGAGGAAAAAACTGTACACTTACATCTTCTTTTCCAGCAAAATATCCTCTAGATGTTAAAGCCACCCTTTAGTCAAAAGTTAAGGCAGCCACGTTGTGACAAGGAAATTTTATCCATCTTGTTTAGGAGGCAGCATCAATCTTCTGTGCACCTACAACAGCTTTGCCTCTGCTGGAGGGCAGAGCAGCAAGAGTGTGCTGGCAAGCCCCGAGTGCTCTGTCTCTCTCTCCCTTGGGGAAGCTCTCAGAGCAGGCTGATGCTGGCTTTCCTCCCAACCCATCTCTAACTGGTGCATCTACCTGTCCTGATGCCTGATGAACCTGCTGCTGTCCCAGTTCATTGCTCAGTTTGCTGGCAACAGGGACTTGGTTTCTGAAAGTGGAGTAGGTCTCTCCTCCCTCTGTGTGCATCAGAGGTGTCTCATGCAAACACCACTGGGGGCTCGGGGAGGATCTTGCTTTCAGGAAGCTGTGGCACATTTCGGGTGGCACCGCTGGCACACTGTGTGCCCTTCCCTTGGCACCTGCTTTGGCTTCTATCCAAGGTGAGCTCTGTGGATGGACACCCCTCTGATCAGATCTGCTTTTACAAGCTGTTCCCTGTGGCATTCACATTTCACTGAACACAATTCCTTCGTCCAGGATTTTTATCCTGGGAAGCTGAAAAGGCAGAGAGAGACCCAGAGATGGGAAATAATCCTGATCTCATTTGCTTCTCCTGTGCTGTGCTCATGTGGAATGTGTTAGGAATTGTTTACCTGAAGTGAGGAGCTTGATTGGGCTCTGGTGTGAGCTGTGTTCAATCACTGACCAATGGTCACACAAGCTGTGTGGGGACTCTGGGAAGAGTCACCAGTTTTCATTATTATCTTTCTAGCCTTCTGTAAGTATCCTTCTCTATTCTTTAGTATAGTTTTCTTTAACATAATATAGTATTATAAAATAATAAAATAGCCTTCTGATCACATGGAGTCAGAGCATCGTTCTCCCCTCCCGTCTGGGGATCTCTGATTTGACATTATCCCCATGTCAGTCTGAGGAGCATCCCGGTGTCCCGGGTTTGTGGTCCTGGCCGGTTGCCTTCTGCCCTCTAGCGGGAACATGTTTTGGGAATGGTGCTGCTCCAGAGGGCTACGGGAGCATCGGGAGCGTCCCGTGCCTTGGGAGCCCCATGGAAATTCTGGCATCTTTCCAGAAGCCCAGTTTCATATCACCTTGAAGGGAAACCTGAGCTGTCAAAATTATAGAAAATATTGAAGAGCAGCTAAACTGACACTATTAAAGGCTTAGCCCACATCTGTGCATCCTATAAGGGTGGTAGTGCTGACAAGGATGCACAGAGGGCCAGTGCTGGGAAAGGTGGATGTGTTGTAATATTTGTAGGTGGCATGGAAACTACAGGAAAGCCCAGGGCTGCTGCCACTTGGAGAAATCAGTGCAAATGTCCAGGGAAACAGCCTTGTCCAGAGAATGATCTGCCACTCACGGGTGATTGGTAAGGCAAGCACTGAACAGCCCAGGATATCAGCAGAAAAAAAGAGCATTTCATGGGCTTGACCCTTAACTTAGGGGTAAGGACTGGCTCTGAGGCTGGGGCATGGAGAGAGTGTGGGCAGTGACTCTGGATGCACACTGGGCTTTTCCCCTGGCTGGTTCCAGCTGCAGTGGGCACCACGCCAAGAGCAGATTCTCCAGATGTTGCACATCAGCTGAAACGCTGCTTTGTTATTTGGATGAGATTTTCTTTGGACTAGTACTTGCTTATAATAATGTTTATATATACTTTTGAAAAAAAATTCTAAAAGCGTATTTTTATACATGTTTATTTATATAGGTAAGAGGATGATAAACATACAAATAATATTTGAAGACTTATTCCAGAATGAGGAGAACTGCTGTAGCTGCTCTTAATAAGATTTTATTAGTTTTGTTCACACATGGAGGGCACCACCTGTGACCCAGTTTAGTGGCATAGTCAGCAGCAGAAAACCTTCTTGCTTTTCAAAACAATATTAGTTTTTTTTTAACTCGGGGAACACTTTCATTTTCTTCAAGGAGGAAGCTATGCAAGGAGTACTGCCCAAGCAGGAAATTGTTGCATAATGCTTTATAGTGCCCCTTCAGTGAAAAGGAAGGCAAAAAACTACCTTTTGTTATTGAAAAGAAAAAAAAGAAGTAGATAAGAAAATGCTTTAATGTCCTCTTGCTGTGGTCTCCAGGAGGTAGAGGATTAGGTCCATTGAATCCACAGAGAATTTTGACACTTTCACTGCACTGCAATAAAAATATTAAATTGAGTGAATTGGTTCTTGGATAATATGTAGATGATTTGGTATAACAAATAGTGATAAGAATGCTTGTAAAATAGATCTTATATATCTGTGTGTCACTTTGGTAAAAAAATGGGGACACAGTGCAGCTCTGGCCTGACTTCAGCTGTGTCAAAGTGTCAAAGTTAAAATGTTTAGGGTTTATTTTGAGGATGGGATAGTGAATGATAGACCCAGGAAGAATGGAGACCATAATTAAGCTCCCATGTCTGCTTACAAAAAAGCAGATATGAGGATTTTTCAGAATCGTGGGATTTCATTGGCTCTGGTTTCGGGGAATTGACTAAGCCTCTGACAGAGGTGACCAATAATGAAAACACAGAACTTGTACGGTGCCCAGAGAGGGAACAAGCTTTTAAAGCAGTGAAATGGTGTCTCCTCCTTCTCTCGGGCTCCCAGATTATACAAATCCCTCCAATCTGCATGTACATGAAGTAAAGATAGTGGAGTGATAATGCAGAAATTGTGATTGCACCACAAAGCGGTCACATATTATTCCACTCAGCTTGATTCAGTTTCATTGGGAAGACCAGCCTGTAGTAAACCAGCAGCAGCAACAATGTTGGAGAAAGCTGCCTCTTTGTCCTGGGACATCCCATAATAGTCCATGTTCCACGTGCAGTGGAAATACTGTAGAGACAACGTGCGGCCCAAGCTCTGCCACAATGGGTCATGAACATACACAGGAATGAGCTGATCCTCCTAATGGCAGATAACATCATCTTAAAAGGATGTGACACCTTGAATTCAGCAGCTCTCACACCTCTGCCTGATGATTTGAAGCTGCCCTTTGAATGCTGTGCTCAGTTTTGGGCCTCACACAAAAGACACTGAGGTGCTGGAGCATGTCCAGCGTTGGTGAAGGGTCTAGAGAATTAAGTTTATGAGGAGTGCTTGAGGGAGCTGGGGCTGTTTGGCTTGGAGAAAAGGGGACTCAGGGTGACCTTATCACTCTCTACAGCTCCCTGAAAGGAGGTTGTACTGAGTAGGTGTTGGTCTGTTTTCCCAGGTGACAAGTGACAGGCCAAGAGGAAACGGCCTCAAGTTGCACCAGAGTAGGTTTAGATTGGATATTAGGAAAAAGTTCTTGGCTGAAAGGGTGGAGAAGTGGTGGAATCAAGTGGTGGAATCACCACCCCTGGAACCTTAACGGAAACAAGTGGATGAGGCACTCGTGTACATGGCTTACAAGGTTAGTGGTGAACATGGGTCATGCTTTGTTAATGGTTTTATGATCTTAGAGGTCTTTTCCAACCTTAACAATTCTATGGTTCTCTGATGGAGAATATCACCTGTGTGATGCACATTTCAAGTAAACCACAGACTGATTGAACTGACGTTCTCTTATATTCCCCAAATCTAGTTCTTTTTGCAGATGTTTTGTCCTCTTACCTGCAAGGACACTGTGGTGAGCCAGGTAAAAGCAATAGAAGCAGAACCCCTCTTAGCAAGGCTAAGTGCACAGGGAGCAGGATTAGTAGCCTTTGCACATCCAGGGAAGAGGAGAAATGAATGAACATCCCTGTGGACCCTCGTTATGTTTTTGGGGTGTGTCAGGCAGCAGGAATGTTATGGAGAGAATGGGGATTCTTCACGTCAGCAGGGCAGAGTATTTATCCCTTGGAGAAGAAATACTCAGTTTGTTGGAGCTCATTTTCCTTGTACAGTTAGCTGTGGTCCTGGATGGTCAGGCAGGAAAGCTTCCTTTACAAAAATAAGCCACTGTGTGTCCTCTGTGACCTCTTGATTGGATGCTTTTGCAAACAGCCGCTGGAGGCAGTGCTTTGCTGCTGGCAGTGAATTTCACAAAATGCATGTTATAAGAGCTTTCCTTTTCAAGATAACTACAGGCCAGCTTGCTGAAAGCATAAGTGTTTCAATCAGACTTCAGAGCAAAAGCTCCAAATTTATCATTTAGTGAGGGAAAGAAGGCAGCATTTTTTAAGTTAATACCAGGGAACAGTGAGTACCTCTCCCCAGTAAATGACCAGCAGAGGAGTGTAGGAGTACTGAGGTTCCAGGAGGCTGTCAGACTGCCCTGTTGGAGCTCATTTTCCTTGTTGCTGTCAGTCATTGTTGCTATCAGAATGTTGCACAGTCATATTTACCACAGCTCAGTATAGCACAGGTCCCTGCAGCAGTTCCATAGCTCAAGAACAGTTGCTACATGTTCTGTTTAATTATAGGAATAAGTAAATCCAGATTTGTAATTTGTCTACCAAAAAGTGATTTTCAGGGATCACACTGTGATCAGTTCTGGACAAAACCATGGGGTAGTTGCTGTGGGATTTGGCTGAAATGCTCAGAGCAGCATCTGATCACTGTGGATCGATTTTGTCCTGTAGATATCTGCAGAGATTAGTGTGAGACCCTCTGCTGCCCTGTACTGGCACTGGACACCCAGCATTGATGCAAATCTGGGTGATGCAGGGATTGGTTAAGTAACAGATCAAAAGAGGATTATCAGGGACAGCCAGGCTGCTTCAAAATTGTGTGCTCTTGTGCTGCAAGTACATTCAGACTCTAGAACATGCATGTTAGTCCTTGTGGGAAGGGTTGTGGTATTTTAGAAAGCACTGTTTTGAGAAGGGTTGGAGCTGCAGGGTGCAAGCTATACCTTTGAGTACCTTATGTCTTTGAGTGCTGCAGGGAGGAAGAGCAGAGGATGGAAGGGGGGAACCACCTTCTGGCATGTGGTATGGAAAGGACACAGGGCAGACTACAGCATCTCTGACTGTAAAATAGATCTTGAAAGCTGGAGAGGATAGAAAGAGAAAGGTGTCAGGGATGAAAGAGCTGCCCAGGTGGGCAGAGCTGGCCAGTAGGCATTCATCCTTCCCCTGGAAAAAATACCAGGTACTGCCTCAGAGAGCAGCATGAAGAGCTAATGGGTGAATTAGTTTTTGATAAGGAATGTGTTTCTGCAGCGAGAACAACTGCCGGGTAGAAGAATTACAACCTTTCCACATCCTCCAGTTAAGACTGAATATCCTTATGTAAGTTTTAGTCTTTAAGAGATAACTTTTCTAACTATCTATCAGGTAACTATCATGACTAAATTAATGCTGCAATGAGGGTTTGAGTAGATGTGCTGTCCTTGTCTTACATGTTCAAGCCTCATTTCTCTCCATGGCTTGTCTAGCAACAGTCACAATTAGCACTGGTTGCTGGTGGTTGGTAGCTTAGCTTAGCCTCTTTGCAAGCTTTCCTTCAGTACATCTGATGGAGTTGCTGCACCCCTTTTTCTGGTGAGAACTCAGTCTCCCCCTCCCTGCCTGAGAGGTGCCTCTTTGTCTTTGGCCATGCTCCCCACAGCTCACCCCTAACCGTGCCTAAATATTTCTGGGGAGGAAGAAACCTGCCTCAGGTAATAAGGTTTCTCCCTCCTACAAGCAGAGGCTCAGAGAGGAAGGGTGGACAGAGATGGGAGCACTTATAGTAGTGCTGGAGTGCACAGAGTATGAGAGGTTAGGGTCTGTGCTCTGGGTTTTGGCTGAACTAATGCAGCCATCTGGCAAACAAGTGTGCAGAGCTTCCCTGCAAACCCAGCTTCCTGACTTCTGGTCTCTACCAGGAGGGATCAGAACATGAAAGGCAGAGCAGCAGGGTTGCAGTCACAGTCCAGGAAATATTCTGTACAAGCTAAAATTATTTTAGAAGGGAGGACAGGGATATGGTAGGAGGTGAGTGCTTGCTAAGCCCTAAACCTGTCCTGCAGTTTGGCTCTGTCCTTCCCTTTTTACTGTCATTCCATCTCTGGGATTGTTCTACACTGCTGCTGTACATCACCATAGCAAGAGCAGGTTTTTTCCTTTAAAAATAAATAAAGCAGGCCTTCAGAGAGCACCTTGTGTCAGACAGAAAGGTATTTGGTAGCAGCCAAATCTGTTCTCCAGGCCTGACTCTCAGGTCCAGCTTGCTGATATCCACAGAAGTCCTGGGAACCAGAGTCTGCAGCAGTGCAGCCGTGGAGCACAGAGGGTAACTTGCAAAACATCAGTGTGCTCTTACTGCTGGTAAAGCCATGTCTGGCTTTGCTCCCTGACACAGTTCCTTGCAAGTAGTCTCTGTGGGAGTCCTGCTGCAGGCTCCTAAGCAGGAGATCAGAGTGGCTGGCTGTCTCACTGGCACTGACTGTTCCTTCGAGCAGCAAAAGTAGCTCTTCTCACTTAGGATCCTTCCTAGCTTTTTCCTGGAATTGCCACTTACCATGCTGAGTCCCCAGGATCTGAGCTTGTCAGGGTGGCTGAAGGTGTATGAAGCCTCCTGTGGGGCTGCTTCCCAAGTCAGCTCTGTGTGGTACCGTGCAAGAGAAGAGCTGAGTTGTGATGTCTGCATGGGAACATTTGCCTTAACTAAGCCCGGGATAAGAGTGGATTTAAGTGCTTTGGTTTATAAATAAACACTGCTGTGGCCAAGGTAGATTTAAGCAGAGCTGGCAACAGCCCTGCTTGGGAAGGGATCTCTTTACCACATGGCCTGCTGTTGGACTTCCTGTTGCATGCTAATCCCTTAAGCCTGCTTTAGCTCTGTTAATTTTCCTTCTTTCCTTTTTTCCCCGTGGGCTGTCTCCGTGGCGCGTGAATGCCAGCGTTCCTAGGCCAAGCTTGTGCCTGCGACTGGGCCAAGCATCCAGGCTGCCTTCTGAGCACTGGGTACCATGTGGCAGGGCCCCAGGGATGGTGGTGCCTGAATGTGTCCCATTCTCTCTGTCTTACAGGCTCTGCAGTCTGCGCCTGAAGAAGCTCACGGTGCTGAAAGAGCTGGACAAAGAGCTGAGCTCTGTGCTTATCGCTGTGAAGATTCAGGTAGGCTCCTCTCCTTGCTGCTGCCTGATGGCAGCAAGCCAAGCCCATCCTTGTGCCCTCTGTGAAGTGCTGGTCTGCATGTCCCTTGCCTAGTGCCAAGCAGCCCCTCTGTCTCAGGATGCTCAGGGAGATTTTGGCTCTCAGGCAGGTGAGAATGATGTCCCAGGGACAGCTGCAAGATACCTGGTGCTGGCTTGCATGGGAGTGAATTTGGTTAGAGACTGGGACAGAATCTGTCATGCCTCCCTGCCTGGCTCTGCCAAGGCCCTCCTCTCAAATTGCTGTTTGGAGTTTGTCATCCCACTGTTCCCTGCCCTCTAAGAGAAGGTCAGTGCTGGATGGTTTGCAGCAGTGCCTTCCATCCAGATCACTCCCTGGGGAGTGAAGAGTGCGAGGGATCGGCGTCTCTGTGCATAATGTTCTGCTGATATTTGTACCCTGTCTGATCTCAAATATCCCTTCCCTTTCCCTGTGCATCCCTGCTAGGCCTGGTGCCTCTACTGTGAACCAGGCAGAAAGGAGGGGAGAGGATCTTTGTCACCAAGGGGACAGGAATTTGCCACCATCCTGATCCGTGTTATCCCTACACCCTCTCTGCTGCTTGTGGTGGTTCCTGGGGGTGCAGGCACATCCTTTCCACCTGCCAAAGGACAGCATGGAAACAAAATGCATCTTGAGTATGCTGTCCTGGCCACAGCTTCCCTGACCCAGCTGGGGTGCTGGTGTCCTTCCTTCGTTCTTGTCAGCTGGCACGAAAGCGGCTGATCCCGTTGAAAGCACCGTGGGTCGGCAGCTCGGCAGCTTTGTGCTCCCACAGAGCTCTTTGTGCTGCACACATTAGGGTCTAAATCCTGGATTAATGCTGGAAGCTGCAGTATTAGTGGAGCTCTGGGAGCTGGAGTTTGCCTTCATGGCAGATGTGATTCACTCGCACAGAAGAAACTGAAAGCAAAATGTATGAAACCTGGGGCAGGGAGTGGGGACAGCAGGAGGAGGCTGTGGTCCACACACTAATGGTCAGTGTCCCACTTTGCTGGCCTTTCCATCACTGTGTGTATGGTGTCATTCAGGAGAGCTGAAAACTCTGGAATCCCTGAGACCCATGCCCCTTTGGTGCAGGCTTTAGCAAGGAAACAACCTGAGCAGCAGAGAGCTGCCTGGCTTGCCCTTGGAAATGTGGAAGCAATCCAGGCTGGGCCACAGCTGACAGCAGCACAGGACTATAGGGCTGGGAGCTGTGGGTCCTGCTTGTCTGGGAGGGCTGGGGTGGTCCCTGACTTCTCTCCTGCACGGTCAGCCCAAGCTGAATGTGTTTCTCTGCACTAAGGAACTTTGGGTTCTTGTGCAGCCCACTTGTGCTGGGGCTGACATGTGCTGAGTGTGCATGTCCTCAGCTACAGCCCTGACATGCTGCAAATGTGGGACTGTGGAAGAGACTGCACAGTGGGACTCCAGCTCTTTCAAACAGATCACTCCCATCCCTGCCACAGGCCAGTCTTGCACCTTGATGGCAAAAGAAATGAATGACCTCAGCAGTTTGAAGCCACAGGGCCTCCTTGCTGCAGGGCTTCTTCTCCTGTTAGGGAATGGAGGCTGCGTCCAGGGATTTAATTTGAACATGGTCACCTCCTCTCTGCATGGCCATATATCTGTGGCTGCATTCTGGTGTAGGCTCCTTGCAAAGCTGAAGAAAATAAGGAAAATGCTTTTGCCCACATTACCCCATGGCTCAGCATTCCTTGTGGGAGTGGGCTGAGTTTGTGTGCCTCCCTGGGCTGCTCTCCACCTTCCTGACCAGCTGCCTTGGCAGGGTCTGGGACTGCTGGAAGGCAGATGGAGGCTGTAGGCAGCTTCAGCACAGCGTGCCTACAGAGTGGCCTCAGATGGATCCATTCCTCCTGCTCCTCTCCTAGGTAACAGATGAGTCACACTAGTAAGAAACTGTTTGAAGGCTTTCCAGTGAGCATTCCATCTTTTGGATGGAAACAGCTGATGCACATAATTTATAAAGGACCTGCACATTCCCAAGGGGGAAGGTGGGGACTAGAGGAAAGGAGAGCTATATTTCTCTCACTTTAGTAGTAGTTCTGTTAGAGTCAGGAAGTTGCTGCCCTGAAGGGCAGATTGCATGGAAATAAAGCTCTGACCCTGCCTGAATGGGGCTGCTACCCAGGCAGTAGCTCCAGTGCTGGAGACAGTCTGCTTAAAAAATGTGCATGACCCAAAGGACAGTGTCAGCCTGTCCAGAACTCCTGATCTCCTTCTCACAGTGCCCTTCTGGCCTTAAAAGACAGCTTCCAAGGGTGCCATGTGCTGCTACCTGCTCCTTCATCTGAAAATACCACTGTCAAGGGGAACTTCCTATGTCTACAGAACTTACCCATTTCCCAGAGGTGATTTGAATATATAATGTTCCATGGATTTGGGTGAGATAAAACCTGAACTACTATGAAAGAGAGGATTTGCTCTCATTCACTTGAGTGGTTTTTAAACCTTTGTCCCTCGTTGTTTGTTTTAACAGACTGGAGCCATCATAGAGCATTTCCTTCTGTGTGTTGTTCAGCATGGCACTCAGAGATTTGGATGTGTTGGCTCAGCTCCATAAAGCTGCAGATACCTGCCTTGGTATTGCAACTGATTGTGGCATGAAGGGAAACACAGTGTTTCCTCTCAGCAGAGAGACTGTAGTTCACAAACACCCTGTTTTGAGCCATGAATAGAGGAAACAATCAAAGAAAGAAAGAGGAAAACAAGCCCCAGAACTCTCAGTTCCTGTGACAGGTGCTGTGGATGCAGATCTGCCTGTGGCACACAGCTGGTGACTCAGGTTCAAGCCTTGGAACTGCTGTAGAGAGATGATATTGGCAGTCACTATCTAGCAAACAAGAGTGTGTGCTATGAAATAGGCCAGGCTAAAAAGGTTGTTTGCCTCTGCCCCAATCCTGCTCCCTGAAGGAACTTGGGTTTTTTTTAGTCTTTCTTACTATGCAGAGTTTTCTGTTTATGCCTCACTCATGATTTGTTCCTTATCTCTTTGTAACCACTTGTAGTATTTTTCACTCCTGCCTGAGCAATCCTAGCTAAACCCTAAATTTGTTTATTATATTAATGGGCTGATCTCTCCCAGAATGCAGGTTCAACTTGAATTCTGATGTTTTGCTGTCTGCAGTACTTGTATTAGTTCTCTCTAATTTTCCAGATATGGTATGCTGCTCTAGACTCAACCCTCTTATAAACCAGACCAAGTAGGACAGATTTACATGAAATTTGGGATTGTATCTTGCAAACCAGACCTGGGCATCGTGTACCTCTGTATTGTAGTGAAAGCTCCTTTGTGTTTTCAGTTCTTAGGTGGTAAAAACCTGTGACCACCATTTGTCCCTATTGCTTTTCCCTTCCTTGACACTCTTTGTCATCCATGATTTTCACTGTAACAGTCTGATACTAAGTTTTTCTGTAGTATTCATAGGGATACTCAACTGTTCTGCAGAGAAATTACTCGAGTTACAGGACAGCTGAGCTACATCAGGTGCTCAGTGCCATGTCCAGTTGAGGCTTGAATTTCTCAAAGGATGGAGAATCCTCAGTATTTCTATGTCACTGTCCTTGCACTGTGATGATGAAGCAGCCTTTAACCCAGTCCTTGCAATTCCACATGGGTGTGCACTGGCATTTCACTGAGAGATTGGATTCACCTAGGACTGAGGGCTGGGTGTGTAACTTCCACAGTGGTAAATGACAGGCACAGGACAGCAATGTTTATGAAAACATCATTTCCTGAACACACCACTCAGGATATCCTCACCTTTTCTTTGCCATAAGTCCTTCCCCAGAAATAGCATCTTCAGGAAGAGCAATTGCACTTCTACTTGTGTTTTGATGAAAGAATGAATCTTTGGTGGATAATTTCTCTGCAACAAAGATCAAATGGTGAGAGTGCTTAAGTAAATGGTCACTGTCATTGTGACTGCCTTTCATCTGTTATCAGGGAAGAGTTCAGGAAGGGTCAGTGTGTTCTTGGCCAGGAAGGCTCACAGATGGTGAAGGGGATGAGCTCCACCTCCTCTCTTCCGTTTTAGGAAGACCTTTTGCAGGAAAGCCTTGGCCTGGCACAGCCTCTGGGAACAGCACTGCAGACAGCTTTTGGGAGGATCTGTGGGTTTTGCCACCCTGCAGCCAAGAGGGCCTGGTGCATACAGACAGCATTTTTCTGCCCCCAAGTCATTCAGTGTGTCTATGAGAAATGAAGACATAGAGATAGTAGAGATAGGGCAGAGGTAAAGAGTTGGAATGGGAACGTGATTAGAGTGCCTCTGTTCCTGCCCTTCTGGTAAAAAACATTTCTGTATGTAGAGAGATAAAGACTGTTGCCTGAGGAAAAGAGTAGGATAGAGTTTTCTGAGACACAAGCTCAGCAAGCAGGGGGATCCCTGTTCTCCTCCTGGCTTGGTCCCAGCAGAGCCACCTTGCCAGCTGTGCTTAGACAGGGATCTGCACTGGCCTGTCTGCTTGGGGGAGAGGTGTCTCCAGGACCTGTCCCTTTCCTTTGCCCTGCATGGCTCCCTCTGGCTCCAGGAGTGTCCCTCCACAGCATGGGAGTGGCACTCCAGGTGCAGAGAGCCAGATTAGGCAGAGGAAGCTTCTGAAGAGCAGGTGCTGGCGGGTGGGCAAGAACAAGGGCCTCTGGCAGCTCAGGGGATACTGCAGGCTTTTGCAAAGTGTTGATAGGCATGTGAAAGGTGGCTCTGCAAGGTGGAACAGAGCAGAGTCAAGGCATTCTCTCTTTCCCTGTGGACTGTGATCACCATTGTCTTGTGTGTGTGATGCAGTGGAGTCTGTGGTCCAGCTCAGTGTGTGTATCTGTCAATCTTCTTGTAGGGTTCAAAGCGAGTCCTGAGGTCAAATGAATACATCCTCCCACCTGGGGGCCTGATGGAGACTGAGCTGGAGCTGACCTTCTCACTGCAGGTACCTGGTGTTACCTGGTCCCCTGGGCTCCCTTATCTGGCATTTTTCAGCCAGCACAACCTTAGGCTAAGTGTGAAAGGCACAGCCTCTGTGGAGGGGCCTAGCAGGGATTGTTTTGCTGGGCAGTGGGATTTGGAGGATGATGGATAGGTGCAGGTAGCCTTTGAGGGCCACCTCAAAGCTCAGCAAGTCAGATCCTGCTGTACATCAGCATTGAAGAAGAGTTTTCTACCTGTGTGTCATGCTGAGCTTTGCCCTCATGCTGCCATCTTCATTGTGCTTCCCTTCCTCAGTACCCACACTTCCTCAAGAGAGATGGCAACAAGCTACAGATCATGCTGCAGCGGAGGAAGAGGTACAAGAACCGCACCATCCTGGGCTACAAGACCCTGGCAGTGGGAATCATTAACATGGCTGAGGTAGGGAACAGAGGGCAGTCCCACATGGCCTTCCTGTGCCAGCACTGGGCAGGGAACTGGGCTGCCAGGCAGGGTCTCATTGCTGAGTGTTCTGGCTTGTTGGCTGGCTGTGATATAGAGAGGGTGGGCTGCCAGCTGCCATTGTGTCACCCTATCAGGGAGCTTGTCTGTCTGTCTGTCTGTCTGTCTAGGTCATGCAGCACCCAACGGATGGTGGGCAACTCCTGGGCCTCCACAGCAACATGAAGGATGTGAACATTCGAGTGGCTGAAATCAGCATCTACTCTCTGTCCAGTCAGCCCATCGACCATGAGGATGGGAACGTCCCCTCAGGTCCTAAAATCAAAGCTTCAGGTGGGTTTAGTGCTCTGATCTGCAGGCAGATATTTGGGACAGGGGTAACAGGGTGTGTCCCCCAGCACTGCCAGCCATGCCAGTCCTTTCACTGGAGCCATGGCAGGCGTTGTGCTTAGCTGGGGCATTTGCACTGTCTGCTTTCAGATCGCTCCCCAGACATTGATAACTACTCTGAAGAAGAGGATGACAGCTTCTCCTCAGAGCAGGAAGCCAGTGATGATGCTGTGCAGGGTCAGGTAAGGGAGGCCTGGCAAGATGCCTTATGTCCTGGTCCTGGGCTAAGAGTCAGGCATTGAGGTTCTTGATCACCCTGAGCCCTCTCATCCCCTTGTAAACATCTGGCATTGTTTCAGAGGGCTGAGAGCTGTAATACCTCACAGCAAAAAGAATTTTGACAGCAGTGGGCTGCTGTCGAGACCATGGTGAGGCAAGGGACTTTGGAGAGCCATAGATCTCATCTATCTATCTCTGGAGCTGTCTTGTCTGCAGCAGAAAACCCCTGCTGATCCCTCTCCATCTTGCATCATGATTTTCTCCCTTCTCCCTCTGATAACAGGTAACAGATAACAGACTCCTCACTGTCTGAGAGAGAACAGGGATTTTAGGAAGGAGTAGTGCTGAAAATGGTCAGAGGTGGCAGAGCCATGCCAGCCCTGTGATGAGATGTGTCACTGCTGTTTGCTGTGCTCTTGTTGTGGTGCCTGCACTCAAGGCCATGGAGAGCCTTGTGATAAAGCACAGGGACAAACCCCTGTTCAGGGCTGTTATGGTCTGTGGGTAACTGAGATTATTGGGGCAGATTAGAGTGAAACAACACTGGATGACCAGTGTTTATAAATACGTATCTACATGGCAGGTTTATTTCAGAACAACTTGGTTGCAATAGAAAGGAGCTATGTGGCCATTTTGGTTATTACTACCTATAGTAATACAACAGTATAAAAGTAGAAAGATACCACTCAAGAAAATATAACAGAAAAAGAAAGAGAGGTAAAGAAACAATAAGAGTAGATGGTGGAGAGAAAAGATATCATACTCAGATTTGATTATTGCTTGGTTGAAGTGATGGTCATAGCCTTGCTGGGGGAAGCCTGAAATGGAGAATTCAATGGTTGATATGCATTCAGGTTTAGGTGGGAATGCCCAGGTACCTCCACTGGAGTGGGGACTTTTACACTGTCTAATGTAACACTCTGGATCTGGTGCAGTCCTCAGGTGAAAGGCCCCAGAAATGAGTCTGGGGGTGCTTGGGGGGAGGGAGGTCTTTGATAGTTTGGCACCTTCTTAGACAGGAGAGCTCTCTCCCACCAGTGAGCCAGTTATGCCCCATCAGAAGGGATGAATGCCTTCAGGCCTAAGGGAGGGGGGGATGGGGGAGGAAGTTTTACACCTGAGCCAGTTGTGTAAGGGAGGATATTGGTCTGATGAAAAGCATTATCCCACCCAGCAGGATCTGCTTCTTGTGGCCTCTTCCTTTATCTGGTTCAAAACCCAGCTTGTTGCTAAACTAAAGTTGGTTTGCCATGGTCAATCTCTGGTGATGGGTGCTCACCCCTCTGCACCTGGGCTGTTCTTATGCACATCAGAGGCTTCTCCACCACACATCCAAAAATTCTCCTCCTCCTCCCTTTCAGTTTGCTGAGCCTCAGCAAAGCACACCTGCTGCTTTTGCAAATGGCCATTTGTTCAAGTCATTAACCATTATCATTTCAGTCTCTCACAAGATTACCTGTCCCATCATGCTGAGTTAATATGGCAGGGGCCCATGTCCCTGGGAGTTGTGCATATTGTTAAGGCTAATCCCTGGAAAAAAAGTTTTTTTTGTGATTCATGTGCTGCATTCTCTGAGCTAACTCTGGAGAGGGGAGAGCAGGAGAACAACACACAGGTCCTGAGGAGGCTGTGTCTCCTCTTATCTTGCTGATACATTCTTCTCAGGATGGGCCTGGGGGCAGAGGTGCTGGGAAAGGAGGTCTGAAGGGAAGCAGTGCTAAGGAGAGAGAAGGAGCTCCATAGAGAGAGGTGGCAGAAAAAGACAAGACTTGGGGAGCAGAGTGGATCAAAGCTTTTCAAAATAGAGGGCTAATGTGGGTTGGGAAACTTTTAGGAGGTGCTGCTCCATGAACTTAGTTGTTCTGATGTACTGTGACATTTTGCCTGCAGGATCTGTTTGATGAAGAGGATGACTTGAGGAAAACCAAGAAGGCCAGGAGGAAAATGAGCCGAACCACATCAATCACCAGAGTAACATCATCATTTACAACATGATCAAAGGGATGGAAGGGATTCCCTTTCTCCCCTCTCTGAAGGCAGAGAGGGGTGTTGGGAAGGGGAGATGCTGGTGGGCACTGGTGCAGAGCAGGGGAGAGAGCCCTTGGCTCTGAGAAGGAGCAAAACTCTTGCCATTAATGAGCTGGCTTGTTGCTCAGAGCTGTGTCCCAGTTCATGGTCTGTACTGTGTTCAGCCTGGCTTTGTATCAGTGGTGATCTGTGTGCAACAGAGTTTTGACTTGCTGCTGTCACATGGTCTCTTTCTTTTCCTGAGGAAGGGGAAGGTAGGCACAAGGAAAGCTGAACTATTTGCAGCTCCTCTGTATGTCTGCAGAAGGGAGGAGCTGCTCTGCCAGACCCTTGCTCTCCAAACTTCTCATCCCTGTTGACTTCAGCCCTGCAGATCCCTGGCCACCTTCTTCCTGAGTTTCTTCCCCATCTTTTCTTGCTCTAAGGCAGTATTGTCCAAAGTATTGGTCTGGGGAGAAACAGGATTTAAATGAAGTGCTGTTCCAGCCTGTAGCAGAGAAAGTATGAGTCCTTGCATCCTCCCTCATGCCCAGACTGTGGCTTCTTGTGGAGTGCAGAGGTAGTCCAAGTCCTACACCAAATTTAAAGAGAGAGAGAGCAATCATAGCTGACCTTGGACCTCTGCAGAGCATGTTAGAGAGAATAACCATGGCCTGTATGTTAACTTGGAATGTGGTTTGATGGTTTTGCTGATCTTTTTTTCTTCCTTTCATTTTTTTTTTAGCAACCAAACTTCAAGCAGAAATTTGTGGCTTTGCTGAGGAGGTTCAGAGTGACAGAAGAGGTAAGAAACAGGAAAGCTGCTCCATCTGGCAATGGCAGATGTGTAGGTGTCAGAGTGCAGGCTCCCACTCACTGGGAACACAAGGCTCATGAGCTCAGGGATGTGCCAAAGGTGGTGTGAGACATGGCAGAGACTGGGACATGGCTTTTCCAAAGCCTTCTGCCTTAGGAAGGCAGCTCTGAGCCTTGTGCTCAAATCAAACAGCACCTTCCTGATGGGGAGAGGTGCCCAGGGAAGGAGAGTGCTGTCATGCACTGGCTCTGCACCAGGAGCTGGCATTGCAGGGGCAATCCTGTGCAGTTAGACTGACTGCAGGCTAACATCAGCCTGTGGATGGCTTCTCTTGGCTGACAGCCCAGGCTAAGAGTGGGTGAAGCCAGTGAAGATCCTCCCAGGTATCCTAACTGCCAGTAAGTGTGATGGGTGTCTGAGACTCCTTTGGATGTCAGGCTCACAGCACCCTCCTTTGGCCCAATGACAATGTCACTGGGCATCCCACAGCCTGGATTTCCTCCCTGAGGTGGGAACAGTTCCATGGTGTGCCTCATGACTGACAGGCAGCTTGTGCATGCCTCTTGGGGGATGCAGGGAGCTCCATGTCTCTTCACTGCTCCCTGGGCTTGGTCCCACAGGTCCTGGACTCTGACCCCGTAGACCAGACCCAGGAGGTGGAAGAAGATCTGGGCTTGCTCTATGACAGCCTGGAAGAGTGCAACAACAGTGACAGTGGCCCAGAGATGGAGGACAATGAGAGTGTGCACAGCACACCCAAGCCCACCCTGAGGTAAGGGTTGCAGGGAGTCCCTGGCCAACAGCACAGCCTATGGGACCTGGAGAAATGCTCTCCAACATCCTTCTGTTGCTTGGGCTAATGCAGGCATTGTCTTGTCTCCACTCCCATTGCCATCTGCTATTGGCACCTCTGGCTCCTCACTTAAAACTGCCCATTAAATCTGACTTCCTTCACATTTAGTCTCATTTTTCTGCCAGCCCAGCATCTGACACTGATCTGCTGCTAGAGCCCTATTTGATCTGAGCCCTGGCTGCTCCCAGCTCTCCTATCTTTCTGCCAACAATCCTGGTGTTCTCTGGGCTCTCCACACTGAAGCATGCCTGTCTTTTGAGCCCTTTGTGACTGCTTGGAGCAGTCCTTGTGAGATGTGCATGCTGTGTTCCCACTCTGTGTGGAGATGTGACTAGCAGCTGTTCCTCACCCCATTCCCCAGGCACTGGTAATTTGCTCTGCCAAGAACTGCTGACTTAGCACAGGGGTCTCCAGTGGATCCTGCAGGGAAACCAGGCTTTGCTCCCATGGGATCTGTGCTCACCTGGCCTCTCTGCTCATGGCTCTTGTGCTTTTGTGCTGTCTTTTTGTGAAAAAGTTGTCTTTTATTGTCTTTCTACTTGACTGCATTATAGTGCGCTGGGTTTCTTATAGTCAAGCCAAGCTTACTTGGCATTGTTGTTTCTATAGTTTTATATATAGAATCATAGGATCATAGAATGGCCTGGGTTGGAAGGGACCTGAAAGATCATCTAGTGCCAACCCCTCTGCCATTCAAAAAAAAAAAAAAAGTATATATATATTTAAAAATAAAAATATTATTTGGTTGGTATCCCCACTGAAGGTACTTAGCAGGAGTAGCAGGCATGGTTTGCCACAGGCAAACTGAATTTAAACCTGCTGGATTCTGGAACCCATAGGCCACTAGGGAAAAAACAGGGACATGATAGGAGTCATGTTTTCCACAAACCCACAAGTTATTGTGGAGGAGACAGCAGGCTCATGGGCAAGCTGCTTAAGTGATCTGCTTGGGCTCCAAAAGGAGTTTCACATGGTCTCTCATCAAAGGAGACAAAGGTGCTGTGGAAGAAAAAGGAAGGTCTTTCTGTGGTCAGAGAGTGGTTTATGTATATGGACTCTGTGAAACTGTGAGAAAGGTCTATTGAGAGTATTTAAATGCAAAGACAGACCTCCACCCTGGTTCTGCAAGTGCCTGCTTGCAAACATCTGATCACTGGAACAGCATTCCAGAGTGAGTGCTGGTTTGTGCTGGTGCCCACCATTACAGTCTTCCTGGGGTGTTTGGTGCTATTCCTGGAAGGACAACCTATTGGGCTCTGAGCTGTTCCTCATCCTGTTCAGAAAGTGTCCCTGGCTTGCTTTGGTCTCTGGTGCCTCCTCAGTTGCTGGCAGTGCTGAGTGTGTGTCCCTTGAATTCACAAGGGAACACTTCACAAAATCCTGGGACTGTATTTTTCCTAAGGAGATGTGGAAGCTGACTGCCAAGGTGTTTGATGTAGACTTTGTGGTTCCCAAGTGCTATGCAGCCTTCTCAGGGGGTAAATTTCAGCCCAGCCTGTAAATTGAGGTGATCCTCAATTTACAACCAACAAACTCAAATTGAGGTTGGATTTCTTGTCATAGCCAGCCTTGCTAGACACTGTAAACATCTCTGTGAAGCAAGGGCACTGCTGGTGGGAAGTGCCCTGGGTTGGGCCAGTGGTGCTGAGAGCTGATCCTTCTGGTCAGCCAGGGGTCATGCAGCATCACTTTGCTCCTGCACTGGGGCAAAACTGGAGCTGGAACTGAGGCTGTTAGGCAGGACCTCAAGTCAGACCTGTTGATTGAAGTCAAAGGTGAAGGAGCAAATGTCTTTACAGGGAAAATGGATGGAACAAGGGGTCTAAATTCATTTGGGCTTCACCTAAATCCCAGCATGCTGAGATGTGGGATCAATCATGCCTGTAGGAGGAGAGCCTTTAAACTGCAGACCAGGAAATTGCAGAAGAGCTCTGTGCTTAGTGTGATGTCCTTGAGGGATGAAAGCTTCTGAATTGCAAGTGAGAGAGGGCACAAACAAACACAGCTTTCATGGGGAAGGGAGAGACAGTCCAATTTAAATGGAGTGTTGAAAGCTAAAGGAAGTATAATATAATCTAGACACATCCAGTGTATAAGAAAAAGGAGGGAATGAAGATATCTCTTTGTGATGCCAGTGGCATGAACGGTATGTCACATTCTGGTGGGATTACTTGGGACAGTATAGAGGAGAATGGAAGAGATGGTGATTGAGGGGTGATCTACTGGAAAACCTACATGTTTTTCTGGTTTGACTCTTAAGTTACTAATGTAGTCTGTATGGATTGAATTACTGGCTGGGAAAAGGCAAGTGTAGAGTAATGACTGTACAGAGTGGTGACAATGCCTGAGATTTTGTAGCAGAGAATGGAGAGGAAGAGAGAGAGGAAATATGTTGGTAAAAGGAGATGTAATTTATACCAGTGTGCAGCCTGGAGAAAATGTCCCACCAGGGCACTATTGTGACTCTAAACCTGAAGCAACTGGTCACAGAGCCAGTGAAGGGAAAATCAAGCTTTGATTTTTCCCAACCAGTGTATGAACACTGCTGCTGAAGAGCTGCTCTGTGTAGGAGCCATCATTTATTTACAGAGGTGGAATGTCCTTTCAGGAGCAGTAAAACCTGTTTTTTCAGGAGCAGTAAAACACACTGTGATGCCTGACTCCCCTGTGTGCTGTATACAAGTGAGGAAACATGCTAAAAGGAAAATAAAAGGAGCAGGCAGGATGTTCGGAGGAGGTATCCTGCAGGAAGCTGCAGGTAAATCCTGATGAGAAAAGTAGAAAACAATGGAAAGACACTCTGATAGAGTACTAACAGAAGAACTTCTCTATATCTTGTGCCTCAGTGGCCGTCCCTGAAAGCCTGCAACTTCATAGCCCTATTTGCACACCAGGCACATCAGGAGAAACATTTCCTGGGAGTTAATGAGCACATACACAAAGCTTAGAGGGAGTCTAGCTCTGATCTCCTGCAGCAAAGTCACACATTGCAGGTGAATTCTGGTTGCTGTAAAGGTCCTGGGAAAACTGGCAAGCAAGATGCAGTGATAGACTCCACTTGTTTCCTAAAGACTGGTCTTTGAGCAGCCCACAGGCTGTGAAAGGGGTCCTTTGCAAAGGAATGTGTGAGAAAAGGGTAAGCAAAGGTGGAAGCTCACACTGTAGTGGCAGAGACTGTCCTGGCTTGCCCAAAAGAGTTCCTGTGTGAGCTATGGTGACTTGAAAACAGGACCTTGGAGCTGCACTATGCAACTCTACCAAAATGTCTGCTCAGAGACCAAAAACTTGGCAAATTCAAGTACTGCGCTACCTGAGGCGTGGCTCTGTGTGCAATACTGAGATCTTCAGAGCCTTGGGAAAGGGGAAGGCAGAAAGGGAAGGTGAATGCTGCAGTTGGAAATGTGCAGGAGCAGCAGGCAGAGGCAAGGAGCAATCCCTGGAAAAGGGGAAGCAGAAGGGAAGGCAGCAGAGGTCTGTGGAAGCTGTGATGGTGCAGGGGAGGCAGAGAGGTTTAGCTGGAGCTGTGATGTTGACAGAGAGTGTACACCAGTGAGATGGGGCAGAGTGGCAGCTCCTCACCTGCTCTGCAGGGGTAGGGGATCACCTGAGGCAGAAAGCACCAGGAGACCCTCCCTGCTCCCCGAGGTCACAGGGGGCACTGCTGACAGGGCTGCTCCTCAGCTGGGCATCGCCCAGACACTCGGCTGTCTGGCCCTGTGTCCCCCTGAGGACCTCACCACAGAGCTCTGTGCCTGGGACAGGCCGGTGGGGGTGTGCTGGGACCATGGTGACTTTGTTCCTCTCTTATTCCTGCCTTTTTCTCTCCCGTCTGTCTGTCTGTCCGTCCGTTCGTCTGTCTGTTTCTCTGCAGGCGTTTCTTTGAGGGAGTCTCTCATTCTGGTTCCCAGACTGAGATCGGCAGTCTGCACAGCCAGAAAGGGCAGGACCAAGAGTCGGGCAGCCCTGTGAGTTACACCTCCACCACCACCTCTTGCCCCTTTCCCTCCCCAGCCAGCCCAGCACCCCCACAGCGCCCACGCTCTGAGACCACAGCTCCTGGCAGCGCCTGCCTGGGGCTGCTCCTTTCCTTCTTTCCTCCTCTTTTTCCCAGCACAGGCAGACAGGTAGCGATGGGGGACATCCTCTGGGGCCGCTCCCAGAGATGCCTGACTCCCCTGTGGGAGCCTAACTTCTGTGAGGCCAGGCATGGGTCACTGGCAGCTGCCCTGCACAGAGTGCTCCATCCTGCTCTGACCCCACTCCCTGTCCCCCAGGGCGAGGCAGACAAGAGGAAGCCAGGAGCACAGCGACCACAGGAAGAGCAAGGAACGGAGGTGCCTGCAGTGGTGAGTCCAGGCTATGGGATGTGGAGTTCTTTCAAACCCCACCTTGCTTTCTGGAGTACTAGGGGTGCCCACCAGGCTGGGAGCAGGGCTGGGAAGACAAGTAGATAGTGCTGGCGAGCAGCAGGAGTTGAAGGAGTGTTAGGGTCTGCAGGACATGCAGCCCAGCCCTCCCAAACCCTGCAGCCTTGACTCTCCAGAAAAGCCACTGGGCCTCTCTTGATGATGGGCACCCATGGGTGCAGGGTTACTCCCTGTTGGAGCAAGGAGAGCAGTGTGTGTGAAGTGACTGTGTGTGCCCCCAGGAGCTGGTGGCAGAGGAGTCGTGTTCCCGGCTGTCCCCCGCAGAGGCTGCCATGAGGGAGGGCAGCATGGACAGACTGGCCCAGCTGGGCCCTGGGTCCAAAACAGAGCTCCCCAGTGCCGTGTCCCCCAGGTAAGGCAGGTCTGTGCCCCCTCCCAGGGCTGAGCGAGCTCACACTGGCTCCCTGAACTCAGTAGGGGTTGGTGGAGATGAGATTTCCTCAACAGTTTTGCCTCTCCTGCTTCTCCTTCACAGCAAGGCAGAGAGCAAGCAGTTGTGGCGTCCCCGCAGCACCTCCGTGAAGGACCGGCAGAGCTCAAAGGTACAAGGTGGCCGTGCCAGCAGCCTGGACAGTGAGAGCTCTCCAGACTCATGGCATAACACCCAGGTGAGCCCACTTGGAGGTTTGTCATTGAAGAGCTCTGCAGGTCTTGGGCCGTGGGCAGTGTCCATGGTGGCTGATGGGGGTTAAGCTTTGTGGTGATGCTGTCACAGGTGCCTCGAAAGTCTGTTTATGATCAGCTGAACCAGATCCTGGTCTCAGATGAGCAGCTCCCCGAGAGCATCGTGCTGGTGAATGTTGCTGAGTGGCAGGGGCAGGTGAGTAGGTGTGATGGGAGCTGGATGCAGGGTGGATTCTCCCAGTCATAGCAGAGCATCCTAGGGAAACTGGCACCAGCTGTGCCCTCCTCTCCCCCACTGTGACCCTTCCTTCAGGGAGACAACGCATTTGCAGGGTGCTGAGTCACATACACAAGAGTCAGGTGTGTCTCCTCCGTCACACAGCATCATGGATCCTCAAAACATGATGTCCTGATCAGTCCCAGAAAGGCTGGGTACCAGACTGTGCCTTAGGCCCTCACTGCTTGGTCCTGGCTCCCAGGAAACCCATGAGTCAGAGCTTTGTTGGATTCCCTGGCAAAGAGCTCCCTTCCTCTGTGGGCACCAGGTCCTGGGAAGCAGCAGAGATATTTCCCACTGAGAGATGGAAGAGTGTCACCTGCCACTCCCACAGAGCACTAACTCCATCATCAGAGCAGGGTGGGGTGGGAGGACTGGCCCAGCCCCTGACAAACATTTGTCTCCCCCATACCTGGAGCTCTAAAACCAAAGGTGAGCAAGGAAATGTACATGTGTGCAAACATGCAGTTAGATAAAACACCTGTGAGACCCCTTCAGGATCCTGCAGCCACATCTGGCATCCAGAAAGGATGCTGGAAAATTTTGAGTCAGAAGAAAGGGCTTAATGAAAGGCGGTGAAGTCTTGACTCAGGCCATGCATTCTTGGCTTGTTCCACTTGTCCTGGATAGGTAAAAAAGGGTCAGTGCCCACTCCCAGAAACAGCCCCCTTGTCCATCTTGACTGCCTGTTTTACCACTGTTGAACTGCATGCAGACCCCTGAAGAGACAGAAGGATTTTGGAGTGCCACTGTGGGAGAGAGCAAGAAGAGGGAATGAGCAGAGGCAGAGTGAGCCTAGAGCAGGGCCCTGCTGTGGGATGGCAGAATTTAAATCAGAGGGTCCCTGGGCCAAACTGCTTATTTCAAGGAACACAGCCTGGTTCTTGGGACAGTTTTGCCCTTGCCATGGCAAGGGTGGTGACTGCTGTGCTCAAAGGTGAGAGCAGGGGGCTGGCTGGCCCCTAGAGCAGAGCTGGGAGGAGCGGGGATGCTCAGGAGGCAGCTGTGAGTCACCTGATGGTTTCAGCCTCTCTGCATGGCACGGGTGGGGACAGGGTCCCAGCTGTAACCTGGGGGGCACGGGGCTCAGGGCTGGCCTGGGCTGGTGCTGGCCAGCACAGCCACGCTTCCAGGGTGCCTTAACCTGAGCTCTCTGCATTGGCAGTACGTGAGTGAGCAGCTCCAGGCGCACAAGCAGTTGGTTGTATCCACCTGCTCCGTGGCAGACATCCAGGCAGCCTTCAACACCACAGTCTCCCGCATCCAGCGCTAGTGAGTACAGCTTGGGCTCAGCCTGGGGGCACTGTATGGGTTCAGAGAAGGGCTGGCTATGGCCCTGGCTCCCCAGGGCTCATTAGGACCCTTTGGAGTTGGGGATGCTACTATAGAAACAGGTGTATAACCTGGGGAGAGGTTGGGGGTGCCAGTACTGCTTTTGCCCATGGCAGTGCACACCAAGCTGGATATTCTCAGCAATGGGTTTTTGTCAGCTGGCCTGGCAGATCGTGTCCCTGGCCCACCTGCTGAGCCACTGCACACCCCTCAGGGTCTCCTTTTCCTCTCCATTTGGCAGCTGTAACTGTAACTCCCATATGCCTCCCCCGGTGAAGGTGGTGGTGGCAGGGGACCAGAGCTACCTGAGTGTTGTCCTCCGTTTCTTTGTGGAGCAACTGGCCAGCAAGACACCCGACTGGCTCAACTACCTTCGCTTCCTGCTTGTACCACTGGGTGAGAGCCATCAGGAGCCCAGCCCCAGGGCTGTCCTCTCCCACCTCCCCAGGCTCCCCTGCCTGAAACCAACACTGCCCTTCTCCCCTGCAGGCTCTCACCCTCTGGCCAAGTACCTGGCCTCCGTGGATAACAAATACAGCACTCTCTTCCTGGACACGGCGTGGCGGGAGCTGTTCAGCAGGCCTGAGCCGCCCGCCGCAGGTGAGGAGCGGGGCAGGCTGGCATCAGCAGTGCCCTGAGGGCCTGCCCAGCTGCCATCGAGGTCTTCACGGCTCTTTGTGCCCGCAGACACTGTGGACATAGCAGGCCGTGTTGCCCAGTTCATCGCTGGAGCCAGCCTCTCTCACCAGCTCCCCATCTCCGAGGCCATGCTGACCTACAAGCAGAAGAGGTGAGTGTGGCCCCAGGGTGCCTGTCCTCCCTCATGCGGCCCCGGTCTGGGACGTGCCCAGGACAGGAATGAGGGACAGGGGACAAGTGAGTGAGGCCCTGCGTTCCACTGATAAGCAGCGTGGTGCTGAGGGGAGCTGGGGTCCCACAGTGAGAGGCCCTCAGCACCATTCCCTGCCACCTCCCGGTGTGCTTGGCCCCTCCAGTGACTGTGACAGCCCCAATGGTGGGGACCAGCTGCCAGGGCTGGGATGGGCTGGGTGGGGCTGCAAGCTGGTACTGTGCTGTCCGGGGGTTGGTGCTCATGTTCCAGCTGCACTCTCACCTCTCCCTTCTCTTGGTTTCTGGCACCCAAGGAAGAGAAGTCTCTATTTTGATTTTTATATCAGGTATTGGCTTGTGCTTGCTGTGCCGCTGCCTGGCCCCTCCCTGCCTTTCCCCATGTGCGTCCGTCCCTCTTGCTGTGCAGAGGAGCCGTGACCCCACAGAGGGGCAGGGCTGCCCTCCCGCATGCAAGCCCTTTCCCAGCACTGGAGGGGACAACTCCTTGCCTCCTTGTGTAGTGTGCCCTGTGCTGCCATGTTGGGGACAGGGGGTCTCATGGGAGGGAGGGCAGAGGAGATGAGATGGTCCTAGTGGATGTGAGCCAGCAGTGACCCCTGCGAGTGCAGGGCTGCCTGGGCACAAGGTTTAGTAGTCACATAGCAATCGGTGCTCAGCACACGCACACCCTGACCAGACTCTCTTCCTTCTGCAGCCCCGACGAGGACTCCTGCCAGAAGTTTGTCCCCTTTGTGGGGGTGAGTGAGTTGAGGGGCCAGCAGGGGCTGAGGGGAGAGGTGCAGTGCACAGTCCTGCTGATGCTGGGTATCCTCTGGTTTCTCCTTGCAGGTAGTGAAGGTGGGCCTGGTGGAGCAGTCTTTCAGTGCCTCCGGTGAGTCCCTAGGAATGCCCAGCTCTCTTCTCCACAGGTGGGAGGCTCTTGTTGGTGTCCCCTAAACCCTCAAACCCACACTTTTCTTCCCCAGTGGACTCAGATGATGCCACAGTCTGCACCCCCTCCCTGCTGAGCTCAGCACCAGCCTCCAGTACAGCTGTTCCCTACGGCAAGGAGACCGTGAGCACCCCGCCACCCTCTCCGTCCGTCAGCAGCAGCCTCTCGGGTGCTGGGTAAGGAAACAAGGCCCCCTCAGCCTGAGGCAGTGGGGGAGAGGAGCAAGGGCACCACGGTGTGCTGCATGTGCTGCCCGTGTTGCCCAGGTCTCCGAGCCCTGGTGTGGAGGTGATGGGCCTGCAGGTGGACTACTGGACAACACAAGGGCTGGACAGGAAGAAGGAGGGTGACAAGCGGGAGACGGGTATCAAGAACACGCTCAAGAGCAACTTCCGCTCGCTGCAGGTCAGCCGCATCCCCAGCACAGGGGAGCTGGTGCCCCCCAGCACCATGGCCATGACCGTGGTCACCAAGGAGAAAAACAAGAAAGGTAACCAAGCCCACTCTGGGGTGCTCTCTGCCTGTGGGGTGCAGTCCTTTGCAAAAAGGGTGGGGGGAGCCTGCAGGAGGGCAGGGCTGAGGTGTGGCTCAGCAGGGGTCAGTCAATGCACAGGGGCAGGGGCTTGTATTTAGGGCCAGGTGGGGACATCCTAACATTGGTCCTGTCTGGCCTTGTTCCCCAGTGATGTTCCTGAGCAAGAAACCAAAAGAAAAAGACTTGGAACCCAAAAGCCAAGTCATTGAAGGGATCACACGCCTCATCTGCACAGCCAAGCACCAGAACACCATGTTGCGAGGTGAGGGCAGCTACCAGCCCCTTGGGGCTGGAATGGGGCAGAGCAGGCAGCACAGGCTGGCTGTGGTAGGGCTGTGCCTCACTGCACCCTCTCCTCTCAGTCTCCATAGATGGGGTGGAGTGGAACGATGTGAAGTTTTTCCAGCTGGCAGCACAGTGGCCAACACACGTCAAGTACCTCCCTGTGGGCATCTTCGGCTACTCGAAGAGTGTGTGAGACATTGGGGCATCCCTGGAATGGAGCTGCAGTGGGTTGCAGGAGACAGGGAGATGGACGTGCTCTTGTCCCCATCTTCTGCAGACCAATCCCTGCCTGCTCAGTGGGGAGGGATACTACACCTGCACCCTGTGGGCCAAGACCCGTGAAGGTGAGGCCAGTGAGACCGGGTCCATGCACCCTCCAACACCAGCCAGGACACCATGCCATCTGCCTCCCATGTCCCCCAGCAGCCTGGGACAAGGGTTGGCACCAGCCAGCAGGGCCCCAGGATGGGCTCTGGGCCCCACTCTCCACAGATGCACCTGCCAGGCCAGCCCTGTAGCCAGCCAGGGTCCCAGCTGGGCTGGACCCAGGCAGGTTCCCCAGTGCTGCAGCCAGCCAGACTGCTCTGTGCAGGGGCAGGTGCTGAGCAGGGCCCACCAACCCTGTACCACCCTTGCCAGCCCCACTGCCAGCCTTGCACTGCTGTGCTGGCCCTGCCCTCTGCAGCGCAGCCTCAGCAGCTTTTCCAGTCCCCCCTGCAGCCCTGCTGCTGAGGCTGTCCTCTTCATCTCCCCATCCCTTCCCAACCAGCCCTACCCCATGGTGCTGCCAGCTGGAGGTGTGGGGTGAGGGCACCTGAGTTTTTTTTTTTACAAGATTATATTTTTTTTAAATTTATTGTATGGTTACTTTTCGGGATTAATTTTAATAAATTAATGCTGTTACCATTATGGCAGGGTATGTGTGTGTGTGTGCCCTCACATCTGAGGGCATGACTCAATGCAGCTGGGAGAGAAAAAATTTGGGCAGGGTGCAGCTACTACCACCACTCCAGCAAGCACAACTGTCAGGGCTGCTTGAGCACACAGGGTCCAAGCCATGGACCAGCTGAGCTCCCCAACAGACTACAAGGTGGGACTGGGTGGAGCTTGGCTCATTTATTTAAATAAAACTCACACATGTTTAGTAAGAGACAGACTGGCTTCAACCTGAGTCCTCCCAGCCAAGTCCTCGTCTACCTGAATGTGGAAAAAGTCTGTCTCCTTTCAGCAGAGGCCAGGCTTGCTGCTGTCTTGATCTCGACAGTCTGGAAGGCAACCTGTGGCTGGACCTGAGAAGTGGGGAGTGTTGTGGATTCAGCAGAGATGTACTCCA
>WBNO01010152.1:0-24614 GCA_013400575.1 Peucedramus taeniatus
AAAAAAAAGTCTACAATAAAAGTAGAATAAGATAGTAAATAACAAAAAACATAACTAAAAACATCTTCTTTCTCTGTACCCCCACTTTCCAAGTTCAATTTTATTTCTTCATTCCCAACCGTTCTACCTCCTCCCAACCCAAACAGCACAAAAGGGATGGGGAATGGGGGTTATGGTCACTTAGAAAACTTCATCCCTGCCACTCCTTCCTCCTTACACTTTTCCCCTTCTACCTCATGGGTCTTTTCCATGGGTTCATCACAGGGAAACAGGGTACTTCACTATAGCCTCCTCTGTGGACAATGTAGGATTCTCCAATTTTCCACACTTAGGGTCTCTCATATTTCTCTCTCACTGCTGCTGCCATGCAGCACATTTTACCCTGCTCTAAATGTGCTATCACAGAAGCACAGCTGATGGGTATCAGCTTTGGCCAGCACTGGATCCATTTTGGAACCAGCTGAAACTGACTGTGCCCAAAAAAGGGAGAGTCCCTTGTCTCTTTCCACAGAGGCCCTCTAAAGCCCCCTTGCTACCAAAACTTTGCCACATAAACAAAATATATTATCTGAAACTATTTTAAATTGCTTAGCACCCTGGAAGAGTACTGATATCTCAGCTTTAAATGCTTTCTAGGCTTTTCTGTAAGACAGTGATTTCTTACAATGGTTCAAATCCAAGCTGTAACTCTCATTTTTAATGCAAATTTTTTCAGCCATAGACCTAGAAGGCAATTTCCATCAGAGCCGACAGGTTCTTTAACAAAGCTAATAAGAGCTGAAGAAAAAAAAGTTTTTAAAATGAGTTCCTTAAGCATCTGAGAGAATCTTTATAAGGTACTTGCTGATGTCATGAGACTGAACACCTTTTCCTTATGTACTATACTGTACTGTACCTTTACTGTGAATAATACAATTTACATATACACCTTTTGATTATAGATGGCAGGGGTAGCTGGGGAGGTTCACTAGTTATTCTGGGGAAAAAAAAAACCCTAGCTAATCAAAAGTTAGATCAAGGAGTTAAGCTCAAACAGAAGATTTCAAATTTCTGTGCATGTGAACAGAAAGAATGAGATAAAATAAATTTGGAGCCACAGTTTAAGATAGTATTTATGTTACTTGAATTGACATTTCACCCTTCCTTTCTCACAGGCCAGCAGCCTTTTTCTGCTCATTCAATCCTGTGGTGAACCAAATTGCGAATCTGAGCTAAGTTAAAATTAATCAAGGAAAAAAAAGCAGTTTTAGCTCTGATTGGTTCCCTGATCTAGTTCAATGAGCAGCAGCACAAACATTTCTGCTAGCCCAAGGGAGGAAGCAAAGCAGGGTGAGAATAAGCTGTCAGGTAGAGAAGGAGGTCAGGACTGCTGCTTGAGGCAGCAGTGCTCGCTGACAGAGCACTTGAAACAGCAGCTTGAGGTGTTTTCATATTTGCATTTTTTTCATCAAAACCAAATCTTCATGTTCTGCTCTTAATTAATTCTGGTGTTCCCAGAGAAAGGACTACAGCAAGAATCTTTACTTTTAAATACTTTAAAAGTGTTAGCCATTTCTGTTTTTTCAAAATTAATAACAAGGTTTATTAATGAAAATAAAGGTGAGGTCACCATTACAACAGTAAGGCAATAAAAATACAGCCCAGACCAATGCAAAAATAAACTAAATGAAATTATGTTGCTCCATCCCTTCAGACTAACAGTGTTTATAGACTAGTTTCTAGTTTTTAGCAGCTCCTGTAATTGAATGTTATGGAAAACTGCCTCTCCTGGAGTGTCCTATTTTTAAGGGTATTACTGTGATATTTGAACAATTTTGCAAGCCACTGTACATATGTAGCTGTCTGACATGAAAACTAGATGTGTGGGAGTGAATCAGTATTCCAATCTGCACTGGTTATAACTTTTAAAGCAGTGATGCTTGCACATAAGACTAAGATTCAATTTATGTACCTATAAACAGGGAAGACTCAAACAAACCAGCTTTCTGTGGAAAAGCAGTGAGTTAAATTTACAGCCTTGTATTCACAGAATGACTGCAGCAGAGCAGATTGCATTAATTTAGAGATGAAAATCAGTAGATATACAGCAACTATTGCATTTCATTTGTACAGTTGCTGACTTGAAATGAGGTAAAATGCAGCAACATGTCATGTAGCTAGTATTTGCTACCCTGCAACAAAAGATCACTTACATGGCAAAGAAATCACCTAATTTTTCACACATTCATGGATCATAGCCCAAATTAAATACAAAGATCTTCAAATATTTTTCAGGTAAGGAAACTTCATATGTATTGCTTAAGAAAGTAAACTGAGGAAAACAATTCCAGGTGACCAAGTGTTCTGATTGTTTTGAGTGATAATATTAAACAGAAATAACATTTGCTTGTCTATGCAGCAACAGAGAGCATTTTAGCATCATGGGCTCACAAGGCAGATGTGATGCTTTGTTATAGCTGTCAACAATTTGCTGCATTGCAGGCTAATGGTAGTGGTGTAGGACAGCAGTGCTACAGTAATGTTCAAAGACTCATCATTAACCATCACAGTCAGAGTCTACAATAAGATATTAATTGAACACACCGCAGTGTTAAAATGTAAATAACATTGTCTGTTAAGTTTGAACATTGGTAGATTTCTGCTATATTTTTAACTCTGCAATTGCAGCAACCTTACAAAATCAGAAGTAGAATTTTAATACAACAGCCTCCTCAGAGAATTGCCTTTACAGTCGGACAAATGAATGCAACAGAGGAATGGTAGATATCTATTTCTGCTCTCCCCTTTGAACACACATATAGAAGCACTCATCCAAAAGCACATATATACATTCGTTTAATTAACTAAAAAATCCCTGGCGGCTGATACCTACTTGCTTTTTAATATTTTACATCTGCTTCATTAGAATAAGATAGAAAAAAAATCCCATAAATTATAATAAAAAATTAATAGATGCTGCAAAATTCCATAAAAAGTTATAAATAACTGATTTTTTCTCCTGACTGAAAACATCAAATATCTGATTCTCCCAGACACTGATAATCAGAAACACATATTCTCCTTCCTGTCTCTGTTTTTTGACAGCTATCTTGTGCATAAAGGCTTCAAGGAGAAACTCTAAACTACAGAAGATCACCCAATCATCTAATTTTATATGACTAAGACAGAAAAGAATCCTGTTTAAAAGGCATTTTCACATGGAACCCATATGGATTTTCCTTAAGCTGTTTTTGTCACTTGGATTTTAGGTGAAACAAAATTAGCCTTTATAATTAGATGTTCACAAAATTACTCCAAAATTTCCATAAACCCAACAAGCCCTTTTAAAAATTGTAGTGTTGCATAATCCAAAACTGTGTATTAGTGGTTCCATCACTAAACTGAATTACTCAGTTTTCCACAGCTGGAGCACAATGCCAACAGCCCTCAAGACAAAAACTTGAAAATGTCATTCATAGAAGGTTTTTGTCTCATGTACATTCAAAAAAGTGATGGGAAGGGTCATGTACAGGAAGGGTGAAAGCAAAAGCTTTGTAGTCAGTCAGTTACTGAATAGTTTGTTGGCTTAGAGGGACATAGTGTCACCACAGAGGGACAATCCTGGAGCATTAAACTGAAGCCTTCCTATCAGAAGTGTCATGTAAATTGTAGCTGGTTTGCTACCATCCATTTCTGTCAAGGTGAATATTATATGGGAGAAAATGAGTCTTGCCAATTTGCACATACAACTTAAAAGAATTAGTAGTGTATAGGTCATTGCAGAGTATGATGCTGTTTTTCTTCCTGTTGATTAAACTGGAAGGTAACAGTAATCAGGCAGCATTGATTAACTGGATGAGGAAAGGTTTGGTTTTTTTTTTTTCCCAAATCCTAAAATAAAGGCCAAGAGATTTCAGTATGATATTATTTGTGATATTTGGATATTTTTTTACTTGGATTGTTTTGATAGAAAGCAGAGTTTAGTAGTGAAGGGACTACAATAGAACTGGTTGAAGAGCCTGGAGAGTCTGATTCTGAGATGATGGCTTATGTGAAAAGGATGGACTGTGACTGGGATGGTATAGTACTAAAGGGACCCTTTAGTGCTGGGGTGTGAGAATCAGAGATGAAAGTTAGTAAGTAGATGCATCTACTTTTTTTTCATGTTAAAATTTCCTACACCATCACAGATGCCAGATGTTTGCAATGGATGTAAGCCAATACCTGGGGAAATCTTGGCTTTCAAATATAAGTTAAGTTATTGATTTTCTTTTCTAGACTGGTTAAATGAAACAGCATTAGGGGGACTGAGCACCTCTCCCTAAACTCTTGAGCAAACAAGATCAAGAGAAGAGGATCATTTCTTCTCATGCATTCCCTAAGAATAAGGGTAGGTTCCTCACTGGTAGCAACACAGGATATGTCTCCCCAACTGTTCTTTGACTCAGATCTGGAAACAGCCTCTTCTAGATGCTCTTACTTCAAGTTGTGCCAGAAATGAGTAACAGATTGGTTAGATGGTTTCTCTTTAAGCCAAGATTTCAGGAATATCTGAGTCTCTAGCAGAGATTATAGTCTCTGCATTACAAATTATTGATGAAGCATGAAAGAAAGAAAAGCAAAAAAGAAAAATGAAAAGTTAAAATGTTGACTCCTAAAACATGTCTATTATTTGTTTTCTTGAACTTCCAACTCCACAGCAGTATCATGTCTTAGTATTCAATAGCATTCATATTACATTATTTCTTTTAGTAATACCTTTCCTATAAATCTGTGTGAAAACTCCAAACACCAACTCTAGATGTAGGACTTCTGTACTTCTTTTCAAAAGGATAGTTGGAACAAAAAATAAAAAAAGAGAGAAACCTCTGAGCACTGAAGTAGGAGGCAGCATGGCACAGCAGATCTTCAATCTAGCTCTTCAAACAGTGACTAAGCACATCTTGGCATTACATACTCACCCTTTATCTTTGCAGATAACTCAACATTCATAGAAAAAGGCAAACAGCAGAGGAGAGACTATTTCTCACTTTCTCCAAGGAAGACAGTCATTCCAATGAAAAGTTTACTCTTGGATTAGTCAGAAAGACCTCCAAATTCTAGTATTTGCATTTTTATTTCTCTGTTAAAGTTAAATCAAGTCAACATGCTTACAAGTGAATCAGCTTAATAGCACAGGTTTGACATGGAAAAAAAGAAAAAAAAATGTCTGCCTTTCAAGGTAATTTTTCAAGATTATTTTGTTCAAAATTTTTTCTGTCAAGTATTTTTTTTCCAAGGTTACTCAAGAACTGAAAGAAGAAAATTGATATTGATTTATATAACTTAGTCTTTTTACTTACTGCACACTATTATGTGCTGCTTCTTTTGGGAGAAAAAACAGAAAATAGGGACAATTTTAGAATATTTTGCTCATATAAGGAAAAATACCAACTGATTCTAGTCCCATACTTATTGCACTCCCTCTCCCATGTTTGAGTTCTTGGAGATTTTTCTCTTTAAATAAAAAAGGATTAATATTAACATACTTGATGTGAGCTCATAACACCAAGGAGGATGGCTCAGAAAGGAAACAAGAAGGTTGGTGTTTGTTGGATTACTGTGCACTTATTCACATGTGTGTAGAAATGGCTCCTTGGGAAAAATACAGTGAAGGATTTAATAGCTAGTGTCTCTTCAGCTCTTAAGGTGATCCCACAGAGTAAATTCCAAACAGAAGTCCAGCAACACAATTTCTGAGATGTAACATAAATCACCACTACTAGACTCTTCAAGACACACTGTAAAGAATTAAACTTCAGAACCTATAAAGGCTATCACCACAATTTGCTATTTTTTACCGTGAACACATTTTTTTTCTAAATGTATTTTTTTCCTGCAGTCCTGCTTTCTTCCTGAATTTTATAACAATGTTTAGTGAAGACCATTTAAATATTAAATCTTTTATGTGTGATGTAATTTTTTCTTGCTTATATTCCCACATTACTTATCCAAAGTGAAATAATTAAAAATGAAATCAGCATACATATTTTAATTCAAAACTCTTGCCATTAATAGAGATACAGGTATTCAACACGATCTTTACCCTGAGGGCATTCTTAGGCCTTTTTCCCTACTCTAAAGCAAAAGGAAAGCACATGTATGGCACAAGCTTTTGCTGCAGGTGAATGTGCAGTAAATGTGTGAAATCCTGGATCCTGGGATTTTTTAAGACATCAATTATATAAAAAAATTGAAAATGAGAGATACACTGTTTTCCACCATTACTAGGCCTGATCTTTTTGTTAAATTCTGCTTGAGCTGTGGCCTTGAGGCTGCTGCTCTGGGGTAACTCCATGAGCCTTCCCTAGACCACATTTCAGATATTCAAACATCAATGTCTTTGCAGGAGTTGGTGCATATTTGGAGAACTCGTGATAAATTTTAGGAGATGGATTTATTAATCAGATCTGGAAGCTGACAAGGCCAATTTAAATTTCTTACTGTGAGAGCTCAAAGAAAAAACGAAAGCTTTCATCATACTTTTGATAATTTTTGAAGTGCAACCTCATGTCTTTAGCTTATTATGATGCTGCTATCATCTGGAAAAAGTCTATGTAAATCTGTCTCTTGTAAGGTTACCACTTCACCTTATTGAGCTAAGTCAAAAACCCTCAAACTTTTAATTTGTAGGAATAAACTTAACATCAAAAATATATGTGAATAAGATATTATCAAAGCAATACTGTAGATTTTCAGTAGCCATTTCACAAAGTAGAACAAAGGGAGAAGTATCTTAGTGTCAGTAATAAATACGCATATTTGAATACTGATATCATAAGCCCTAATTAAAAGTTCTCAATTACCTTGTACAATTTTTGATTGGACTAAAAATAAAAAACACAGTAAGAAATTAAATTTGGAGAAAAATCTAATTTTCAAAAATAGTTGATTTCTTTTCTGCTTTAAACATGCAAAACCTATGAAAGTATTAATTATTATTTAACTTCCTATTTCATTTGAGAATTCTGCAGTCAACTTGATAAAGGGCATGGAGACTTAATTTGTCCAGTGAGGAGCTATCTTCACTCAGCAGGGAGTAGTAAAGGTTCAGGGACACATTTCCTGGCTGCTTGTCCAGCCTAGATGGTGTCAAGGGAAAAAAGATCTCCTGCAAATTCTTGAAGGCATATGGATATCCAAATTTGTTCCTGAACCTCTCTATTCATAACCTCAATACAGGGGACATTTCAAGGATAGGGGATTAGGACTACAGGAAAAGCCAGATGACATGCTTCAGTGATATTTCAATGATGTATGTTCCCTGGTGATCTGAAAGGATTCAAATGTAAGTTTATTTGAATTTGTTCAAAATTGACCTTAGAAACTGAAACAAATTGTAGAACATTTCCCATTAGACTTACTTCAACTTCTAATTGTTAATTATCATGCATTTCAATAGCACTGTCGGCATCCATTGCTCATGATCCTGCTGTATAAAGGAAAGTGTTTGTCCTTTTACTGTAGATGGTGTGCCCTTCAATTCTGCTAGTTAATTCTCATGAATGTCAGTCAACATTGTTCAAGTTCAGGAGAACTTGAACCAAAATGCTTAGGGTACCAATTTTTTTTTCTCCAAAATAAATGAGCTATAACTAGGTTAACAGAAAATCATATGGATATGAAAAACAAGCAACAAAAATTAATACCTTACTATCTTCTCCTTAAACAAATTGTTTTGTTTCATTTGCTCACAAAAATGAACTTTTTTCTCGATTATGTACATCTCATTTTTGAAAATAGAATGTATTTCATCGAAAGTGTTTGCCAACAAGATATTTAATGATCAGCTGAATTTGGCCTCAGTTAAGGCACTTAAAAATGTATTACAGTATTAAAACTCATTCAAGGTGTTCCTTAAATCTTTGATTAGATTTTGATTTGATCTTTAGTGCACAAATCAAGATCTATTGGGGAAAAAATCAAGTATACACTGTTTATCATCACAAACTTAATTCAGAATTCAAAATCTTCACATCAGCCACCAGATAGAAAACTACACAATGGCTACTTGTGACAGAGCTAAGAAAAGAACATTCCCAATTTTAAAATACTGGTAGGACCTCACATAACAACTCTTCCCCCTCTATCTAATACAGAAGGCTAAGGGTTGAGTACCTTTTAAAGATTTTGAAATCAAGCACGAACGTTGTTTATGGAAATATCTTCATCTGTGACATAGAAAGTGAATGCACCCTCAGCAAGTGGCAAACATGAAGCTGAGCATTGCACTGACACAACAGAGGGAAGACATGCCCTCCAGGGGAACCTGGGCAAACTTGAGAAGTGGGCCCATGAGAACTTTGTGAAGTTCAACTAGTCTAAATACAGAGTTCTGCAGCTGTCAGGGCAATCCCAGACATGAGTAGAGACTGAGAGAAGAGCTCAAAGAGAGCAGTCCTGTGGAGAAGGACTTGTGGGTTCAAGTGGATGAAAAGCTGAACATGAGCCAACAGTGTGCACTTGCAGCCCAGAAGCCGGTTGTATCCTGGGCTGCATCAAAAGCAGCATGGTCAGCAGGATAGAGGTGTTTCTGCCCCTCTGCTCTGATCTCAGGAGATTCCATCTGGGATCCTCAACATTAGAAGGACATGGACCTGTTGGAGGAAGTCCATTGGTGGGCCATGAAGACAATCCAAGGGCTGGAACACTTCTCCTGTGAAGACAGGCTGAGAGAGTTGGGGTTGTTTAGCCCGGAGAAGAGAAGACTATGGGAAGACCTCCTTGCAGCCTTCCAGTACCTAAAGGGTGCTTTTGAGAAAGAAGAGAGCAACTTTTTTACACAGCCTGATAGTGATAGGACAAAGCAGAACAGTTTTAAAACAAAAGAGGAGATATTTATGTTAGTTATAAGGAACAAATTCTTTATTCAGAGTGTGGTGAGGCACCAGAACAGGTTGCCCAGAGAAGATGTGGATGCTCCATTACTGGAAGTGTTCTAGGCCAGTCTAGATGGGACCTCAAGCAATCTGCTCTAGTGAATGGCATCCCTGAGCATGATGTGGGGTTGGAACTAGACTGTTTTTAAGATTATTTTCAACCCAAAGCATTCTATCACTATATGAAAGGGAGCTAATATGAAAATTAAGAGGAGATATTTATTTTCAGGGTAGGACATTCATATTGTTCTCAAACAGTGTATGTATTTTGGAAGTATAAGACAAAGACATAAACCCAAAAAAAAACCCTACAACTATAGTAACTGTATAAACAAAATAAAAAAGCATTGTGGAGAGTTGGGGGATATTTCTTTTTTCAACATCCCCCTTTACCTTCATATACAAAAAAGAGGGGACAAACTCCCTGGTAGAAGTCCAGAGGATGTAGATTTTTAAAAGGATGGAGTTTGCTCTCCAGAAATTGGAAATCATTAAAATGATCTGCATCGTTTCCAGATGAGTTAATAAAGATGTAATCTCATTAAGTCACAGTCCTTGTATCTTGTCTTCTTTCATGTATGGGACAAACCTAGCTCTTCAACACTTTGTATGCTCCACTAAAGAGAAAGAGTTCCATCACATTTTCATGGCTACTTTCTGCAGCCTTTACCTTTGAGTCTTTGTAAGTCTGTGTCATTCCTCTTTTACTGAGCCAGTCAAAAGCTATGTACCTTGTAATGAAAGATGTGCCCTTTGAGTGCTTTCACAAGAACACCATCCTCTCTATCATGGTGTTGTTAGGGCACAACTGTGAGCAAGATGGAGCATAGTCATACTGATTCCAGTGTCCTTGCTACCCAGGGGTTGCTTTCATAGTCCAAAAAAGATGAAAGAGGAAATCAAGAGATTCCATTTCACTTTCCAGTGAGGAACATTCAGCTTGTTTTTGTGCAGTGTGATTCTGATGACTGCTGACATATAAAGATAGACCTTAAAGCAAGTCCACATTCTCTTATAAAATGTAACAAAGGCCACAAGACTGGCTCACTTTTTTTCTTACCATCTGACTTCATTCCACTGGCATTCTAAGTAAAGCACCTCACAAGAACAAAATTTGTTGCAAAGTAGAACTGAGCCAGGAGGGAAAACGCTTCACAAAAGAGAAGGTAGGGGAACTTGGCAAGGATATACACAGCTGCATTTTTGTCTTGCTTGCTTAATAGTGTAAACAACTTTTGTTGGTTAGCTTTGTATGTGACCATTCAGGAAACCCTCTATATAGACAATGTATCTTGTCAACCATTTCCTCTGTGTGTAAAATGTAATTCGTCACCCTGCGCTGCCTTGGCAGCAGCCTTGTAAAGAACTCACTGAATTAATGAATATTTCATAAAGATGTGATTTATTAGCATTCCTCCCCCTCAGCTTTGAAAAAGATCTATCCTTCAAAAGCTGAGTGCACAAAAGCTATCTGCAGGTATGGAAAAGGAGACTGAAACCCCTGAAGACAAAACCAGAATTTCTTAATAACCTCTGGGCTCTATAGACTTTAGAAGAGATATTTAGTCAATCTTGTATTAATATTTTAGATGTTAAAGAAAAGCCATACTAAGATATTATACTGAATTTGGCTGTCAGAACCATGGGCTATCACAACAACAACAACAAAAAAATATTACCAACTCAGAATCTTTTATTTTCATATATTTTAATGAACATATAAAAAATAAGTCATGGCATAATGCAAATACCTCTAAGCCTTCTGAGGTGCCCAGATTTTCATACTGCTACAGCGTACTTTCCTTCCAGATCTACCAGCAAATTCATCACAGGACACACTATGAAGTTGTAGGTACCTACAACCTATGAAGTTGTAAGCACCTACAACCTATGAAGTTGTAAGCACCTACCTGTGCTTTTATCCTCACCACTACTGTCCTTGAGCCCTAATACAATAACTACTATAAGAATAGGCATTCTTTTCTGTGATTGCAAATATTTATTGTCCTCAATTTATATGTGTAGCCTTGTTTCTAATACATAAACATTCATTTTCTGAGAATTTGCAGATTCTGACACACATTGCAATGCAAACACAAAATAAACTAAAAACTCAAATGTGATTGTGATATGTCAAACAGCTAGTACTATCCATCAGTGAAAAAAAAAAATTATGTATTTTTCCTTTTTTTTTTTAACAGGCATCCTATATTTGCAGTTCTAGTACAATCCAAGTATTAATTTTCCTCTGTGTATTTGATCCACAACAACTGTTGCATTCACACAATTATTACAGCTGGATTGCTAAGCTCTCATCTTCAGCTGTAGGAATTTATGCTTTCAAGTCAGGAATCCTCTTATTCTGTAAAGATGGCAAATGCTGCATAATGTCAGACCATGGCAAAATAACATAGAACTACTTCACAACAAGCATCTATTATGGTTGTGTTTAAATCTCCTTGACTAAAACTTTCTTGTGTCTCTTTCTCTGAGAGAAGATGAATAGCTCCAATGCACAGTTTTGGGATGTGAGGTCAAAGGAGAAAAATGTGTGTGGCAATCTATAAGGGCAGAGTGGTTTTCCCAGGTGATAGATGATACTTTATGCAGTGATTTTTTTTATATCTGTCTTAATTAGTAATCTGAACTTCTTTAGTGGAAGAAGTACCCACTGTGTGTCTTTAGACTTCAGAGAGTGGAAAGAGGCTTATGCTACAGGAATAACATTACAAATAGGAAAAAATCTTAAGAACACCTGAGGCATATTCAAGCATAATATGAAATACATGAGGCAAGGACTGCATGAACTTAACATCTGTATAGAAATAATTCCTGCAGTTTGTTTCAGAACACAGAAAAGCCTTCTCACTTACCAAGCTATGAATCTAAGCCCAAAATATTAAGGGGAAGTATGGAGATATACTTTCTAGAAGTTTTTTCTGGCACAGGAGCATTCATCTAGGAAAATATACCTATAATCCATCAAGAGATATCATGCGTAGCTGAGATAAAGCTTGTAAAATGCTCAAGTATTGGTATGATGGACATAGAGAAATAAAAAACGATATCAGAAGTTAATGTTCTCAGGCACATCAGAAGGAAAACAAGAGATTTTCTTGACACTGCTGTCATCCCCTTCCAGGACCCATTCTCTGGAGTCTTGTTGCATATTGTTTGTTTATTCTATGATCACCACAAAAAGGTACAACTGTGGTTGTGGTCATCTGATATTTGTTGTGCAAATTTAGTCCTTTTCCTAATGCAGAGGTTGAAAGAGTATCAAGATTTATATTTCACTAATTATCAAAGTTAGAGAAACATTATGTCAGACAATTTTTTAAGGATTTATGGAACTAAATGGGGTAAAACAAATAGAGTAAGAGAGTCCCATGAACACTTTTGAAGCAGAAAGTGATTAAGTTACAGTTTCGCAGTGCTTGCGCTCCCTAGATAAACTGGCATACAATCTGATTTAATCACCTATCTAAAAGGAAAAAAAAATTGGATGGCATTAGAGATTTTGGAGAGAATAGAACTGAACAGGAGGCTGAAGCAAGCATTATATATACTCAGTGGGTCAATACTAATTTACCTTACATGATGGGTTTATAAAGCTGCACCTTGGCAAGGAATTTACAATAAAAACTTAGGTAAACACATAGGGCTTAAAGTCAAACTTCTTACTTCTTGTTAAATATCAGCAGTTTCAGAATTGTTGGGGAAAGGCTATTGATGTGGTGAAAAAGGGTTAATAACATTACTAATAAAGTAAAAAAACCCTTTTGTTACAAGGTCACACAACAACTGTGCCTGTGAGTTGGTTAAAATCCTATCACAGCAGGGAGGTGGTTGTGAGCTTCAGATGCAGAAGGGAGAAGAGAATTCAAAGTGAGCATAAGATAAAAAGTAAAGTTTGAAGTTAGAAGAGTCTGTTCTAATTGATTTTGTGATTTTTGGCATCATCCCCAAAGAGTGTTAGAGTCAAACATGGTGGCTTTGTAGTCATTTGCGAAGTGCATACCTAAGTAGGAAAACGTCACAGTAGGAATTTGTAACTAAATCTTTGTACCTGTCAGATCAGATGCAAAATTCTGTGTATGAATACTGTGAGGAAGTAGCAAAATGAGGTTGCATGGAAATCTCTGGAAAGCAAGCATGTCACTGTCACTGATGCATTTCTTTTTTGTATGGCCCACCAGATTACATAGAGAATAGAGCGCCAGCCCAGTGGATTTAAATGGAAAGCCCTCTTTCCACAAAGGAAAAACAAAACCTGTTCTCATCACTGATGAGCGACAAGATCATGTCAAAAGGCTGACTAGTCCTTCAACTGTATATTCAGGTAGGTCAGCTAAATGTTGTATTACATAGTCATGAAAAATTCACATTTCTGCCATCCCCTCCTTCTGAAATTGGAAACAGAAAAAAAGGAAGCATGGAATTATTTGGGGAAACCTACCTGCAGACATCACACTATTCAAATCATCTAATGTAGTTAAAAAATAACTTTGAAGATAAAGGAAGTAATCTATCCCAATCCCTTAAATGTGGTGACCTTTACAGATTGACACAGATACCTAAAATCAGTCTTCCAAAGACCTTTCAGATATTACAGAAGTTTTGTGGAAAATTTCAGTGACATTGTTCTATTGTCACTGCACTGTGTAAGAAGCAGAAGGTTATAAGGTAACTGGTCAAAACTTTTCAGAGACACTTGAATTAAATAAAGGCATTCTTGTCTTTCTCATCCAATCTTTACTGTCCCAAACTTTGCAAAAATATTTGAGCATATCTCCAAGATTTGAGATGTGAGTAGGAAATTTGGAAAAGATGAAGAAGGGAAAAAAACCTACCCTCTTAATCTTCTCAAGGAAAAAAAATGTAAGCAAAATTTTTCCATTATGGAGAAATTATGCTCTTTAACAGTAGAACCATTATCTGATCAATTGTAAATGTAGGCATCTCTCATACTAGTCCCCTTTAATCTGGTTTGACAGAATGAAAGGAACATATTCTAAATTGCTGTAATAGCGCTTTCTGCTTCAGGAATTTAATATGAGATTTGTTCATATCAAAGGCAAAATGTGCATATCAAAGTAGTAGATTTTTTTTGTCATTTTCCAAAACAGTAAATGAGATGTTTACATTTAAATTATGCAAATATATTTTTTCTTTTCTATCTGCCTTAACCTTTGGTTTGTGTCAAGAGACACTTCAGGTTGGTTAGCAAACATCAAAGCACTTTAGTCCCTATCTGTCATTTTTACAATAATTGTTTTAGAGAACTTTACAATGTTCAGTTTCTTATATAGGTCTCACAGCTACAGATAGGGCAAGGAAAATAGTGGCTCACACTAGCCACAGAGTCACTAATAAAGCAGTCAAAGAGAGGGAAGACATTGAATTCTGGGGATCTGTACTAATTCATTATAAAGAAAAATATATTTGTATTTAATAATTAATACATTACTTTTATTTTTTACTTTTTACTATTTTTGCATTAGTAAAAAAGTACCAATTGCCTCAATTATTACCATAAAAGTTATTCCCAAACACATCTCAAAGATGTCAGATAGTACTGCCTACACAGAGGATGTTTTTTCTTTCTAATTTTTTTTCACTCTGCAGTTACTATAGTTTCTATATGTGAGTTTTATTGCCACATTATGACTAATCACACAGATACAGGGGGTTTTTTGTAGCTTCATGAGTTTATCACTACAAATATATGTGGTTTAGCATTATGATTTTTGCAATTAAAACAACAACCTTTTTCATACACAGCTTAAAATCTATGGCTTCTCATATAACTTAGGTCAAAAGCATTTGGAGAGTTAGGTCTGGTTTCTTTATGATGTTACACAGTGTTTACTAGAGGGACTTTTATGGAGTTGAGGGGTTTGATTCCTACTGGGGGGGTCTGCCTAATTTTAGTGTAGTGACTAAGCTGGAGTGGCAAAACACTCAAAAGAATCCAAGCAAGAAGAATTCTTCAGATGTGATGAATAGAATTATTGCATATCATAAGCCTTTTTTGACTGTTGGGGTATGGTGGCCTTGGAATATATCTGCCCCTGAGATGATATGACATCTCATCATGACTGCAGTGCGACCAGGGCTGTGACACTGTCCTGGGATCAGGAGTCATGAGGAAATGTAGTGAAACCACATGGTTAGTCCTGAAGTAGTGACAAGGACAGTGGTGCCCTGAAGATTGGTCAGGGGCTTGGGTCTACTATGTGTTAGGAATGTGCTTGGTGGGCCATTAGATATTTTAAAATATTTTCTTATAGGTATAAGTTTAATAAAAGAAAAAAAATATGTAAATTGGGACTATGGCCACTGCTACATCTAGAGCAGTTAGTGGGACTAGGATTGATATAGTTGCCCTGTTCCTCTTCTGGAGAGTTATCTACATATTGCCTGGACAGCTCATCCTCTGTTCCAGAGCCCCTACACAAAGAGATACAGATTTTGGTCAGCTGGATTATATCAATTGCTCTCATCAGTATTTGTCCAGAGATACTACTCTGCAAAATATGGCCGCTGAAAATCAGACCCATTCCCTGTCTTGTCGCTTTTATTAAAGAGGCAGAAATTTCCATGGAGGATCAGAGTGAGCATATTATGGACAAGTCACATCTTCAACTGCCTCAACTGAGAATACCACATTTTTCTTCTCAGTTACATTGGTTATGCAACATGAACACAGGAGAGAAAGGAGAAATACAGTCTAAGAATATTAGTGGTTTGGTTTTATGGCTTTTGTTTCGCTTTTGTGTCAGTATTCCAAAGGTTTGCACTATTTGCCTTTCTAATTTGAGTGAATGGAAACTCATTCCTCTATATTTTGAGCTTCTTAGGTCAACTGAAAACCTAAGCACAGCAGGCTCACTGAGGAGTGACATTTTAGATTTAATGCCCAATTTTCTGCATTCCAGTGATTTCATCCTTTCTATATGGCTTTTAAAGAACGTTATTCTGGACTCGACCAACATTAATAGTGGCTTTAGTAGCTGGATAAAAGTATTCATGTGGACTGCAGAAATTTATCTTTGGATATTAATTTCATGTTTTCTTTCTGTATGTGTGGAGACTGTGGTATTAAATAATGAATCTAAAGTGAAGAATACAGAATTGTTTAGCAAGCAGTCTGAAAATTTTTGTGTATTATAATCTTATAAAAATATATTGCAGAAAAATATAATATGCTTATTATTCAGTACAAGGATAAGTAAAAGGATAATGCACATTATTTCTGAGTGTATAAAGCTTCTATTGTGAAATGACAGTTGCTGATTTATGGTGTGTCATCTGCTATACAGTTCATAATATATATGTTAGATCTAAATTTTCTTTTTAAATGCATGTCATGGTGAATTTGCATGAAAGTGAAGTTCCAAGGATTTTTAACTAATCTAAATTTCATAATAATGTGTTTATTTATCCTTACTTATTCAGTAACATGTTTATTAAGTTTAGACGTATATGTCTCCAAACTACAAAATTTCCACAGGGCTCCAGGTAGGCATATGCCTTTGAAATTACTTACAAATATCTTTACCCTGTAAATTGAATGTATTGAAGAAACCTGATTTGAAGGCAGTCCTGGCCTTTTTTTTTTTTTTTTTTTTTTTTTAACAAAGAAATAGAGGTAATGGCTCTGAAATGGATGTATGGATAATTCTTGAGACTGGTGGTCTCTCGAGTTATACAGTAAGGAAAGCATAGAAAATGACAGAAAATATCACAGGCAGATTGTTCATAGAAGTTTAAACTAGTGACCCATCAGAAAGCTCTGAACCATATCTTTCTTTTTATTGCAGATGTGACAGCTGCAATTCATTTTGGTTCATGTTGAATATCTAAAATCTGGTTCTCTAAAGCTAAGAAAAAATACAAGGTTAATGTAATGGTTATTTTTGAAGTTTCATCTGCTGTACACTTCATATAGCATATGTTACATCTAAATAAGCTCTTTCAAAAACATGCCATGGTGACATGTCAAGGCTTATGGGGCCAGTAATGTTTAACATCTTGATGAATGATCTGCATGAGGGAATCCAGTGCAACCTCGATGAGTTCACAGACAGCACTGAATTGGGTGGAAGTGTTGGTCTGCTGAAGGATAGGAAGGCTCTGCAAAGGGATCTCTACAGGCTAGATGGATGGGCCAAGGCCAATTGTATGGAGTTCAACAGGGCCACGTGCCAGGTCCTGCACTTGGGTCACAGTAATCCCAGGCAGCGCTACGGGGAAAAGTGGCTGGAAAGCTGCCTGGTGGAAAAGGACCTGGGGGTGCTGGTCAACAGGCAGCTGGACATGATCCAGTGTGTGCCCATGTGCCCAAGAATGCCAACAGCATCCTGGCCTGTATCAGCAACAGTGTGGCCAGCAGGACCAGGGCAGTGATTGTCCCTCTGTACTCGGCACTGGTGAGGCCGCACCTCAAATCCTCTGTCCAGTTCTGAGCAATGAAGTTGGTAAAGGTCTGAAGAAAAAGTCTTATGAGGAACAGCTGAGGGAGCTGGGGTTGTTTAGCCTGGAGAAGAGGATGTTTAGGGGAGACCTTATCCCTCTCTACAACTGCCTGAAAGGAGGTTTTAGTAAGATGCAGGTTGGACTCTTCTCCCAGGCAACTAGCAATAGGACAAGAAGAAACAGCCTCAAGCTGTGCCAGAGGAAGTTCAGGCTGGACATAAGAAAAAAATTCTTCACTGAAGGAGTAGTTAAGCATTGGAAAGGGCTGCCCAGGGAAGTGGTGGAGTTACCATCCCTAGAAGAACTAGGGAATGACTGGATATGGCATTTAGCACTGTGATTTAGTTTGATATGGTGGTTTTTGGTCAAAGGTTGGGCTTGGTGATCTTGGAGATCTCTTCCAGCTTTAATGATTACATGACTCTAAATGCATTTTATTGTGAATTAAGTATACATTTTTTTTCTAGTAAATGAATCAGCAAAGTTTTTTAGAAAATATTTGAGGATTATTTTCCATTCAGTATTTTATATCTATTTATGTCTATTTCATATATTTTTATGCTCAATAAAAGGCTGCCTGCGGTAATTACCAAGAAGAAGAGCTCTTAAATGCCTGGTCAAGAATCTTACTCTTTGATATATTTTTGTTATTGTTTGAATATATGAGAAATTGGAGATCAAAAAAGGGTTACAAAATTGGAATTTCACAAAACACATTGCTTTCATGAGGCCAAATTCTCCAACTGATTATAGCATTTTTAGGTCCAGATCAAATTGAGAAGGAATAACAGAGCAATATTTGTCCCTAAAATTCTTTTGTTATCTCCCTTATGTTAAGGGGGAGTACATTTCTGAAATTTGACCATTGTTTTAAAAAGTTTGACTGACACAGAGAGAAAATATACTATAAATTGTGCCAGAACAGATACTTCAGAACATGATGAGCACAGAAAAAGAAAGCATGGATCATAACTGGAATAGAATTTTCAGAGCTGGAGCCAGTCACAGAGGGTAAATATTTTCATGGGAGTGTAGAACAGCCCAGGTGGAAATTGCCAAGCTATTATCAAACTGTCATCAAGCTTCAGCAGAATGTTTTGACCTTTTAGAAGAGCAGAATACAATCTTTCACAACACACAGCTAAGAGACATCATCCTTGTAGGCGAAGTATTTCCCACATCATGAGAGTGAGCTGTTAACAATAACAAAGCAAAAGGAAAACCATTCTTGGAGTCCACAGATACAGGAAATCAGAGGGGTCAGAACACCAGCAATAGTGACCAATTTGCATTACCAGAACTGAGGACTCAGAAGGTTTCATGGTCCCAGATATTCAGGTTACCAGAAAGTAAGAGGTGCAACCAGACACAAAAGCTTTTCTCTGCATTTTGTGGAGCACAATGTTCAGTTCTCACTCCAATTTCATTGAATGCTAAGAGCAAGACAGGGAAGCAAAACATAAAAAATTGCAAGCACAAAGTGAGTCAAATGCTGAAAAAAGTACCCCTTAGTTAAAATGTATATGCATTCTTATATTAGATATATTTTAAATAATCTCTGACATGTTTGGTTTTGTTCTTTTGTCTATCCAAACACATTCATTTCAACAGAATTATAGAATTTATTGAAGTTTGCTTTAAAATTCTAAAAGCACTATTTCCACTCTGCAACATCAATGTAAATCTGGATTGATTGCCTGTGAAATCATTGTATACCTCTGGAGTGAACTGGTCTGGGAGACTGACATCACACTCAAAGAACTTTATATATAATTTTGTCTATTATGTCCTTCTTTCCACATGGACATGAATCCATTTGAGTTGGAAATTTTTGTACTCTATTAAAAAGAGTCAGTGCTTCTGAGCTGCGAGTAGGATTAAAAAGGTAACAGCTTTCAGCAGATCTCTTTTCTTTACCAGTTTTAATTTGCAAAAATGCCAATTTTGATGTCATTATCAAAGGAAGCAATTTTACTCATTTGTTTACTAAATCATATTTACACTGAGAAATGTATTACTCCATTAGTGAATTGCTTTGCAAATACTCATGTGCATTTATATAAAGAAAGCGACAGCTGTTCTTGATAATTTACCAATTTGCAGAATATTCCTTGACTCTCCAAAATGTATGTCACAGCTAAATAAAATATTGCAAAATATTTTTTCAGACATGATCTCCAGAGATGGTTTTCTTTGTATGACTTGTTAACTGTTAGAGATTATAAGAGAGACAGTATCAACCCAACATTTTTTCTTTTCTTTCTTTTCCTTGTGAGACATCACTAAAATGTAGTAGGCTCTAGGGACCCAGGACCTAAGATAAACATTTTTCTTAAAGTACCACAACTGTGTCAAAAATTCCCGGACAATGACCATGTCATACACAATAGCAAAGATATTTATTTTAAAAGAGGTTTGAAAATGCTGAGCACTACACTAAGCTGAGACAATAGACAGGTAAGAATAGTACTTGACCTATTACTTTGGTACAATACAAACTCAGTACTAACCATGTATCAATAATTATGTTTTAGCTGATTGGAAATTTTGGATCAGAGTCTTGTATGAATATTAAAGGCTTATCTCACACTACTTTTAGTGAGACCAGTTCTCTCAAATTGCCACACCTGACGAATTCATTATACGAACACAAAACATTCACAGGCTAAAGAATGAAATTAAATGGATGCAAAATTTGACTTAATTTTAGACTGAATGTCTTGCAGAGAGTAATTATTCTCTCAGAAGAGTAAACATGAAAGTGAGGTACATAAGAATAGAATTTGGTTCTGAAATTCCTCTTTTAATGTGGCTTGCTTCTTTAAAATTATTCTGGATGGTAGTTGTGGGCCAGTGAGTTTGCCTAACGTATTTTTAAAAACAACACTAAAAAGAAAGATTTCAGTGGGGAAAAATTCCTATTAAAATCAGGATACAGAAGTCAAGTATTTTCTATTTGTCCAAAATGACAATATGTGTTGTTATTAACAATAATAAATAATCATCATAATCTACATTTTCATATTGAACGATTTTATTGCAGGATCTTTTGTGCTATGGAATGGCAATTAATTATTCCATTCCATAGTTGAGATAGATAGGAAGACAATGTTTCCATACAATTCCTACCACATTGGATATGAAAGACATGGGGAAGGAAGAAAAGTAGCACAAATGAGGAAGATATAACTGTGACCTGGCTACTCTACACCATCATACCGGTTTGGAACATACCAGTTATACACTAATGTTATTTAAAGCACTAACCTTGATACTTATATTATCAAGACTATGTAGACCTTCAGCTAAATGTGAAATATGGAATGCGTAGAGGTAAATCTGAATTTCATCTCCATTCTTCTTGCAGTTAATAGGAAAAAAATGTAATGAAGTAAAAAAATGGTTTCTGCATTTCATTAACAAAGCTTGAGTCCTTCAGGTTATTTCACCCCTTCTTCATCTTTATGAATGTGTTCTATTTTAGTACTGATGCTGTTTTATTTTCTGTATGTGCCAAGCCACTATACTGTAGAGCCTTGTCTCACACTTCATTAATAGGTCTGAAGCCTTACAAAATGAAATCATAGAAGAAATGTAGAGAAGGAAACCTTTGTAATATATGTGCATCCATTTTTGCTAGAGTGTTCTCATTCTAGAGAATTTTTCTGCTTCAAGAGAAATTAATAGTAGTGCATTGCTATGGAAACCTTTTAGTCTTCATATTTTCTTTGCTATTTCATCACCAGTTGCGTCATGTTTTCTGTGGCTTGTAAGTTCACATGCCTGCCTTGCTCTTACCTTAACTTCTGATTTCAACTTTGTTAGTACTGTAATAAATTTCTCCTAAAATAATAAATATCTTGTACCATAATATTTGTTATTTTTATACCTAAATAAATTTCAAAGGAGAAAAAAAAAAATTTATCTTTTTGCTCATTGTAAGTTCTTTTCAAATGTTTGTGATGTATTTTCAATGTAAAATGAATGATTACCTGTAATTATCAGACCACTAGGGAGAAAAAAAGTAATATGTTCCATTTTACTTACATTTTTTAAGGAATGAAAACTTACCAGCAACAATCTTTCAAGCTTTGTTCTTCCCCCAGGCTTGAAATGAATATAAATAGCTGTCATAAACTATGCCAAAAAACCACTAAAGGAGTACAAACTGCAAAAGTGAGGGTGTTTTACAGTACTGCTGTGCCCACTGCTTCACACACAGCACGAGCTCCCCCTTCTCATAGTGTGCATGTGCATGCACTTGCATGTCTGTAGTGTGCACAGCTGCACTATAAAGCATCTTGGATTGCTGTAGATGATGAGATATGTACAATTTCTGATTCATCTTGAAACAAATGTATATTTAAGTGTATATTTAAGGTTCACAGGAGACAATAGAATAGAAGAAATTATGCAGGAAGTTGATAAGCCTAGTCATAATTGCAGTAGACTTAGGATGGTCTCAGACTGAAAACAAATTCATGAGGGATGTTTTCTTATGTTACCACAAACTATTTTTAAAAAACATATATATTTAAATTATATATAATTTATTGTTGCATGCATAGATGTGCCTAAATTATTCTTCTAATATATAGTTATATCTATATACAAATGAAAAATGGAAACTGAGTCATCAGATACATATCTGATGCAATATAAAAGCTATTCTATTAAAGATGAAAATTAAAAATAAATTCTGCACTTTATTTATCATGAAAAATATGACAAACATTTGAGAAAATTCTGTACCATTCAAGATTCTATTAGCTTTTCAAACTCTGGAGTGCTCTGCAGTGATGTGCAGAAACAACTGAAATAATCCATACAGCAGAAACAGTATAACTAGGCTAATGCTGGCCTCTGCCTGCAATGCTCCTGCCAAATATAAAATGGGAAAATCTGTAAGAAGGTTCTTGGTACCATTCTGGAATAAGTTCTCATCCTGTCAATTAAATGCTCACTAGGTCTACTTTAGATAAAATACAACTAATCATACAAAACTTCAGTTTAAACTAATCTTGCCTAAACTGATTCTCTTGGTTAAAGCCAAAAAAGTCAGATGAACCAGTATTGACAGAGCTTTTCAAATGGCAGTGCAAAGGAGAAGCAGGGACAAATGGATCTTTGGTAGTAGTATCTTCAGAAGCTAGTTGTCTGCTAAATGAGTACCTTTCCATAGCTGTTAGTCCTTTCTACTGGAGCAATTTTAATTTTAAATAGCACAATATCAAGTGCACACCTGAGTTGGTTTTGAGAAAATTTCTCATGTAATGAATGCTTTTGGAGCTGTCCTGATCTGTCTGTTTAATGGCAGGATCCATGGGCGCTGGATCCATGGCTATGCTAGCCAAACAGCCACCTCTGAAAGCATCTGACTGTTCATTGTCCTCTTGCTGCACACTTCTTTCAAATTTACCTTTTATTTACCTGTGTCCTGATAGACACTTGTTGTCGATGTCCAGTTATTCTTCCACCTGTAGCTGGATTTTCTCTTTTTGTCTTAACCAAGTAGTACTGCTAATCAATGTCAAACAATGCTCCTAACAAGATCATGATCATATCACAGTATCACAAAATTATTTTCCCAGGTATTTCAAGAAATCATTTTGAGCACTCTTAAGCATTGGCTTAACCTATGACTCTGAGGTATCTTTCTGCAGAGCAGTTTCAGCACAAAAGTGTTTCTGCAAATGTTGACACGCAGAAGATTAAACACCAAGATTTATGTAATTGTAGGTTTGAGCTGCTCAAAAGCAGCTTTGAAGATTTTGGGGCTTAAAGAAGGTAAAGAGAGAGGTGCGTACATATCTTTTGAGACCCTTATTGGAGAGTTTAAAATGCCAAGCTGTGAAAGTACTTTTAAAAATGGCATTTACAAACCTGAAACTCGTAATAATATAATTAGCTCACCTATGGACCACTCCATGTGAAAGAATTGGCCAGATAAAGCATGCATGTAAGAGTAAATAAGTTGTCTTGATTGGCAGAATAGAATTCTGCCAATATATAGGAGGAAACTGTTCAAGAAATGGAATCTCAATAAAATGTGTTCTTTTTAAATCCCACATCTTTTAAATTTCTGTAAAAAAAGCAATTTTAAAGTCACAATTTTCATTTAATAATAAACTTCTAGATACAAATTAATATTTGAAATTGAGTCTGAAATGTTCTTTTTTGAAATGTTGACGCATTTTAACACTTGATCTCTTAATTTCATTTTTTTCTAAAAAATCTAAGTCAACAAGCTTCAAAAGAAAGTCTTTACTTTTACAATAAGATTATACAATAAGTGTTAGGTCCTTTTTCTCCAGAATAGATTTTTAGAGCACTTGGGTAACTGCTGTGAAGTAGTAAACAAGTGACATTTCTTTAATGTATTTTTCTACCCATGGCAGTTCTTCATGAAGTTATAACATTGCACTTTGATAATGATGGTTTTTGCTCAGAAGGTTGAGATAAGAATAATTTTTTGAACATAACTCTAGCAGTCTCATTTTGGAGTTCTGAAATCATTACCTTTATTGCTGCCTAAAGATATAATGCATCACTTACAATAGAAGCCAGCAGTGGCATTTGTCTTCCATCACTTCCAGGATTGGCTTCATTTTTTGTATTAATTTATGTAGTACATGTCTTGGATCTAAAAAAGATTAATACATAATGGCAAAAAGGTGCAGCACATGCTATAAAATGGCATACTTTCAGGGTAGATATTATATATTTAGGTATAAGAAATGTAATACACTGAATTGTTATTTTCATCACAGAGCAGTAGGTGGTATCTGGGACATCACATTTTTATATTGCTTTATTTATATGGTTTCAAACATGGCAATGAGTAGTAGAAATTAATGGGATTTTTTAAGTGATGTGAGATCACCCTCCACAGGAAATACCATAGAATGCAGAATTCCTTTATATTCTGCAGGTTCCAGTAATTCCCCTGTGTGCTGCTATAATTTTCCAAATATTACACAGCATTCTTCACTTGATACATCCTGTTCAGTCTCTCCATGTTTACCCACCTTGTGAAAGCCAACAACCCTTTCAAAAACAGAGAATTGAGACATAGGAAATTTTCCATATTTCACAATTTTTGGTCACAGCTTTAACCAATTCAGCCTGCAATGCTATAAGTCTTACAGAGGATAATCTTGTTTGGAAAATTGCTGCTCTATTCCTTCTTTTTCTTTTCCTTCTTTTTATTGTTCTTTATTTTTTCCTTTTTTTTTT
>WBNO01010152.1:24801-48390 GCA_013400575.1 Peucedramus taeniatus
CTTTCCTTTCCTTTCCTTTCCTTTCCTTTCCTTTCCTTTCCTTTCCTTTCCTTTCCTTTCCTTTCCTTTCCTTTCCTTTCCTTTCCTTTCCTTTCATTTCATTTCATTTCATTTCCTTTCCTTATATATGTCTACCTGTTTTGTTTTTAAATCATTTAACTTAAAAATGCAATGATATATATTTTCTTAATTCATAACAGGAGTGATCTGCAATAGTTTGTCTTTTCTTTCAAGTAAACTTAGATAGAAAGCAAATAACAAATATGCATTACAATTCCTAAACAAATGTTCCAGGGATGAGGAATCTATGTCTTCAGAAAGAAATATCTCTACTCTGGGTAGTACTGAAGTTGTTATCCTCTCTCAATCCTTGGTATTTGTGTTCCCCATGGAAGCAGACTGATGATACCATAAAAGCCTTTGGGTTTGGTAAAATATGAAAGGTAGATAAAAGTAGAAATTTAAGGCACAAAGAGCAAAGAAAATTTATATCTTTGTAGATATGATTTATATATCTTTGTAGATAAATCGTTCTAATCAGCAGGGGGGTAAGCAAAAACCCTCTACAGGTGCTGTTCTCTACAGCAGAGACGTCACTCTGCAGAAAACCAATTTAAAAGGCATAGTTACTGCAACTTTGCTTTAGTGATTTGGCAACACTTCTTTTTCTCTATTCCCTCCCCCTGCTGAGCCCATCACTGTGCATGACTACCATTCTAACCTAAGCTTTCTCTTTTCTTCACATCCATTGCTCCACGTTTAAGTCCCTTTTTAAATTTTATCTCTCTCTTTTAATGTTTTTATTCTTTCTGCTCCACTTGAAGTTACTGTCCTCTTAATAGTCTTGTCCCATACTCCTGGAATTCATGAAAAACTTTGAGTCTTTTTACAGTTTATTTCTCGAACCCTCTCAATGGACAATGGCTTCTAGCAATAGCAGTGTATGTGGTTCTCCCATTAATGTAAAAATACAGCATCTTTCTTGGGGGAGAAACACTGGTATTTCAAATTATTCTGTTCCAGGCAGACTGTGATGTTTAGAAGTAGCTGCTTGTAAGACCAGTTCCTGATCTTCAACAGGACCCATGATCAGCTTTAAGCAATGTGGCTGTGACTGCTTGGCAAAGACAAGGTGTAATGCCTCCCACCATCATTTCTGTGTCTACTCCCTGTTCTTTACCCTGCAGGGACACTGAGCAGGACACTGGTTCATACGGAAATTTACAGCCCAAATATCAGAGCAGTGATTCTCAAACCCGGTTTGCTCAGATGCAGGTACCCTGCAGACACTGATACCCCATGCAGGAGCTGGGAGCAGCTGCCTTGCAGTGGCTCCTGAGCCAGTGCTGAGGCAGGAGGGCACCGGCCCTGCTTCTCACCTGGAATGAGATGGATATTTGGCAGCTGTGAAAGGGGCAACTATTGCTGATTTTTGATATGCCTTTTGGTACTAGCATTGTACACACCATGCCTTGAGACCTCTTTCAATACACATTTGAATTAATTTAATTTATTACAGTTAACATTTTTTTCTTTCCTTTGAATCATAGATCATCTCAATCCCATACTTTATGCCCATAAACTGATCTTATTGTTTGTCTGAATTTCATAGAGTATTTTAGAGGGGGAAAAGTATGTATGTCATGTATAACAAAATAAATGCTTTTCTTAATCTGCATACAGTATTCATAAAGTACATTAAAAAAATCTTCTAGAACAATTTATGAATTTTATATCTTGAATATTGCTAACATTTTCAAAGGCTTTGAGGTGAAGACCCACCTTAATGTAAGAAAACATTCAAAAATAAAATTATAAAAACAACCCTTAAACCAATAAATATTTTAACATCAAACATCACTTTTTATAGTTATTATAACTGTATATATTATATTGTGGGGGTTTATCATTAATATATTGTCTCTGGTAAAGTAAAAAAAAATTTACAAAACCTTTAAGAACACTTTGAAATTCAAAATTATGTATGGGATGAATTGCAAAGAAAAAGTGAAGACTAGAGATAAGTGACAACTGGTAGATGAAATTTATTTAGCCTGTCAATTCAAGTAAAGACTGAATTACTGAATTTTACTGGTATATCTAAGAGTGAAAGAATAGGTAAAGGCAATGAATAAATTGAAAGGTAGCTGACTAGATGATGTACTGAAATACCTACCTCTGGTTCTCAAAAAAATTACTGTAAACCTGGTCTTTACACTGCAAATACAAACATAAACATTCTTTTCAGGTATACTAAGACAACCTCAAAAGATTCTGCAGTCATAATAGCACAAATTACTGTTATGGACGAAATAGATACTTTGGTAGGTAATTTAATAAGATTAGTTGTATTTTGGAATTTGGTTTTTTAATATTTATTTCAAATGGTGGGTTTTTTTCTCGTATTTCAAAAATGATCCTTCCCATTTCAAAAATGGATAATATTCAAGAAACCATTTACTTCTTCATTTCTCTTGTACCTAAACCTGCATTCATTTCTATAATTTACTATCAAAACTCCTCCTATGCAATGTAGTATGCACTACAACATTTCAGTAAAAAGGCTGTTAGAGACTTAAAGAGAAACAAACTTTCTGTAATAAAAAGACTGCATATTTATCCTGCTCTTTGTAAAAGCAGTTTAAATTCTATCCAAGGAAGAGGTGAAAATTATTTTGCAAACTATAAGATAATACTTGCAGTATCTTGGTTTCCAGACTAAAATTATACTCAGCAATCATTAGGTGAAATTCATCCTGTTTATATTTTTGTGGTTTGGTGATATAATTACAGCTGAAGTCTAGAGGAGTCTTTGTTTTCAGCCCAAGAATTAATCTTACCCTATCTGAATCTTTTTTTGAAATCAAAGTATTCATACAGAGCTTTGCAAAAAGATTGGAAACAATTCCTAGCATATGTGTCTTCCTTTCTAAGAAGAAATTGGATGAATACATCAAAAAACAAGAGAAAACTTGATTCTAAATGTCTCCTGAAACTGGTTTTAAAGCTGCTTCTCAGTGCTTACCTCTGACCGAAGATAAGACTGCTTCCTAAAAGATTTTCATCAGGATGAAAATCCCATGTGATTCCTTTTCATCTCATCCCTACTGCTGTCTGTTTAATACATAAATGAATTTTCAATCAAATCTGAAATCATGTAAGTCCAGAAACAAAGACAATCCAAATAGTTCTTTTTCACTTTTATTTTTTGTATATCTATAACATCTTAACAGTATTAATGTCACTGCCTAATTACTGTACTGACTATAAAGTAAAAAGATAAAGTTATGCTGCATTAATAAAATAACAAAAAATATTTATCTGCAATATAACATCAAGGGCAAATATGCCACAAGTCATAAACATTATTCAACTTTGACATGAAACAAAAAAGTTTATTATGTATGCTCCTTTATGGAATTTCACTCCTATAAAACGTAGCAATGATTTGCAGTAAAGTAGCAGTGATCTGTAATGAAAAGTGCACTGATGATGATTTAAACTCCGGCTGCAACTTCAGCTAACAGCAAGAAAACACTTTAATGGGATTTTCTATTTCTCTGAAGACAAACTTTTTTGTCTTAGTAAAAGATTTCTATTTTGATTTCCATTTCACTCTTAGAGAAAAAGTATTCTGCTGGAGTATGTTTCCATTATGCTTCCTTCCACAAATTCCCAACATAACAATTTTAACTACCTGCCTTTATGTCAGATATGTGAGGTGCAGTTTCTACACAACAATGAGAGGATGACAGGAAGGGTTTCATGCTCAATTCCAGACAGCAGTGAGACAGACTGTCTAGGATACAATGTCAGAAAGAGTGCTCACTCCAAATAAGAAAAGTGCTTCGTATTGCTGCTTTTTAGGTTTTTTAAGCCGTATCAATCCCAATCTATGTGGAGTTCACATTCATGAAGCAGCTTGAAAAGCTGAAAGTGTGTCCTGATTCAGAGCACGACTTTGGTTAATTTCTAAATTCAGAGAGAGCAATCTTATTAAAGACAGGACCCATGACTGAAAAAATCTCCTGTGTGTTGGGGTTAGCAAAATCTAACAGAGCTTTGTACAATAAATGTGGAAATAAAAGGGGAAAAAACCACAATCATATTATCACCATAACTATGCAACAGATTCAATCATTTGAGATACAAATTTCCAATTTCTGTGCTCTGGGAACAACTTGAACTCCATAAGGAATTGCTATCTCCTGTTCTAACTGAATGTATTTACCAGCTTATGGTTCAATTACAACCATCATCTTGAAAATTGAGTGATCCCTGAAGAAACTAAAAATGATGGATGCTGGAGTACATTAGGTCGTAAAGGGACTTTCTTGGTCTTGGAGATCGTTCCCTTGCTAGTGCTAGAGAAGATAACCACATTTCATAATCCATTGATTAAGTTCCATTCTGAAAGAAGTTACTTTTATGGAGTTTGTTGTTTCCTTTTGCCTCTCCCCCTCCTGTTGTGAGTCGTCCTTCTTCCCTATACCACAAAACCCAAATTGTCCAAAAGGAAATCAATTGTATTTTCCTCTTGAAAATTTCAAACACAGAATATGCAACGATTTCTCACTTGGTATAATCTTAGTTTCCCTAAGCAACTGTTTTAACTAAAAAAAAATTTAGAAAGAAAGAAAAGGGAAATAAAATGAGCAAAAAATATTTCTGTTTAATTCTGTTTTCTGTGTCCTATTGTCATAGTTTTCTAGCATGAATTTCGTGTCTGTTTCAGCTCCTTCTCAGAGCTCTCTTTTTCTTTACTTATTCCTGCTAAGACTATTTTTTAGAACTTTTATCTTTCAGCCATTACTAATTAGCACTATAAATAACACTAAAATTGGTTAAAATAAAAAATAAAATATTAAAGTAATATTTTGTGGAGAGCATCAGATATCATCTGGTTGACCTCATCACATCAAACACAAAAGTGATGACTTCATCTGCACTTTTTTCCACTGTGTAAAATTATTGCTAAAAGCTAGTTGGCTTGTATGCCTAGGTTAGATGCTGAAGCCCAGGTTTCCTCAGACTTTAACCTGCATGACCAACAGCCACTCCTATTGTGAGCATGTCTTGTTGTCTCTCTTTTCAGGCAGATATTTTCCATGCATAAAAAAAATACTATACTAAAACCTGTTTCAAATGCTGATTTCCGTTTTTGGTTGAAATGTTGAGAATTTAAAATGTATTTTTTCCTACACTAAGACACAGTGATGAAATCCTCTTCAAATGTATATCACCTATATATAGATCCCAATGTAATGATGCAAGTATATAACTATACATAACGATAAATGTGTATAAGCATAACATATATAACCAATATTTAGCATTTTTTGCTTGTATACTTTCTTTTAAATACATCACCATTATAAAATATAAAACAAAACTTCAAGTTTAAAATATCTGAAATAATAACACAATTTCCTATGAAATTCTAATTTCACTGAAATGTAATTTTTCACTGGAACTATTTTACTCAGTTTTAAGCTTGAATTGTCAAGTGCCTGGTGGGAATTAAAATAGTAATTTGTCTTCACATACAATGATGCTACTACTGTAGTTGACAATTTCACATATATTTAAATCTGCAATTTTGAGCATGGCTTTAGACCTCAATAGTTACCTCTTCAATATACACATGGCATCAGTCTAACCAGAATATTATGTGGTGGAAACATTCAAATTTCCTAAAGCAATTCATGTGAATAATTTCAAAATACAGGCAAAGGTATATTATATAGAAGCTATTTTTGAAATTTATCCCAAGAATTTTTAATATGCAAGGTATATTGCAATAAAAGCATGCAACTTTTTGGTAAGAATTTGAAAACCAATTTATATAAGCTGATTAATTGACAGTCCATGGGCATTGTTTTTTCAAGACTAATAAGCTGTAAAACTCTAAATAATTTTCATGCCTGGCTGAATTATACGTCTATCTCTGTATGAAATTAAATCTAGCATAATAATCCACTGAAACTATCAGTGATTTTCATGCATTAACTCAGGTAACTTTAGCAAGTTCATTCTGCTGCTTTTAGAGATGGTTAATTTCAAATGTTCTTCAAGTTAAATTTTTGTGGCACATATGGAGAATCGCTGATTTTATGAAAATTTGTTTTGCAAATGCCAAACTCATTATGTTTGCTTTTATGGTTTTCTTCCTCTGATATTTTCTTCTAAATGTCTAAATATAGCATGCAAAACCAGGCTATGTTATACTAGCTTTCTCAAAAGTTCTAACTACAAAAAGAAAACATTGCTTTATAGAATAAGTTATTCTACTTGTAAAACATGTCTTTTTAGTCAGTATCTAGCTACAGTCCTCTTCATTATTTTTGTGTACATTTTATAAAATTCTAGGGGAAAAAAAAATTGTAAGCAATTTCTTATCTATTTCACTGGATGACAAATGGTACATATACATGCATACCCAGACAAGTTATTTTGAATCCTGCTACACACACATTTCTGTTGATGCTTCATGGATGGTCTATTTCTAGACCTAAGCAACTTTCTCACTGTGGTGGATATCACCTAAAAAAGAGAAAAAGGCAAATAGGATAATCATGGACCTCAATATCTCCTAATTATGCAAGACCTGTTGTCTGGAATTAGACTTTTTTCAAATAACCCTTCAGTACTGCAAAACAAAAATAAAAACATAAGTCTGTTTCCGCCATATGCTTTAGTGTAACAGTGTATGCAACAGTTCAAGAAATGGGGAGATATAGATAAAAAGGTAAATAAAATAACGTTGCAAGCTACCACAGAAATAAATTTTCAGAAAAGCAGAAGGATTCTCATTCTTTTGATGTCACAGTCAAGATATGAGGCCAAATGTAGGTTACTGAGTTCAGTACAGAGATTAATTTAATACAACATGATGATGTGGTCATGCTTGTTCTCAATATTAATGAACCTAAGCCACCCAGTTTATTTCCCTACTCAGATAAGAAGGACATCTGAGTGATTAAGCTGCCCTGTGTATTGATTTGGTTTTTCCAAGCATAGCGGGATAAAACATAGTAAGATCCTGAGTTATGTGCTACACCTTTTGCTCTGGGGGACTACAGCAAGCTGTGAACTTCAAATTAATGAAGAAAAAACATAAATTAATGGTATTTGAAAGAAGAACCTCAGAGAGAACATTACTTTTTGTGTGTACTTTAATAAGTCAGCAAAGCAAGTTTTAAAAGGATTGGACTGTCAAGAGTCAGGCTGAACTCTGAATGAGACCAAAAATTTACACTGGAGAAAAATCTACTGCATTTTCTTGGATGCAGTACAGATGAAAAATGTTAATCATCTCTGGCATTTTTAAGTTTGGTTGAAAAGCTGAACAAAAATAATGAAGAATAGCATTCTGTGTACAAAGTGTGTGTAAATAAAGAAATCACAATGAAATCAAGTAAACTGCCTACTAAAAGTGACGCTTTAATTTATAGATTTTATAGATTATTTTGTTTAAACAATCTTTGTTAAATAAAGCCACATCATAGTATTAAGGATGTGAAGGATGGATCAAAGGATTTCCTCTTTGATCACACTGAAGGCTAAGACTAACTGTGAGAGATTCCACAGGTCCCCAGGCCACAGGGTACATAAAAGGCTGATCTCCACATTGCCCAAGGCTGGACACCACTAGACTGGGCAGGCTATCTCCATTTGATGTATAACTTGGCCAAAGTCTCTTCCAAACTCCTTGTGATGTTCGTCTGAGTTTAAAACCTTCTTTTTACTGTAGTTATGGTTCCTCTATTGTCAGGAGTAATTAACAGAAAGTTATCACTTGAGGGAATGGAGGACACAACTGATTTGCAAAAAGAGTAAGACTTCTATGGATGAGCATGAAGAATTATGGGGAGTTCAAAGACCCAGATGTTTGGGATTAATCCATAGAGCCTACCAAGAAGGATCCCTGGAGAGTACATCCACCTAAAGAAACGCTTGTTTAAATGGGAGATAGCTGATTTGCTCTGAAAAGAAGCTTGGAACTGATGTGATATTCTTGTGTAAAGGAGGAGCAGGGAAGTAGCTGGATCAAGTCTGATGGCCAAATTACTTGATGATAAAATAGCCAGAATCTCCCACTCAGCTGTGAAGTAGAGTTCCATTATTTTACGATGGGAAGCGAATTATCTTGAGATGCAACTCTGTGTGCATCTCTACTGGTGATTTTTTGCTTTGAAATGGCTCTCTTTAACTGTAGATTTAGGTTGTATCTGTGCCTGGATTAACTGTTTGCTGAGCACTGTAGAAAGTTTCTATGCACTTTTCAAGGTTTCCCTCACGGCTAAGACAAGAGTCATATTGTGCCTTACTACACCATCCAGAAATTACCACTTGCAATGTAGAAAAATAACCTTCTACCATTTTTCTCTCTACATGTGTGGAGGACTTTGGCATGACAGAAAAATAACCTGAGATAGCTGTACAGAAATCTAATTAGCATTGCCTATTAGGTACAGCTGCACAACATGACCCTATAATCATGGGAAGTCAAAACTTCCTACCTTTTTCTTTATATAGAAATAGTCAGTAGTGTAGGTGCACCCTATGCGAGTACAATGTAAGTTTTGACAATGTTTTAAAGGACATCATAGCTTTTAGACTATAGTGAGGAACAATAGAGACATTTATCTTTCACCCCTAATCTACTCAGGATCTCAGATCTACAATGGGACCACCAAAACCTTTTTTCCTGTAGAAAATGCCTGTATAAAAATATCAAACTGTGCGTAACATAATTTGAAATTTCTCCATATGTAAGAAAATTTTAAACAAAATTTATGTATTTTGGGGTAATTACTAACAAGCAAAAGTTTTGGCAAAATAGAGAACAAAGGTATTCTTCACAGAAAGATACCCGTCCATAAATATTTAATAAAACCCAGGTTTTCACGTTCTGGCAGAAAATCTACTGGTTGCTGTGCTAGTTTTCCCCATGCCCTGAATCTGAGGCAGTATTGGGAAGACTAATTCTATCAAGGATTTGGCAGATTTAGTAATCTGGCTTTACAGAATACAGGCTGGACAGCCTCAGTCTAGGACTGTCAGGGCTTCAAGCCATATTGCCAAACTCCCGCCTGACAAATAATCGTATCCTTCTTATTCTCTTTTTCTTTCTTTAGCAAACAGATGGTGTTGGTGCCTGACTGTGTCCTAAAATAGTTTCTAACTTTGCAATCAATTGTAGTTTCTTCACACTCAAATGCATTTCATCTTAGCCCTTTGCTCTCTATTTCAGCACTTATTCAATGTTCAGCTAATGGTGAATTTACAGCTCGTTCCTTTATGCATTTCCTTTTTTTTTTTTTTTTTTTTTTTTTCNTAGCCTAAAAAAAATCCTAAATGAATACAGCCCTACAAATTGAGTGACAAAAACTGTCAGCTAGATATTGTGTTCCTGTATGCAATAAAAAATGAATCTTATAATAAATTTGCTACAACAGCAGTCTGATCTTCAGTCACGAGCCCCTGCACTATATTGCCCCATATAAAGGCATGAGATAGCAACAAAAGAGAAGCACTTTAGCCATCTTGATATTCAATTAATGTGCTAACTGCTTTTGTGGAATTGCACTGTTCTTCAATGTGTTACCTTTATCAAACCAAGACCTGCATAAAAATGGAATGTCAGACTCCAATACAGTTCTAGTCAGTCATACAGTTTATCTTCTTGTCCACTGATAGGGTTCACAAATTTAATAACTGTCCTTTATCCTTGTCTCAGTTCTCTTTCAGCTTCCGATTTGACTTTCTTTCTGTCCTGATTTGCAGGAAATGCTTCATCCTCCTATAGTAATCAGAATAGAAAGAGCAGAAAAGCATACCAATTGCCATTACGAAGAGTATGAGGGTAATAAAAACACTTTGATGGTCAGAGAAAAATATGTTCATTGCTACTCTACCACATACAGTTTAACCTATTTAGACATTAGTTGCCTAAAGTAACTCAATAATTTAAACTGAAAAGTTTATTAAGAATCTTAGTCATGGTGCTTCACATCTTGTATGGAAAACAATATCATTTAGTCTTAATCAAAAATAATAGTATTACTTGGAAGAAAGTGCTGATAACATTATCAAAATTATTTTTCATCTGATTAGAAAGTGTAATGATGAATTTTTGCCCTTTTGTTTTGGTTTCTGTGACTATAATTAAGAATGACTCTTCAAGTCTCCATATGGTCTGTAAATGACAACTATACTGGTTTCTACTTCTTCCAGGACATTCACAAATGAGAATAAACTGAACTTGCATTTTCTCTGAATTGAAAATACCAAGAGAAAAATTGCTAAACCAACCTCCTACAATGTCAACTAAGTGCTTCTGTAGAGATACATGGAACCACTAAAGCCTTGATTCCTTCAAATGCTCAGCAAGGTTCACATGTGAAACAGTAACCAGCTCCTTTACAGCTGTGAACTCTCCACTCAGTTTTCTTCCTCATAGCTGGTACAGTGCAGTGTTTTGGAATCATTATGAGAATAATTTTGATAACACAACACACTGTTGTGTGTGTTTTAGCTGTTGCCGAGTAGTGCTTACCCTGCCTAGGATGAGGACTTCTCAGGTTCCCATACTCTGCCAGTGAGTAACTTCACAAAAAGCTAGAGTAGAGTGTGGCAGGACAGCTGACCCAAACCTACCAAAACGATGTTCCATACCACAGAACATCATACCCAATAAGTCAGCTTGGGGAATTTGGCCAGGAGTCATCAATCACTGTCTGGGAACAAGTTGGGGATCAGTATGGGGATGGTGAGCAATTGTTTTGTGTATGACTGGTTTTTTACCCTTAAATTTTACTTCTCTCCCTGTTTTTGTTATCTCCCTTTTCATTACTATTATCCTTATTATTTATAATTGTCAATTATTATAATACTATTTTACTTCATTTCAATTGTAAAACTGTTCTTATCTTAATCCATGGATTTTTCCAATTCTCTTCATCCCACCTGGTGGAAGTGGGGAATGAGAAAGTATCTGCATGGGGTTAAATCACCACACTACTCATTTTCATAGGTCTTGAAAACAGAAAAATCTTGTATCTCCGTGCATCTAGGAAGAGGAGCATTTGATAAAAGAACAGAAGCATAGGAAATGCTGAACTGCTATCTGGCTAAATAAAAACCCCACAGTGTAAAGAAAAAAAAAGTGAATGTAGGCAGGTCGCACTTTGAGAAGATAAATGAAATTAATCAATGGACACAGTATTATCTTAAACTCAAGGAAAACTGTTGAAAATTTAATTACCAGCTAGAGTAGGGTAAGGGATGTTGAGGTTGTAGGAAAATGTTACCATCTTTTTGTAGCTGAAGTGGAAAACAACATCTGATCACCTAAATAGCAGCTCCCCTTTCCATCAAGTTAGGCATTGTTTTAAATTTCTGTCCAGAAAAAAGTTGCTGTAGAGATTTGTCAGCAGTTGCTAAGTTTTGGAATTCTCGGACTAAATTTTTTGGCAGACACTTTTTATTTATTTATTTTCAAGTTTCAATAATTTTGATTGCTGTAACGATATAATTAAATCAATCTTTGAGAAAATCATTTGTATTGTGGAACAGTCTACTCAATATTGTATATAAAATATACATCATATATATAATTCTGTATACAAAACTTAACTAGAATTTCATAAGAATTTTTTTCCCAAAATCCAACTGACTTTTAGCTATTCCTGAAGTTAATTTCCATCCAAGGAAACACTGATTCATGAGGCTGACTGTCGTTAAGAATACTTTTATAATATTTCCTGTTCGTAGCATGAGTTCAGAGAAAGCAGGTCCATGCTGTTATTCTAGGTAGCTATTGAAATGCAAAGACTGGATACATTTGGTGTAACATCACTGCTTAAACAAATTGGGTTTTGTGTTTATTTTAGCTGTCATTAGAGAGCTATCATAAAAAGAGGGACATCACATTATCCTAAAATTAGTCATAATTAAACTATTTTCTTTGCAGATACCACAAATTATATGGAACAATTGATTTGAGGAAAGAAAAAGCCTGCTGTAGGGAAAAGGTAGATTTCTAGTTAAGGTGTTTCATACAATTTTCAGAAGACTTCTCCTTAAATCATACCTCTCTTATAAGCTTCCTGTGTGACCTTAAGCAAGTTGTTTAATTTCTCTGTGCTTCTTTTCTCATCTAAATTTTTTTCTCTCTCACAGCATCCTTTTTCATCACCATGGAAGTGATGGAAATCATCCTAACTGTGTGAACTCACAACAACATGCCAACATGTCTGGCAAAAATAATAGCATTTAACTGAAGGGGGAAACAAGACACAGTGGCATTTCCACTGCTAGCAAATATGCTATCACTTTCCCTAATAATTACTTCAGGTTGCACACTGTTGACATTTACAACAAGAAACAAAACAGCAATCAAAAGCAAATACCATGAAAGGTACAAACCTGAAATAATAGGATAACTTGGATCACAGTATTTCCTGAAAATATTGATTAATTTCTTGGAATATTATTTGTGAAAAAGATATATTTAATTATCTCATTAGTGTGGCAATCTGGTTTTCTTATTAATAAAGGAAAAGTTACTTGTGAAAATTACTAGATCAATTTATTTTCTTCTAGTTTTTGATTTGATGTAAAATCTGTGAAATATCATTGAAGCTTTTTTCCAGTAGATCCTAATGCCATCTTGTTTGGGACTCTGCACAATAGTGAAAAGATAAATGTCCTTACAATGAACATAGGTAAGGTAGCTGTAGTCAATGTCATAAATATGTTTTCCTACATGTGTAGAAGTTTGTTAAGTCAGAAAAACATTTACATCATAAAAGTTTGCACCCGGGTTTGCACATACATTTGGGTTTTGCGTACTTTACATCTTCCTCTGCCACTGTCATGGAGAAACAGCAAGAGCATTGTTACATGCTCAGGAGGGAGCCTTCTTGCTCATGGTTTGTGTGCCCGTAACCTCAGTGGACCCTGGAACCCACAAAGATTCTCCTTGTGCTGCCACATGCTCAATGCAGATGGCATCTTCAGAGAGTATGTTGGCAGACACACACAAACCCATATTTACCATGTGCAAACAACGTTTTTTAGGAGTTTGTGAGTCAGCCAAAGGCAGGTGTCTTTCACATAGATAACAAAACAGTTCTCTGACCTCATGTTGATACTCTCCATTTCTCCACCTCCCCTTGATTTGATTGAAAGTCCTTGATTTAAGTATGAAAATGTGTCTTCATCCAAATGATATTATTTGTCTCAAAAAAGATTTTTTTTTCTATTTCCAAAGAATAACTGGTCTGTTTTAGCTGGAATTTAAATTATGTTCAATACTCAGCCAAAAATATCACTTTCAATTCAACAAACACCATAGGGAGAGCAACCACATTGTAAATTTAACTTGCAAATGTAAATTCAAATGTAAATTTTTAAGAATTTGCAAACAGCTTCAGTAGGGATTGTCCCTAATACATTCTAATTCTTCACAAGAACTTTCCAAAAGCTTAAAAAGTGTCAAGTGAATGCTGTCTGTGGTTCATGCAGATTGAAGATCTGGCTTAACACACTAAAATGATGAATGATAAAATTGCAAAGCAATATGTAATGCTTCAATAAAATAAATACCTGAAGTAACCTATTGATCCTATTTAGGATCAATAGCTATTTGAAAAAAAATTAGTTGGAGGAAAGAATGACATAATAAATATGCCATCTCTCATCTACAGTATAGATAAATCTATTTTCAAACATTTCCATTGATTTTCTAGGTGAGCTTGCACAAGTTAGCTAATGGGATGTTTCCTTTCAGAGATATCAAAACAGGAAGTTGAAATGGAAAGCAAAATATCTTTTTACTGGAAATAAACTGAAAATAATCCTTATTTGGTAAACTTGGTTTTGAGTAACTAACATTTATCAGTGCAGCAATATTGAATCCAAACAACCCACAAAACATATTACAATTTCAGTTAGGTTTCAAACATTTATAATCCAAGCCATTTATCTGTGTCATTATATATACATTACTGCTCTCAAGATATGGACACTGTAGAACTACACAGAGATTCCTTCCTAAAATCAACAATAGAATAAACATTGCCACGGTTGTCCCACGGGATGAGCCACGTGATATCACATAGCATTGCAGCCTCCTCTGCTGGGCAGCTACAGCCTCAGTCACAAGCAGGCCAGAGGCAGCCTCCAACAATCCAGGACCCCTTCCTGTCTTCCCTGTCTTCTTTTATGGTCCCAGACATGCCCTGAGGCCCAAGTCTAAAAGCTAGTTTTCTGGTTTCTCTGGCTTCACTTCCTGGGTGAGTACAACACCCAAATAACTTATTTTTCATCTGAACTGAAGTACATTTCTGAACATATTAATATTTTTACAGAGCTGAAAAAATTGTAAGGTACAGCTGAAATAGTCATTACTGTATCTCAGAATGGTCACAGTAACTGAAGGTGGAAAACACTTATCACATCAGCTGTTTCACTTTCCTGCATTATAGTAGCTTCTTTGAGAAAATATGCCAGTCTCCACTCAAGTGCAGATACTTTTCATCTCCTAGGTGTTATCCAAAAACCTAAAAGAAATAAAGTGAAAAAAACCTACTGAAAGGGAAGCTTTAGTTCATGGTTCTGAGAGCAGTGAATGTCAGACAGGCAGTCTTGTTGCAGGTTAAAACCTGCAAAGCTTTCTCCATAGCTGAAAGGCAAGAGCACTCTCTTTCAATGTAGTCATCCTAACTGTAACAATTTCCCATAAATACATGATAAATTTCTCTCAGCTGTGCAAGTCTTTTAGAAAAGTGCATTATAGTATCCAGTCGCAAATTACTGATAGTCTTTTTTAAATAATTACATTCCTGCAGGATAAAAGAAGCTCCACAATACAGGTCAAGCTAGATGATATTAGGTTCCTCTGCAGATGCCATTGAAGAAGAGTATAGCCAGACTTAAATAGAATAATATTCAAAGAGCAAAATGAAATATAAGCCCATTTCATAAACATTACATAAAAATGAACCAGATTTCATGGAGGAAGCTGCAGAGATGCTGATATAGCCCATCATCATCAATGTAAAACAACTAGCTAATACCATAAAACTGAAAGAATAATGTTTCATTTAAAATGCTCTGAAATAAATATTTCAGTGTGGCAGTCATGATGGCACATATTCAAATACACAGCAGATTTTTGACATGTGCAAAGCCTGAAAGCCTGGCTTTGTGTGTTAACGACTGCATACATATTTGATAGGATAAAAACAATCAATTTGCTTCAAATATATTGATGCCAGGTAATTAACTAGAACCAATAACTCATTGACAGAGGCAGATGTTGATGATTATGCTTTAATGTCAAGTTTTACACTGCTATGACCCATACCAGTAAAGAGAAAAAGATTGTGAACAGTTGGGTTGAAATGTCCACACTCTTTTCAAATAAATAAATAATCACAAGTTGTAACTATCTTTGCTGTGTATTACACAGGAAAAAGAGCATCTTTAGTAGCTTTGCACCTTTTAGAGTAGAGGATGCCAGGGACAGTTCTTTGATGGAGGTTTAAGTTTTGCTCTTAGAAACTATCAAACATAGAGGGTAAGACAAAGCTGACAAGAATCAATAATTAAATAATAAACGATGTGCATTTATTTCCTGCAACATTTCATTTTATTTCTAGGGCTTAGCTTTAAAGCTCTGCACATCTCTCTTATTGGAAGATAAGGAAAGAAATAACAACAGTAAATGAATAGGCTGAAATTAAGCACACAGTGTTATGAATGTTTGCACAAAGGTTACCCTGGTAACCTGTTGACAGATTGCTGGCTGTCATGAAAGTTTCCTCCCAGTAAGTCATTCCAGAGCTTTACATGCTGGGCCAAAGAATATTGACTGATTATTCAAATGTCTGACATTTCTGGGCAAGAGAACTGACATTCTCAGTATATATTATGTGTCCTTAATATCTGGTTTAGATAAACAAGTTTTCTTATCATCAAAATCCTCAAACATACAGCTTTGAAGTAGCTCATCAAAGGATGCTTTTCTTCGACTTAGTGGTGATATCTGCACCTTAAAATAACCTTTTTCTTCTCAATAGCATATTTACTTGAAAGCTGCCTAATAGTCCTCACTGAGAAATGAATATGAACATCTAATGAAATTTATAGGATGGTTAAAATAAAATGCACAGTAGTATTTTTTAAATTATACTATATATTCCAAAGTAGGTCTAGCTATTCAGTTTAATAGACTTTAAATGTAGAAAACACCATTAAAATGTAATGTCTCACTACATTATGTCTACATTGAACTCAGAGACAAAAGTTTGATTAAATCATGAGCATATTTTGAATACAATGTACTTGGTAGGAACACAACCAGGTTTAACGAGAAATTTAGCAAGAGCAGAAGCAGCTGACACTTTTCTTGGTAGCTTGCTCCAGTGGCTTTTCATTCTCCCTTTTTAAAAAATCATACAGGTCTGCCTAATATGGTTTCAACTTCCAGTAACTGATTCTTAGTCTGCATTTCTGTACAAGGTCCAATATCTGTTTACAAGGAAGTCTCTCATATGGCTGCTTGTACTGCAATTGACTGCTTGTTGCAATTAAGTCACTTTGCCATCTTCTTTTTTTTGAGAAGCATTTGCATTCATCTCCTCACTTTTTGGTTGTTGTTTTTTTTTTTTAATGTCCTTCAAGGACTGTATGCACCAAAACTTTTTGAACTATTCCAGTGTGTCATATGCCAAAGCAAAAATGTTGATCTGCTTCTTCCCATTCACTGCTCCCCCATTTCTTCAATTTCCTTGGCTTATCAAAATTCATGTCAAAATTTCAGAACAGGTTCAAAATTAAGTCCTCTTGAAAAAAAACAAATACAGTGTCAAGGATGGTTGAACCTTTAAGGTTATAATAGAAATTTTAAAATCCATGTTGCATAATATGTTAACAGGAATATGTACTATATCAGCAAAATTTTCCTTAACAAATCTGGAAAATTTTTGCTAGCAACCACAAGAAAAGCACTAGCTGTGCAGAGCACTGCACAGTTACACACAAAGAAAATGTGACAAAGATGGAAATAAACCTCATCTTTTAAGACAAGGGTCATAGGATACATAGTAGTAAAGCTTCCCACTGGTTCCCTGAGCTTTTGATCAGGCCTTTATACATACACAGAACAAAGGGAACCTCTGTTTTGAGGATCTTCAATAAAATTCTAAAACTCTTCTGTAGCTGGGTGGAACTCATTTGTCTCTCTCAGTGGGATAAATGAACACTGCTATTAAAAAAGAAAAAGATAACTTGTGGCTGTTTCCTACATCACAAGGAACCATTGACTTCACATAGTCATTCTTCTGATGTAAGCTTTTTAATTAAAAGATGCTGTTTTTTAACAGCATTGTCTTGCTTGAAAAAATTATTTTCCTCTCAAAGTTAATTCTATTAAAACAGTAGACTCCTTGGAGGTTAAATGTGATATACACCTAGAAAACAGCTACACTTGCTAATCAATACAATGTATATGGGTAATGAAATGCTACTCTACAAGAAAAAAATATTATAAGAAAATTGCTTTTTGGAATTATCTGTATGGAGAGAAGCAAAGCAGTCCAGCAGTTTTACTAATATCAGCATATATACTTGATCAGTTTGTGAGCAACTATGCCATTTTGCACAAGCCATTATCAAAGGTGCACTTTCCTGCACAATGAATGGTGAACACCTGTACAGCTGTATGTTCTTCTGTAAGTCATCACCTGTATTTGGTTATGTTTAGAGTTCTCTGTAAATGATTCACATACAATGACATTGACATGATTTGTCACTTTTACGCATAAATCTCAATAGCTGATGAAACATCAGTGGACTCTCTTAAATGGACCATGCCAGCGTCTCTGTTTTCAATATGAAAAAGACCATGTCTAAAAAGCTGAAAGTATAATCAAAATGTTTCTTTTATTGTTCACATTCTACTTGGGGCCTGATAAAATGGCAAACCCAATCCTTGAGTAGCCAGTTTGTTTCATCTAGGTCACCAAATCAGGTCCTCATAAGCTTACAAAAGGGACAGGACCTACTGTTTATTCTCACTGTGGTCAACTGTGGCAGCAGAGCAGGCAGCTTCAGATTTCATCTCTTTGAAGAGAACTGTTCACTAAAATTGTCTATATTTGAAAAATTTTTCTTGCAAGATTAGCAGAAAGGGTCAAAAATCAAGGAGAATTGATTGACTTTTTAATAACTGTCCCTCACTAGGATTTTGAGTAGAGCTGATTAATGCATCATAAATCATGGGACTAAGGTGAGAATTTGGTTGATTTCAACTTGGCATAAGACCTTGTTAGAAAGAAGGAAACACTCAGGTTTTATTAATTAGGAGCACTTTTCTACTGCTTATCTCATTTTCTGAAGAGGACCGAAACTAGGAATAAAATCACTACTGAAATATATAATATTAATAGGCAGATTGGTTTTAGACACTTAGATTTGCATATTATTGCACATATATTTTCTCTTCTGTTTTTCAGTCCTAGCAGTACCACCTATTGGTGTGCTCACATGCCAGCTTCAGTTGAAATGTTTATTCATCTGATGAGAGAAAGCAAAAGACAAGACAATGAAGACTTTTTTTTTAATTAATGTCCAGGTATTCTTGACAATTATTTGAATATTGATAATAACATGTTCTGTTGCAAAGTATTCAGAAAACATGATGACCTAGAGTCAGACATTACTTTAGTAGGAGTAATCTGTTGACTTCTTTCAGCTTCTAAAATTAAGGACATATCTCATCAGATCCCTCCTTAACCCTTTCTTTAGATTAAACAGCTTCCCTTCTTTCACGTTTCTTCATAATTTTTTCCATCTTTCTTCTCTAGACTCTCATAATATTTTCTCAATAGCTGTAAGTTTCAATAACCCCCCAGAGTCTGTTTTGAAGAACTCAGAAAGTATCTAAGATTAATGGGAAATTTCTACACAAGAGGCATTGTCCACTGTGTGCACATCTATGGCATTATGCTAGTCTAAGAATCACCTAGATTATCACTTAAATCAATTTGATTTATTTTTATAAGATTTAATGAATATTTGCCTATCTACCTATAATAATTTAACAGTTCCCAAGAAACTTATGTCTGCAGTTCCTGGAATATAAAAAAAAAGCTTTTCAATATTAAAAAAAAAAAAAAAGGTTAAATAAGCACAATTGCACAATAACTAATTTTAATTTATATTATTCTTTCACAGCTAATTAATCATTATTATGAAGAGCAGGAAAACAAGGAAGATGAGAAAGGTAAGAAGTAGAAAAAAAGAAGTTTTCTTATCAGTTTTGATATTTGCAACTCTATTTTTGCTTCTTTTCTGCATGTACACATCATTCAGCAGTGATTTTTTTTTTTGACTCATAGATCAATGCCGTAGCTTATGTATAAATTATACATAGCCATCCCATGAATGTTGCATCCACAGGAGAGAACAGCTGACAGATATTGAGGCTATAATGATCTCCTTTATGTCTAAATCAATTTTATATAGTCAGAAAAGTTTGGAGGAGGGATTGTCGGGTTTTTGGGGTTTTGTACTATTGAAATAGTATTATAGCCTTCATCCTTCATTGCAGATACCTTTATCTTACCCTCTAAAAACATAAACCTTGGTACAGTGGTAAACTGAACAATACATTCCTACTTTACCTATTTTCTTTCACAAGTTTTCTAGTACATACAATTACTCTTACTATATGTGTTGTTTTGAAAGTCCTCTTTCACCAAGTAAATACTTATCTTTCCATTTAGATGTGTTTCTACACATATAATTAATATAATTTTAGAAGATATTTCAGTTTGCAAGTTGACTCTTTATCTCTGATGTTCACAGTAATTTCAACTAAATGTCACTAAGTTTAAATAGTAAGTCCATACATTTATATATTAATTGCACTATGTACAGAAAATATAAAAGATTTTTTTATTCAGCCATCAGCCCAGCCATGAGGTCAGCACTGATGTCTTTCCCTCTTTAAAAGCACCATGACTGCAGTAGCTAAGCTCACTTGTTAGAGCTAGGTGACGCATTGCCTTTGGACATTGTCTAAAGCATTATTTGCATGGCTAGTTAGTTATTTTCTCCACTTGGCCTCAGTTTTTCAGACTGAGAAGGATTAAGAAGACTATTATAGGTGCTTGTAAAGTCGGATTTGTGTTGTTGTAGAAGATGTAGCAGTGGATGGCAGACAGCCAGGCAACAACATGAAAGTGGATGTGTCGGGTGTGATGCACAGCAGTACTTGAAAAAATACAGAGCTATAGTTTTATTCCCTACTGCTGCTGCTGAGAGCCACTCTGCTGTGACTTACAATATTTCCACCATTTATAGGGAGAATAGAAGTTGTTTCAATGTTATTATGAAGTAGAATTTAAAAGACTAACTGCAAGCTTGGTCATCTTTGAAGTCCTCTTCATGTGTTGTTACACATTAGCATATGTTTACATATATAGGTACTGTTTGCACATATAGGCAACACAACTCAAAACATAACACCCAAATTTTCATCACCATATTAAAAAAATAGAAAAATTAATGAAAAATAAAAGAAAACAAAAAACAAAGTTCTCTGATGGTCAGAGTGTTGGGGGTCAATGCTTTCAAAGCAGGTGATTTGTCTTATGATCTGTTCTTCATGGCTTTTTCACGGCATATCTGCTGCCACAGCAACAATTTTTCATGTTGATGGTGCATCAAAATGCCATAGGTATTCATATATGTGTCATTTTTTAGTCTTTAGGTGACATTCATCTTCAATTTATTTGCTTCTGATCACACTGAGATACACTCTTTCCTCTTTTTGAATACTAAGTAGAAAATTACACGTTGTTTTGCATTTACATAATTGTTGATAGAACTGCAGCTCCAGAAGTCTCTGACCAGTTTGGGTAACATAAGTGGCATGAGTGTACCTTCATAAAATTTTAGGTGTAAAATATAATCATTCAAGACTTAAAACATCAAAACAAACAGAACTAGTGAATAAAAAGATAACATATTCATTTGTAAGGAAGAAATTAAAAGGATAAAATCAAAATACAGTCCTACTTGCCCTACTATATTTACATTTAAACCCTAACTCTGAGCTCTACCTTCTTTCAAAAACTGACAAAAACAATTTTATCCAAGAGTTACATAAGGAAGGAGTTCAGGTATCAATTTCAAAAATACATTTTACATTAAATGAACTCTGGTCAATTGCTGACATTCTCTTCCTAGTTAGTCTAATTGTTAATGATGATTCCAATTAACTTCAGAATTACTTTAATTACAAAGATGTGAAACCTGAAGACTGAATTTATATTTAAGCTATATTGAGTTATATTATATAAGTACATATTTATAAAATAGAGGATGTTAGTGCTTCTAGGATCACGAGAATATTTTACATTATATTCCTATGCACTGAACCATTCTTGCATCACATTTCTTCTTGTTTCATTTGAAAAGTCTGGAATTAAGAAGTTTTCTACACAGAAAAAATTTCAAGATGCTAAACTTTGTTGGTAGCAAGACAAATGTTTTTCCTAGATGACCTCAAATGTGTGGCTTACCAGCAGACTGTTCAGCCTGTTTGTATCTGAGAATAGAGGTTAGTTGCTTTTGCTTCACCCTAATTAGCAGAAGATTTTCTTCCTTGAGTGGCACTACAGTTTGTGCTAATAGTGAATATGACAGTGGTTACCTCTGCAGTGCATGAGTCCTTTTGTTTTTCTAAGAATAAGTGTCTCAATAAGCTCTAAATGTGAATTCAGTGCCAAAAGAACTTTCCCTTTCATTACACTTTTTTCCATATATTTTGGCATACACATGAAAATATTACTTAGGAATTACTGTCAATAATAATTAATGAAAGATTATTAAGTATGAGGCAAATGTCTAAAGTCAGGCATTGGAGTGCAAAGGTTGGGGCTTTTTATCTAAACACTTTTGGCAATATTTTGAAAAAAAAGTATATAATTGGCTTGGAAGAAATTGTGTTTTGAACATATGTGCTCTAAAATGTGTGATCACTTTAAAAAGTTGCATTGTTAATCCTTGATTTTTGTATCTTTTGCTTTTATCTAGTGCTATTGTTCTTTGCTACAGAGAACACAATGTGAGTCCTCTAATATAGCAAAGACTGGTGCCATGATGTTTCTAGCTTTGTCCTTCCTTTAATTATACTTCATGCTGACCCTCTTGTATGGAGCCAGTACCAGAAAACACAGCTTTGATAGCAGTGTTTACATGAATGTTTGATAAGCATCTGTCAGCCTTTAGCACTCTACAAGACTGTGTAACACAAAAGACAGCCAGGAAACCCTGGAGCTTTTGCCACCTGAAAGCATAATCTGTGTGTTTTCTGAATTTCAAATGAGGATAGAAATTGTTCTTTTGTAAATCAGAATGTAATTTATGTAGTATTTATTATAAGGATATATTAATCAGAAAAGACTGTTGATACTTTTCATTAAATGAAGCTTTCAGGAGCAAGGTCAAGATGTCTTTTAATGCATACTTATCTCACTAAACTGTCTTTGATCCATCTGAATAAAAAAAAGGAAACATAAAATTGTATAGTTGACTAGACTATTGACTACATCAAGATGAGTAGTGGTCAATTAATTGCAAATATTTATAATTTTTTTAATTCCTTTCTTCACTTCAATCATTTTGATTTGTTTTCTGCAGAATTTTCAAGAGTCATAGAATGGCTTGGTTGGAGGCAGAATAGCTTCGGTTTTACTTGGATTAAAAAAGCAGATAAGCTGATTTCTGGTCAACCAGAAGGAATACTTCTCCCAGGTCTATCAGTAGCCAGTTGTCTGACCTTGAATTAGATGTGTGTATTTTTACTCAAGTTGTGCATATCAAAATCATTTAAATATAATTTAAATTTGAATCCAGAAGGTACGGAAACACATCATTTTTTCAAGGACCTGTGAAATGTAATGGAACATAATATGCACTGTTGTTCACAAACCACTCCATAAGTGTGAATTCTAATTTGGAAATGATGTGTAACCATCCAGCAGATGAAGGTCACATCTGTTTATTATGAAGTATACCACTTTTGCACATGTGCAGGCCATAGTAAAATACTTAACAAAGGTCCAAAACAGACCAAATCACTACAAAAATAATTACTCTAATTTAGATCTATGAAGGTAAAATAAACAAGTGCTCAGGTTAAGTTAAGTTAACTTGTTAAGTTGCCCAAAGCAGCAGATTTCTTATTTGATGCTGCTGGAGTCTGGGACAAGTTTTGGAACATCTTTAACAGCCCAAACAACCGATATTTCGAGTGTGTAATCACTTGTATAGTATCTGTCACTCTTCCTCACTTATCATGGGTGAATCTCTGGTCAAATGTCAGCAGGGAATAACAAGTCCAACTTTCCAAGGTCTTTTTTACAGCTCTTCATTCTGCTCTGGCCTTTCCTTTTCTTCCCTTTATTGCTTGACCCAGTGCTGCATTCCTCTTGACTTTTCAGTTTATCCTATTTCCTTTAGATGTATGAATCACCATAAATTCATAGAATGGTTTCAGTTGGAAGG
>WBNO01010153.1:0-152143 GCA_013400575.1 Peucedramus taeniatus
TATATAATATGTACAAAGATAAAAGTTTCTGCCTCTGAACTAGCCCATCTACCTTTTGTTCAGTTTGGAAAATAGAATCTGGTTTTGCTTTAGCAGATCTGTTTCATTTTCTAAATTTCATAAATGTGTTGTATTTGAGATGCAATGAAATGCCAAGTAATACTTCTGTGATATGCATCAATTATTTTTTGGCTGTCCTATGCATGATATGTGCTGTGGAATATAAATCCAGTTGTTAGTGCATTTAGCAGATCTCACCTGGATATTTTCAAACAGAAGGATTGCAGGAGCTTTAGAAGTATTTTGAGAAGGGCAGCAGGACTGAATGACATGTAGATGTGCAAGGAACAGATTACAGCTGAGATGTCTGTTTCCTTTGGAAGGAAAATGAGAAGAGGTAGGTGTGGTCTCTGTCCACTGAGATCCCACTGAGGGGGAGTTTTACTGTTGGCTTTAACAAGATGAATCAGACTTTTGACAGCTAGTGAGGAAGAGGGGTGCAGTCTAGATGGTGGGAAATATTTAAAAGGATAAAAATTTGTAAGCAGTTTTTGTTGAGCAGTCAACTAAAAGTTACTTAGTCCTTCAGAACACTAATTTTAGAAACCATGTCTTGTCAAGACTGACATAAAGACTCCTGCATGCTGGCAGCTGACTCAAAGTAGCATCTGCCAGCTTTCTCTTAGGTCATGACTGTCAATTTATGGTAGGTATACTTCTCAAGCCAGCAGAGAGGTTGAAAAATGAACCATCAAAACTGTGAAAGAACAATGCTGAAAATACTTCTGCCTCTTTTGGAATCTTATGGGAGTACTCAGCAGCTGAAAGTCCACAACAGCACTATACAGATGGACAATGTACTTGCATATATGTGTGCTTCCTTTGTCACATCAAATTGACATGGTAAAAATTCCTATATTATGCTGGTCTTTTGCTTGGAGGTAAATTCGTTCATCTTCAGAGCTACTTAAGACTTCAGATTTGGAATACAAGTATACTAGTAAAGGATTTCTAATTGAAAACAAAGAGACTGAGTATCTTGTGTGCATGAACTAGGATGGATCCTTTAGTGATGTCAGTTCACAGCAAGTGAATTAGTTTGATTTTCAGACTAGAAATTCCCACAGGTATCAGGGAAAAAAACCAAACCTACCGGGCAGTCTGTTGCAAACCCATCCTGGAATCATTATCTCTCTTCTTAAAAATGAAATCTCAAACCAGGAGGACAGCTTGTTCCTCTCCTGTGGTGTCAAAACTTCATTCTTGGCTTTGTTTAACATCCTTTCTTTTTCTGCTCTCAATACTGCCAAAAAAAGAGATGTTTTCTGGTGATAATTAGTAAGAATAATACTTTGTGTGACCTTTTTGGCATTGTGAATTGTGTTTTAAAACAGACAAACTACAGAATCATGGATGGGATGTGGCTTGACTGTGTTTTTGAGCATCTCAACAAATGAGATTGGTTTCAAGAGACAGTTACAGCTACAATTCCCCTGATGGTGGGGAAACCTCACCAGAAGATGTAAAGGAGCTCTTTGCTTACTGCAACTGCAGTACATTAGGTAGAAAGAGCAGACCAAGCTTGTGTAACAGTACATCTGTTAACTGTTACTGCATTAGTTGTCCATGACCATTTTCTCTCCTGTTCTGGTTTGAGAAGCAAGACCAGCGGGACACCCCAAGTCAGAAATACAATTTATTAGAAAAAGGGAAAATAAAACAAAAAGGAAACAAAATACATGCAATAAGAAAACCACTGACAAAGTCAGAATACAACCTGACACCCTGTTGGTCAGGGTGTTGGCAGCAGTCTACTTGCAATGGTGGCTGCAGTCCTCCTGGAGTATCAGTTATGACTCTGTTGAAGCAGTGGTCTTGGAGAAAGAAGTCCAACCATAGATGGGCCTGCTCTTCTCTGGCAGTCCAGTGAAGAAGGCTGCTTGGTATTTGAATCCTCAGGTTTTTATCCAGGTAGAGAGGTTTGGCTCCTCCCCCTGTCTGGAGCATTTCCCAATGGGGTTAAAGAAGCTTATCAGTGGCATTCAAATGCTATTAGCAGAAGACTTATCCCTGGTCGTTGAAGAGATAAGGAAAACTGCTCTTTGATGGTTTCTTATCAGCTGGCTTATCAACAGAAGATCCCCCATCCCAGTTCTAAGGGATGGTAATAGAATACACTTGACATCTTGCACTGCAACAACCCATATCTCCTTTCATAGTAGCTTTTTCCCTCAGTGTGTTGGCTATAGGCACCTACAGCCAACCAGTTAGACTAGTAACTTTCAGTCTCACTTTCCTTTCCTTCCTTTTTCCTTTGTCATTACTGGGCAAGGTGCCTAATACAGTTCAAATGCCTTGCTCTCTCAGTGGAATTTGTAATAACAGGAGTGACAGTGTTACATCCCAGAAGTTTTTAATATACAAACCTGTTGGTGACTTAAGGGGAAGTAAGTGTAAGGCAGATTTGGAAATTTGGAATGTAATTTTCAATTTTAGTGTGACCTGACTGATTACAGCTTAAGTAATAAGTAGAGCTTAATCCTGTGATGACCCGCTTAATCCAATCCAATCCACTCAGATCAGTAGAGAAGTGTTTATGCAGTGCCTCACCTTTAGGAGGCAGACTGACCACCTGCACCATATCCCTTTTGGGAATTTATCTGTTACTGAGCTGATGTTTTCCCAGGTGTTAATACACTTGCTAGGGTCTCTACTGAATGTGGCCATGAGCATTGCTTTGCAGCAGAGAATGCTATTCTCCTGTCCCTGAAGAACTGCCATGTTGTTATGAAAACTGGCTTATGGAAGGGTTAGCAAACACTCATATTCTTCTCTCCTTGGTCTGGGTTGCAGACCAAGGAGAGAAGACCCAGAAGTACAATTTCCTTCATGATATAGAGGAGAAAATTAGGCTGGGAAAGAGTGAGGCTACTGCAGGAAGTCAGTGGCAGAGGTTTGAACAAAGCCCAGGTTTCCTGGTGTTGGAGCATCTCATCTGAATGCTCAGTGTGTTTCTGCCAGAGATGGCAAAGAGGTAGCCCAGGTTCTGCAGGACACTTGAAATCTTCAGCTCTGCCTCAGGCTAAGGAAGCTGACATCTGTCCTGCAGACTGTGAGGAAAAAACAGAGCATTTTCCTTTTCCAGTGTTGCTGCATATAGGGTATAGAATCTCTCACTTGGGGGTCAATAGAATGCAGGACTTTGAGTGTCAAGATTAGAACTAAGTGTCATATTTTTATGTATTTGACTAGCAAATTAGGGGGGAATTGTATATAAAATACACTTCGGTATAAATTAGCAGTAGTGCAAGTTACAAATAGGCAGGTGATTCAAAGGAAAGTCATTCCAGAATCATCTTTTCTCTACTATTACTTCCTTTCTTCAGATGTCCTTTGCCTCAGCTTTGGATTTTGTCAAGGTACTCTAAGCTCATTCCTGAAAAAATGAGTTTTAAAAATAGTCTAGGTTGTCTGCAGTCTGGACTGTATAGTCATCCCACCATGTGTTGTCATATAACAGCTGTTGGATCTTGCTCAGCCTGTTGATGATTTGCACTGGGATTTTCTTTTCACAGTGCAGCAAATCCCTTGGAAGTTAAGCATGCTGTGGTTGGAGACCTTAGTCTTTGCTATAAAAAAATTGTTTCCCATCCGTCACCTGTGTGACTGCAGTAATTTCAGCTTGGATGGGCTTGACTGAGACAGGAGGTGCTGACTTTGGGATGGCACCTCTGAAGGCTTGCAGGTGTTGTCAGCCCTGCCAGTGGAGCAAACATCTGCAGCTCGCACTGTTGGGACCCTGCACCTTCACCACCAGTGAAGTGCAGAATCAGAGGGAATGCACCAGCCACCAGGCACACACTTTCAGGGGACGGACAGGCTGGCATCTGTGTATGGTCTTCTGATCAGTAGGAACTAACAATGATTTGGAGGCCATTTTTTGCAGTCTCCCAATGTACTTCTTGATATATTTTGCAAGAGAAGAAACCTGCTTAGTCTGCAATAGCTTGTAGTGCTTAGGATTCTTTGTCCCCTTATAGGTTGAAATTTCCATCCCTTTTTACACCAACATATGTTAGAAGATAGTAATTTTTTAACCTGCATAAATGCAGCATCTTTTTCATAGTAACTTTTTCCCTACAATTCCCTATTTTTATTGCACTTGAAAACAAATGCATTCATCCAATATGCTCAGCATTAGATTTGCTGGTCTCTTTTACAGCCATGGTATTTTATCTTGCCCTTCAACCTACTGTAACCCATTTGTAACCCCTTCTTTTTACCAGTATCAATTGAGATACTTTTGGAGTTTCTGGAATTTAGAACATTATGCTTAATTTTGTGTCTACAGCAGTTTTCTTCCGTAAGTATTAGACTGTCAATAAATGGTGAACAGAAGTTGGTATTTTAGAAAAGAAAAAAAAAAAGTAATGTTGAAATAGGAGATTGCAGAGGGAACTCTAAATTGAGAAGTATTAATAGGCATAATGCCTCTTACATAGCAGCCTTTTGATCTTTTCCTTCTTGATAATTTGTGCTTTGTCTTATAAATTCCCAGGGAAATTAACAATAGGCACCATAGCAGTGGCACCTAATCAAAAAGCCCTTGTTAAAAGGAGTTTTCTGAATGGGTGAGCAGCCACACGTGGGCCATCTCAAGCAGTGGTACACAGGAGAGGAACTCTGGTGGCACTGTTTTAAAGAAATAGGGCCAGGTTTTTGTCCACTATACCTAGACTGCAGCACAGCATTTGCATAAGCCTTACACTGTCTTTTTTTCACCAACCAGTGTCATGGCTCAAGGCTTTGTGAGAACCAAAGGATGTGACCATGCTTTCTCTACCAGTGGTTTCTCAGCAAATGGAAGGAAGATGGGCCCTGTTGTTGTAAAGCAAAGCATTTTTAAGGCTAAAACGAGAACAGAGGGAGAATACTCATACCTCAGCAATATAGCCGGCCCAAAGCTTTTATTCAAGGCTCATGGTTCTGAGTGGGTGAACTCAATAATAAATGGTTCAGCTGCGTAAACAGGAGAACTACACTGTGTTGTGAAGACACAGAAGTCTCTTTTCTTCTGTTTAATTAATGCTTACAAGACCTATGCAGGAAAGTCTTTGGTGTACTAAGAAAAAACCTCAAAGCACAATGTTTTTCAGAACAAGTGAACTTTGGGAAATTTTGGTCACTGGGCAATTACATTGCCGGGCTGTTAATCTCACCCTGTATTTAATAAAGTAAGAAGTATTTAGTGTTAGAGTTAAATATTGTTTGTTGCTGTTCATTTCCTTTTTGTGAAGAAGGAAAAAAGTAATGTGGAAAAGAATAAAATGTTTTCAAGATGGTGAAACCAGGAACTGGTGTGCCAAAGATGTCAAGTTCCACTGCACTGTTATCATGCTGTGACTATCTTCTGCCTTCAGTAGAGTGCCAAAACTCAGGTGCAACTGTCCTAATTTTCTCCTCACACTGAGTAGACCTATTACATGCCTTGCAAATAAGACCAGATAATTCCAAGATGAAGGAAGATATGCATGCCTCCCATTGTGTTGCTTTGTTGTACCATTTCCTTGACTTTAATGCCACAGCCTGAACTACTGGCCTTCATTTCAGTCTTCTGTATTTTAAAATTTATTCTCTTCTAAATCTGTCTGCAGGTAGTTCTGCTCTGAGTTAGAGTCCAGAAAGGGAAGAATATGAATTGTCATACTTGCCATCGTGTCCTTCTTGGTACACATAAACAATTACCGCCTGTCTAAGGGAATATCACAATATCTCTTCTTACTCTTCTCTGTGAGCTCTTATTTCAATCAAAAGGAGCGTTTTCATGACTTCTTTCACTTGTATTAGTGAGTTTGTACTATGGCAGCAATGAACAGTCTTTGTTATACGATGCGTAATTCCATTAGTCACTCTCTTTAATTTGATGATTAGAAGTAGCAGCAGTGAAGAATAACGTGCTTAATGTAGTGGGTAACTGAAACCATTTGAGCATTAGAAAGCTGCTTCTACAAGCATTTTGAATGTTCATTCCACCATCTTCTTAAATTTACCATTTTCTGCTTCATTTTCAAAGAAATACTAGGCTAAAAATGTATTTAGATAAGAGTAGAGACAAGGAATGTGTGCATATTGAATTATGATAAGGGTATTAAAATAGAAAAGCAACCCTTATTATGGTATATCAGGTAATGGTGCTAAGGTCTTGGATTCTCTTTTACATCAAGTGCAAAAGATTTTTTCTGGGTAACATTCACATCCTGTTGCTCAAGGACTTGATTGTCAGACTCTCTTTGTGTACTGCTTGCCACATGCTTGACTGACTATAATAGCTCCTAATCAGTGAGAACACTGAGTTTTAATATTGCATGGTCTGGCTGCTAAAAGCATAAACTGTAGTTCTAAGGCATTCTTATAGTGACTGAGCAGATCTGATAAATGTGACTAGGTAGAGCTTCTTACTGGCAGAGTTGTCAGAGTATCAAGAAAGGAGGTAACAGGTAAAAGGAGCTGGGGGAATGGTGAACACCAGGATGGTTTGTTTTGGCACTGGTCTTCAAAGGTAACTTTTTTGAGGGAAAAAAGAAAGACTGATTCAAAGGAATGTTCTGTTTCCAAGGTGAAATTGAGTTATGCTTCTCAGACTGCAATTAAAGACCAGGTAAACAAGTGCCATAGCAGGTGCTATTAATGTAAATGAAAACATGATTTGTCCCTGATCTCCTCCCTAATTGGCCAGGTTCAGAGTTGCAAGGTATCCCTTCTCATGCTGTCCTCTGCCATGACAAAGCAAGCACTGGGTAAATTTATGGTTTTTGCCTTCCTAAATACTAATTGTTGATTATAAAGCCAATGTAATTTTCTGCTTCTATGAAGCCAAAGGTACACCCAGTTTTGAGATCAAGGGGAATGAAAACACGTTGTAATGGAGAGGGCTGTTTTTGAGGCACTTGGCTTCTGAAGTTCATGCACTATCTCTTGCCCATGTCTGTGCCTGAAGGCGTAATCCAGTCATATGTATTTAATTAAGACTTTAAACTACAATTGCCCTGATAAAAGCAAAGAGCTGATGATTCATAGGCATCTGTTCTATAAGGCAATTAACTTAAGGCAAACATTATGCCTGAAAGCCTAAAGGAAATATTGCAATAGGGGCCATTGATAACAGTTTGCTTCATCTGGGACACCCCAGTGGCCATACATTCAAGTGAAGAGAGGGGAGAGGTCCCCACCTCTGCCCATCCCTCGTCTTTTGTGGAGCTGTGCATTACTGTACAGAGTTCATACTTTTGTCATCTCTGTCATCTTCACATTGCCTCTGATGACACTCAGAACAAAGCTCAGGGTGTCAGTGTATACTCATTTTCTGTCTATCTTGTGCTTTTATATATATTGCTGTAAATTAAAACACAATTAGACATTATATTTCCAGTTCAGATTATTTTCCTGAATATGTCAGTGACTCTAATGTAGCTAAGGGGTCACTAACTTCAGTGAAATAGATGGCTTTCTGCATGGGAGGCAGAAAGGGCTCATTTACAGTGTACTGAAGGCATAGAGATTTTTTGTCTACTATTAAATTTTGATAAAGAGCTGTTGAGTCCATTGTAACCAAGATGATGAGTCATTTTAAAACAAAAGTGTTGTTAAAAAACTTAGTCTGTTGTAATTGTTGCATTTCAGAAGTAATTTTAGATCACCTCCGTCAAATAAGATGAACCACGTGTTAGGTTTTGCCTGCAGTGTTGATATTCATGCACCATGCATGAGTGCTAAGGACCAGAGAGCAAATTTTAGACATGTTATTCAGTTATTATGGACTCAACAATCCCACAGCTAAAGTACTTTAATGATCTCAAGTTTTTCTCAAGTAAATTGCTTGCTTGCTAATGCTTATGATGAAAAAGTCATCCTTAATCCGATTTGCATAAAAACATTAGACGCCTGTAGGCTCTGGAATTTCATTAAAGTCTCAGTCTTAGTTCAGCCCTTGTAATTTGCTGTTTGCAATGACTCAAATGTATTTCTCAAACAGCCTTTCCTTCTCCTGATGAAAGACAGGTAAGTTTTTACAACCCTCCCATTCCCAACTCTCATTCACCCAAACTGGTGCTAATCAGTCCTTTCTTTTCAACAGTCCCATCAAGGCAGAGGAGATAGATATCACTGTTGGGTTAATTGTAAATAAATAGATGAAATTCTTGCCTCTTCTGGGCTGAATCATGCTGTCTTTATGAATATGAAGGAAATAGTTCTTTTGGTTTAAATGGGATGAGAGATGACTCAGTGCCAGCAATGGTAAGGCTGTGTCCTTGTCTTTTTTCTGCCCCCAACCCACTCCCCCACTCCCCATCTGAAGATAATTTTAGGGAGAAACTATTATTTTCAAGATTGTGAGCTGTCTGAGGAAACAACATTTCAAGTTCACTACTCTCATACACAATAACATTTAAGAACTGGAGTAATAGTTGCAGAACATGTGCCAACACAAACTACAGGTTCTCTTCCCAGCTACAAAAGGGCTAAGACAACTTTTTACTGTAGACATTTAGCATCTTTAACTAATGTGTGGGCACTGGCATCCTTTCACCAAGCTTTTCTTTGATGGCTATCTGTGGAAGCTTTGACTTGATCTGCTCTGTCTCACTTGACCTGCCTCAACTCCAGCTGTCAATCTAAATGCCAGATTTACTGGGCACTTGATGGTACAGACCCTTGTCCATGATGAACTGGACTATCATGAAGGATGCTGGATGACTTCAGATTTTAATGATTCCAACTCCTGCCTATCTGGAGAGAATTTTAGCCAGCAGACTGACCTTAGCGTCCATTACGTCTTCCTGTAGTTGCTTAACTGGGAGCTTGAATACCAGAGCCCCTGTACATGCATTGTGCTCCCACTGTAAGGTAGCTGGCAGTGCTCATTTGTTCTAGCAAGACTGAAACAGTGCTCTGCTACCTGCTCTCCTCAGATCCTTCTCTACTCAGGCCTATGAGTGCCACAAATCACAGTGGTTTTTTCTTCACCATTTTACCTGGTTTTGTCCTTGCTCCTGTTTCCCAACCTATGCTTGTAACACCCCCAGCCACCTCTGTCTCTTCCTTCAAGAGGGGCAAATTGAGAGTGGATTCATATTCTCCTATTTCATGCTACTTGGATACTGGGGAGATACCCAGAGATGCAGTCCTGCTAATTCCAGATGGGGCACAGCCAGGGGAAACTTAGATCTGTATTGCAGAAACAGCCTGTATTACTGCCAGTTTGGAACATGCTCAGCACAGCTAGGATTTCCTGAGCATTTGAATGGTAAAATCAAAGATATCTTAAATGAGCAAATCAAACTGAATTTTTTAAAGAGGCTTATAAGTTATATGAATTTTAATGTACTTTTACAGGAACATGAGGAGATATGAAGCAGAAGTCATTATATTAAACACATATTAACTTGGGGGGTAAAAAAGTCTTCAGAAATTTCTCATGGGTAAAACACCATGGTTTTTCCTTATCCTCAGCTACAAACTTCTGGATGAAATTTTCTTGCTGTGCCTTTCTGTAGATACGAGGTGGACATCCAGCACACAAAATTTTATTCCAAATGTATGTATATTTGAAAATGTAGAAGCATCTGAAAACAAGATTTATAATGAAAACTGTCGAACAGCTTTCATAATCAGCAATGCGGGATGTACTCCCTATATATGGAGAAATACATAAAAGTGCTGAAATGTATAAGCACACATCCATTCCAGCTGCTACCATTCTTTAGTAATGGGTCTTGTCTATAAGACAGCTTTTACGAGGGCAGCACATAAGCAGCAGCCTATTGAAATTAGATCTGTATGTTTTCCCTGAATAGCAGTTTACAGAGCCACTTCGTTTTATCTGTCCTGCAGTAGAAACTCCTAGATGCCTTTATTTTCGTAAGGCAAACATGATGTGATTTTGTCTTGGGCTCAGGAGTCCACACCTGAAAATCTTCCCAGTGCAATCATGTGTAAGCAGATAAATGTCACTTCCCATTAACAACATAATGATAGAGGTGGATTGTACAAAGCTAGACTCAAAATCGGTATAGTGTGGAGCTTGCAACACTGGGGGCTCAAACAGGTGAATTTAGAACAGAGGAGACTGGACCACTGAATATAAATATTTGTGACTATACATTTGTTATTAGTGCACTAATTTCCCCTACTACTCCTGTCATGGCAGATAGCTGCTGAATCAAATTATCAAGCAAGGGAAATAAAAGTCAGTAGGGCAGAGTATCTGCAGATCAACAGAAAAAAGAATCAGTGATATAATAAATTAGCTCTCCTGTTATAAAGGAGATAACTCCAGCCCTCAGTGTGCAACAACTTCTGACGATAAAAGAAAATACTAGGATTATCTTATCTGTTCTTCAAATATCAGTTACAACTACAAATACTGAAATATATTATTGGTGCAGAATTAAGATTAAGAATTAAGATTAACTGTGCATCTCTGTATCTTGACAAGTGTGCATTTTTGGCTTAAGTTAAAACTTAATTCAAAATTTTCTGAGTGTTCTACCCCTTGTTTTTGAGCTATTAGAGTTTCCTTGCAAATACTTGTGCCTCAAATTGCTGATATGTACTGGTCAGCCTTAATTCTGGCTCCAGATACTCCTTTCTTTTTTTCTTGCTGGGAAGCATTATAGTTATCTAAAAGGTGTGACTGTAAAATCTCAAGTCTTGCAATTTCTCCAAGGAAGCCTTAAGTGTTTGTGCACATTTTAGATCAGAGCAAGAAAAAAAAAAAAACATCAGAAAATTGGAAGAAATTCTGCAACAGAGATTAAAGGAGCACATCTGTTTAGACCTTGTTTTGTTACTAAACTGTTAGTTGTTTAAAAACTGAGGTGCTTTTGGGAAACCATAGGATGTGATATTAAGCAAATACTGTGAGGAGATGCAGTCTACAGTTTAAGGAAATGCATGGTCCATAGGCAGCTGAGTAGCAAACCAGCTTGCTGGTTGTAGTGCCTGTTGGAGACAGCCAATACTTGGAACTGGCAGGGTTTGTGATAGAGCACCAGAAATAAGAGCATTGGAGCAGCAGCAGGCCCACATGATGGAAATAAACACTACCATGTATCAACATTATAAGTACAAATTAGATCTGCCAGTAATAACTATATCTTTTATCTTTGTTATGAGTAGTAATTCTTTGCTGACAGGGCAGGTATTGTGAGAACCTACCAAAATTTATCTAAAAACTGTTGATGCTTAGGGAAAGGCTCATGCTGATGCAGGAACGCTGGGTTTCACCTCTTTGTGTTGCACAATTTACCTGCTCTCTGTGCGTCCAGTGATATTTATAAAGAGGAGATGGGCACTGGAGGCAGCAGCAGGTAGAGAAGGGAGGTCAGGCATGAGAGGTGGACATGAGGTGCACATCAGGTTTCACAGGTAGCTGCTGATACAGTTTATATATTGTGCTGCTCCATGCTGCCTGAAGGTCTCAGTTACTCTTTCTTTCTTCTTAAACTGACTTTCTTACTCTTTCCCTGTCTGCCTTTCCTTGCTTTGTTCCCTGCTTTCCTTTCTTTTAGTCTCTTTTAATCTTGTTTACACAGTTGTAGTCTCTCTGCTTTCTCCCCGTCCCATTCTGTGCAGTGATTTTGTTATAATCTCAATACTCTCCTCCCCTCCCCTCCAAGACATTCCTTAGTCACTTAGTTCTGCATATAAACTGCCTTTAATCTCTCTTTGTTTGGCTTCCCATTGTAATTCCTTGTCCTGTTGTTTTGGTTTTTTTTTCATATGCCTCTCCAGTTTTCCCTATCATATTCAAACAGTTCTACCCCTCCATTGACTCATAGTCTTCACTTTGACACAAGCTATCTCCATTTCTAGAGATCGCCATATCTGCTTTAATTCAGGATGGTCCCACAGCGATTTGATTGTAGCACAGCATCATATATTTGTTCATTCCAGTTCTGGCTCCTCTCTAGGGAAAACTTTATGACTCATAACTTAATTGCTTTGCTGTCTGATTTGGTTCACTTGGTTCCCAACCACTTACCAGAGACAGCTACCTTTTCATTACTGGTTTTGACACCTTTCATTTTTTATGCACAGTGTTTGCCCAAAAGAGCAACAACAGCTCTTCTAGTAATAGATTGAATTGATCAAAAATGACTCAGTTTTTAAGACTGGCATTACTTCCCTGAGAGGTTTTTACAGCAGTGAGAAATGCCTACCTAATGCTTAGTCAGGTCAGGTATTTGCCTGAAACAAAAAGTGTCATGGGAGTAAATCACAACAAGCTTGTTGAAGTGCCCCAGGTGCATCTCACAATCCTAGCAAACACCAGCTGATGCTTCCTGCCTCCCCCAAAGAATACAGTCTTCCTTGAAATACTCATTAGGGTGTTCTGTTTTGTTCTTTTTTTAGCTCAACAAGAGAAATTGTGTCATCTTGGCAGAGCTTTTTTTTATATTTGAAAGAATAAATCCACCTTTAAGTGAAAACTAAGCCTCTGAGACCAGGTTAACCTTAGTAAGCAAGGAACAGAGAATTAATTATAAGATCAAGTGAACTTTTGAGAAGACATTTAGGGCAGTTTTGACAACTCTGAAGGAATGAGGAAGATAAGTAGGGATGGAAGTATTTTAAAGGGAAAGGGTATCAAATAAACCAACAGGACAAATAACAATGACAAAAAAGTGTCTGGATGATGGGAACTAGGAGACCTCTTGGAGATTTTCAACCTTCTGTACCTCCAGTTGCAATTCATCAGGAGACCCTACAAGATCTTATCTCCTCTCACTTCAGTTTCATAACAAATTGAGTGTTTTTAGGAGCTGGGTGGTTGCAGAGGCAGTGTAAACTATTGCCCAAGTAATGTTCAGCTGATAAATTAACGTTCCGGTTAATTTGCAAAACTGATTTAGTAACTGAGATAACGCAGGGCTTTGATGGTAAAATAATTTTTTTTTAAATTAACTCTTTTTCCTTGTGAGATGGATGAAGCCCCATGGCAGAGTTTCTCTGGCAAAAGTCAAACTCCTCAGTGCTTTCCTCTGAATAGGGAGTGGTCTCTGTGGTGTCCAGGGATGAAGTACATCTCAGTTCCCCTCTCTTCCTCGTAACCTGTGTGGCCCACACAGGTGCTTGGTGCAAGGAAGAAAACAGAATCACCCCTCCTGTTGCCTGGTTCTGATTGTCTTGCCTTGCTGTGCCTTGAGGGCCTTCCTTTAGGCAGCTGTATTTTTTGTGCATCTGTAATAGTTAAAGTCGTGAATCTGAGCATACAGCTGGGGATTTTTTTATTTATACCAATGCAGCAGAGAGCTGTAACACAGTCACTGTATAAGTGTCATGGTTCAGGCCCAGCCAGCAGCAAAGTCCCACACAGCTGCTTGTTCACTCCCCCACCAGTGGGATCGGGAAGGGAATTGGAAGGGTAAAAGCCAGAAAACTCGTGGGCTGAGATAAAGACAGTTTAGTAGGGAAAGCAAAAGCCATGCACACAAACAAAACAAAACAAGGAATTCTATCACCACTTCCCGTGGACAAGCAGGTGTTCAGCCATCTGCAGGAGAGCAGGGCCCCATCACTCGTAATGGCTGCTTGGGAAGACAGACACCATCACTCTGAACATTCCCCTATTTGTCCTTCTTCTTCCCACTTTATATACTGAGTGTGATATAATGTGGTCTGGAATATCCCTTTGGTCTGTTTGGGTCACCTGTCCCGGATATGTCTCTTCCCTCTTTTCTGTGCACACCCAGTCTAATCCTCAGTATGGCAGTACAAAAAGCAGAAAAGTCTTTGGCTCTGTGTGAGCCCTGCTCAGCAACGACAAAAACTTCTTTATACTATTAACCTCTGTGTTCAGCACAAATCCAAAATATAGCCCCATACCAGCCACTGTGAAGCAAATTACTCCAGCCAAAAGTGGCACAAATGGAGATACCAACCCTGGTGTAAAGGAACGACAATGCTGTTTTGTTCTTTATTCATGTGAATTGCTGGGTAGTTTGGTAGTTGCCACGGGCATGACTATTTCCGAGCATTTTTAGGCATCTCATCTCTTGGAAGATTTACCAGTTTCACTGACATTTTGCCAATTGAAAGAAGAATTTAACCTCATTACTTCCAGACTTCAACATCATAACTTCATTGCTGGGTTCAGTGATCTCTAAATAATTAGAGATGAAAATTAAAATGGCACACATTTATTTATAACTCGGGATTAACTGGACAACACCTGCTCCTGACCTGTGCAGCAGGACAGAGATAAATGGTCTCCTTTATTTCAGAACAAGCAAGACTACAAGACTACAATCCAAACAGTCTGTAATTACATATTATTTACAAATGCCAGATGGATAATATTCAGGTTAATTTATATCACTGCCTTACCAATACTTCCGGTGCTTTTTGTTCATCTGTAGAGGCAGCGGTACCAAGCCCACAGGTTTCTGCATCTGTTTTGGAAATGTCTCAGAGGTGATTCAGGAATGCAAGAGCAATCTTCAGATGGATTAAAATTGTAGGACTCTGTTGCAGTGAAAAACATGGCACCAGCAACGTTATTTGTAAAGAATGGTTCATGGCCAAAAAATGGCCAACTAGGATCCTAATGTCATTTTTACACATAAAGATATTGTATATAATTTTGAAATCTTTATGCTTGCTAAAGTTTCATCTCTCCATTGAAAATAGACATTTGCATAATATTTTCAATCTGAAAACAGTATGAGCAAAAAGGGGACAGAGGAATCTAGAAAAAAGAAAATGTTCCCTGATGCCTCTAGAGCAATTTCTCAACCTATGAAGGCTTCCGTAAGACATTTTCTCTCACATCTGTTTTCTGAATGAAACTTTTGATGTTCATTAATCACCACCTCTACTGCTGCTTGATGAATGACTCCAGCTGTGCCACTGTTTTGGATTGGGTGTAACACATGCATCTCTCTTGAGTTGCTTTCTTGCAGTTTCCACCTGTATGTGGGCAGTTTGGTGGCAAATATGTGAAACTGAGAGGATGCTGTAATAACAGCATGGTTTTTTCCAAATACATATTTCAGTCATCTTAGTTATTCTTTGTCCTTGAAAATGGTATAAATATCCAATTTAACTACATATGGATATATTCTCCCTTTCTGTTCTCTCTAATACTTTTAGTTTAATTAAATGGATTCTTTTAAAATTGCCTCAATGCACATGGTAATTAATTTCCTACTTGTCAATCTATGACAAGATTTCCTGCTGTTGGGTCTGAACATTGTCATACAAGCTAATACCTAAAGTTATATTTTATTAACTACAAAAGTTAATAATTAAAAAAAAATAAAAAAAACTTCTCTTTATTCTAGTTCTCAGTGTTCCATGCAAACTGTAGCTAAAAATCTCCAGGGGAGAAGAAAATTAAGATAGGAATAATTGGTGAGAACTGCATGTTTTAGTGATTGTGATATCCTCAGCTTTTGCTGTCCTCTCAGTGAGTAAATGAGTTAGCTACTGAGCTGTTAAAAGTCCTGTAGAGAAAATTACAATGTGAAAATACAATCTGGACTTGCAGTTTTTTTGTCCCACAGGCTCATCCAGCTTTTTTTGCTGCCAAAAGGAAACAACTGCTGCTCCCAGGTACAACAGCAGGGTTCTTGCTCAGTTGTACTGACACCTCAAGTAAATCTCTTGAAGTTGCAAAATTTTATTTGAGGGTATAGTTATGAATTCAGCTCCAGGATGGGCCCCACTGCCCCTTGTGGAGGTGCTGAAGGACTCACTATTCTGTTCCAATTCTTGTGGAATGCTGTGAAGTAAATGGAACACATGTACACATTGTGGATATAGTGGGAGAAGCTGTATTTTCACTGTATGAGCGAAATGTGCACCTGGCTGAATGGTGAAGAAAAGGCTGTGGGGATGGAGAATATGGTTTTCACAGATTAAGTGCTCTGGCACTGTGCTTCTCATCGATGGACTGTGCATTCCTGCAGCACCCCTCAGGTTAGAGGGCTGGGAAGGCACCTGAAAGTGAGTAGTGCTCAAACTACATGGGAACATCACCTCTTTGCTTTTCATTTCCCAAGTGACATCAAAAAGTTGGGAAGGCTTTACACTTCTAAAATTATTTTGTCTTTCAAAAAATATCAGGATATCTCTTTTCACCTATGTTCCTGTGTAGGTATCAGGGTAAGCAATTCAGGCCTGCAGTTTTGAGGGTCTCCACCACTTTCCATGTCCCAGGTTTTGCTTCAACCTGGACTGCTACACGGTTGTTTCTTGGATCTACGAACAGCAGATCACAGCACCATAACCTGTGGTCGCAGCCTCAGCTCTTAATATTCTTTTTCACAGCTGCAGTGATTTGAGTAATTTTGTTACTAGTATTAAAACTGCAATGCAATTTGTATGTTAAAACCCATAAATGGCATTTTTTGATTGTTTTCACACACAGCCACTGTAGTTACAGTGAGCGTTTTTGTGGCTCTGCCAGTAAAGGAAAGGCTGGTGTTTTCCTTGATTTACAGCAGCAGCTGCAAAGCAAGGTCTTAAGGAAAATCTTGGAACAGATGAACATTTCCGTGTCATTATCCAGTAAAAACTAGAAGATGTGAAAGCTGATTTTATTTAAACAGGCATTTTTCAGATCCCACAAACATACCTGTTACATATGTAACACTGCATAATTGCTGGGTCCCAACTGTACATAGGCACATACCAGGCTAGTTCACATCTAGTTTACTGTGGAAGAAAATTCTTTCATGCCAGCAGGCAGGTCAGGATGAGCTCCAGCAAGTCACCAGTTCCAGACAGGAAGGGAAATAGCAGCACTTTGCTTCCCTTTGTAGTCACAGACCAACATAGAAGCTGGCTGGAACTGTCTTTCCTTCTTGTAGCAGATGAAAAAGTGGGTTGTGAGTGGCTGATTAACAAGAAACTGTTTTCACTTCTGTGCCTTGATACAGTTGTTGAGATGAGTTTCCCTCAATATTATTTATTTGAATGCCAATGCATGTGGCAAAAAGCAGCACTATGAGTGTCAAAAAATCAAGACCTTTCCTGAGTTCCTCACCTAATTTAGATCTTTAGAAGTCAGTGAAAGCACACTAAGGCCAGGTCTGGTGGTACTCTGCTATTCCTGAAAATGCTCTAACGTAGTAACTGTCAGAGCAGTTAATCTGTGGAGATCTATGTCCTTGTCCTGACCACGGCCAGAACAATTTGGCATAGTAAAACCTGTCAATGAGCAGCTATGCAATCTTGTCCCAGGGAAGTTCGTAAATTTCTCTGCACATTAGTGCATGGTATGTCTGAACAGAGAAGATTTCATATGGCCATACTATTTTTCTTCCTAAAGGATGCTGAACAGGTGCTCTAAGGTCTGTCTATGGTAACTTCTGCTCAGAAGAGGTTTGGATTTTAACTGTTTTAAATCCATGAACCAAACTCCAAACTTTGCCCTGACAAAGGGGAAGATCAGAGGCAGGAGGTATCCTGCTGTGCTATTCAGCCAGAATGAACCATTTTCAATTTAGCTGCTTGCCAGCCCTGTGCCTGTAAGCTGTAGCTGATCATCCTAAATATCCTAAATATCTTTTTTTTTTTTTTTAGCTGAAACAAAGATCTGCTTCAAGTATTACCATGGTGTGAGTGGGGCGCTACGAGCCACAACTCCAAGTGTGACAGTGAAAAACAACACAGCTCCTGTAAGTTATGGGGTTTTTTTGTGTGTGTATGATCTATTGTCACTGTGCTATGCCTTGCTTTCTCTGCCTGCTTTATATATCTTTATATCAAGACTGAACATATTTGCTCTTCATTGTATTGTGGTAGAGAGAAATGTGTAGTCTTTCCAGGAAGACGTGGGTTTGTATGCCAAGAGAATGAAACTGAACATATTTGCTCTTCATTGTATTGTGGTAGAGAGAAATGTGTAGTCTTTCCAGGAAGACGTGGGTTTGTATGCCAAGAGAATGTAGATTCAGCTCTGAATCTGTCACTCATAACCTCTCTGATCTGGGGCAAGTCCCACATCCTAGCTGTATCCTGTTCTGTAAAGTTCTCTCTCTGGGTGCTGTGAGATTTGGGTGATACCCCTAGAGGATTTGGGATCCTTGGACAGTAAATACAGTAAGTGTCCAGAGAGAGAAAAGATTTTCCTCTTTTAAAGTGAGCTCTTCAAAATGAACATTTTTACAGCAGTGCCTCTGAGTTCGAGGAACAAGCAGACTGTGACATGCCCCCATCAGTGGTTAGAAGTAGGCACTTGGGACCTGATCTATCAAAGGACCGAACATCGTTTTTGACAGATTGAGGCTTCACTGAGAGCAGTTTTGATTTGCTAGAGCCTAGCAAAGCTCTGTGGTTTAGATAGCTCTAAAAAGCTATATATCTTATCTGGTATTGGGAAATTTTATCCCCCTGAAGCATCTTTTAGAAGCCCAAAAAGAGACTTGATGACCTCCAAAGTTTGTCTGGAGCAACACTTGCTGATAGTGTTTCACTGCATGCCAGGCTTGGCAGAGACCTGCATGAGCTGAGAAAGCTGCAACCAGCATAAGAAAAAGACTAGTTCAGATATTGTTTAGTCTGGAAGACAGATTCAGAAAAGAATGGGAAAGAACTGTCTTACCTGTGAATGTATGTCAGTTTCAATGGACATCACTTAATGTTTTAGCCTTTTTTTTTGGTGGTGTTTGTTTTTGTTGCTTTTGTTGTTGTTGCTTTTTTGGTGTGGGTTTCTCATTGATTTTTTTTCCAGTCCAAAGTTAATATTTCTAGAAAGGCTGAAAACTCTCCCATGCTGTGTGTTGGCTGTATCTGATTCCACCAGAGCCAGAAAGGATTCATTTTTTCACTCTTGAGCCATGAAAAGACTTTTGGTGGTTTCTCTTTTGATTTGGCCTTCTTTTGATGTACAATATAGCTGCAAACTAGATGCTGGGTAGGGGCTGCTGGCACATCCTTTAGGACTAAAAGGCATTCTTATCTCATTGCGCCTTTCTGACGTGCTCATGGTGAAGCCATTCATCAGTTTTAGAGCCTAGAGAGTTTCCTTTAGCTGTCTTCAGAAGAACATTAGGATGTGGCCTTGGATATCTTCATTGTGAGAGATGCTGAAAAGTTCTTTTTAGCCTTTAGTGAGTCACGTCTTGTTGCCCCAGAACTTGTTGCTGATTTCCCAGTTGTTGTAATTTGGTGGGATAATGCCTGCTGTTGATTTAGTCCCTGTCTCCTCTGAAAGATAAGCCAGCCAACCAAGGCAGTAAATACCATTAGGCTGAGAGAATAGAATTTGTTTTTGCATTATTTCCATCCATGTCTTAGACCTGAGTTGGAGCCAACTGCATAAGTTTTTCAGGTCTAGTATGGAAGAGTTACTCTTTCATTATTAAGTATCAGCAGTATGTATGAAATTAGTAGAAGAATGTCTGAGGACCTGTGCCTTTGTAATACGCAAAGAGGTAAACTCTCCAAGTTCTTTAGCTGAGACCTTTAAATACATATTTATGGGAAAATAAAACAGCCATTCACTTTCAGCCAAGGCAAGACTTGTGTTTAAAGGAAAATCCTCTTCATGCAGTACTCATGGTCTTTATAGAAATCAGATGAGGATTGCCTATTATGACCTTTAGTTGAGTATACTGTACACAACTAAAGACCAAAATATTATTAGAAGTGGTATCATATAATGGTTTTCTGTTTGAGGACACAACCAGTGTTCTTGGAAATAGCATTCTTTTTCTGTAATCTTGTAATTTTTCCTGCCTTTCTAGGTTTCAAAATAGTCTGTGTGGGTTTTTTGCAGACCAGAGAGGCCAGCAGTGCTGTAGGTGCCGCATCTTTTTGTCTGTTGTTTTCTTCTTCCTGGTTTTGCTGCATGACTTATTTGGTGCATTTTAAGGCAAATACTAACTGAAGACAATAAAAGCAATGAAATGGCAGCAAAGGTTATGCAGTATGAACTTGGTTGGAGCCTTCTTTATGAGTGAAAAGAGGAGGGAAAAGTGCTATAGGTTTGAAACCTCCTTCAGAGTTTGGAAAAAAATACTGGGCTGACTCTTGCCTGTGTGAAGGCTTTCACCTAAGTGTGATCCTCTAAATTCCACTCCCAGTTGTCACCATCAGGCGGCTTTCTCCATCTGTCTCCCTGCAGTACATGTCCAACCTTTATTATTAAAGTATTTGAATGTTTTATAGCATCCTGTACCATTGGTAAACAGTGTTACTCCTACTACAAAGGTGGGGAAGGGGATAACAAGGCATCTGCCCAGCCCTACTCTTTTCTTGGTTCTTGTAGGCCTCTGCACTAGCTGCTTCTAGGAGTTGGATATTACCATGCAAAGTCCAGACATTATCTCTAGAACTGCAAACACTCACCTTTGACTGTGATTTCACTATTTTTTGTAATCAGTGAAGGGCCATGACACTCTAACACCATGCCTGTAGCTCATCTGAGGTCCCTGACACTTCTTAACCTAGTGAGACTTGGCACATGGGGCCCTTGTTGATGGAGGGGGATGCATCAAATTCCACAGTTGTTTTCATTGCTCCAGTGGTTCAGAGCACTGCCCCAGGGTGTTGGGCATGGCATTTCTTACAACACCAACAGAAGCTGTGGTCTTCTGACTGCTGTGGCCTTGCTGAAAAGAGGGCCTCTGCTGCTTCAGAGGAAGCTTTCTTCAGATCCTGGGACAGCTTCCTGCACATACTTTCTGCTGAAAGAAGTCATCTTGTGGTCTGTGCTCAGAAACTTACCCTCTATTGCAGCCAGTAGGAGTTTAAGCAGTGACTGATGGACCTAAGTGTGTTAGAAAAAATAGCTTTACAGGGAAATCTCATTAGGGATCCTTCTGTGGGTGTTGAGGCAGAAGTTTTTTGAAACCAAAGAGAGTTTTGCCATTGTAGTGATAATGTCATAAATTCACTGACTCTTAGAGTGTCTGTTTGGGGACAAGAAGGAAGGAGGGTTTGTGTTTTTGACATAAGCAAACCTTTTTGGCACAGCTTAGGAAAAAGATCCAGAGCAGGTGTCCTTTGAGAAGCAGCATTTAAGGACAGATGACCTTCTGGGGACAGTGTTTTTACTGCTAGCACTAACTCATCTGCAGCTGATGCCAGAGCCACCCAAGTGGGTTCTGTCCAAGACTCCGAGCGTGTGGCAGCTTCTGCATCAGGGGCAGCAGCTGGCATATTGGCTGCTTGGTGTGTGTCCTGTCAACGAGTCTGAAAACACTGATAACCATCAGTATCCTAACACCACAATCTAAAAAAACAGCAACAAAAAAAGAACCGTCCATTGTCCGTCTGGCTGCAGTTTGCTGCAATTAAAAAGGGAAAAGAAGCTGGAAGTAGTCATGCTGGGGGCTGTAAGCACTCTCCATTCTTGTTCACGCGCTGAGACCGTCTTTAACTGGCAGTTGAAAGGAATCCTGCTTCCAAAGGGGAAAAAAAAAGGTGCTGTGTAAGTTGGATGTCTTTGTATAGCACCAGTGGTGCTTTAGGCTGAGTAGCATCTCACATTTCTTGTCTTATGAATGTTCTGCTCCATTTGAGTTTATCTCCTTATGCTGTAACCCAGTTATTAGAGCTGCCTTGACTGCTGATTAGGATGCCCTGCAGTTCATTTCTTGGTGAAAAGTCCTGTCACATTTTATTGCCTGTGAATCATCAGGCTTGTATATCTGGGAATGAAGGTCTGTGCACTTTGGCCAATTTATACATGGCAGAAGCTTAAATGTGAATTTGGGGCAGCAGATAGGCCTGGGGGTAATGACAGTAAAGAACAGCACCTGAAATTCCGGAAAAAAAAGAAAAGGAACATCCTGGCTGGCTCCTTTTTTCTGAACTAGTGGAAAGCAGTGTTGCTTGTGCACAGGAATTTATACTTATAATTACCATGGTATGGTATGTTTATGCTGTGTTTATGGTATGGACGAGCAAACAGTTTTCTCAGTAGAAAAGAACATTTTCCCATCATCTGGAATGTTCCTGTATTTGTTACTTTTCATTTATTCATAATATTTTGATTCAACTTTACATCAGACATTGTTGTAGAAAGAAATACAAGTTACAGCAATTAATTCTAGCAGTAGGGAGATGTTATATTGTTAATGAAAAGAAAGATTCAACCTGAACAAGGTTTTCTTGCAGTAAAATGAAATTGGCATGAGAACAGCATGCAGAAGAAAGAAGAACCTTTTTCTTCTTTAAGAGTTTATAGCCTAAAAAGATAAATTGAATTAAAAGGCAGTAAGTGGTGAATCAGTGCTTTAGCCTCAGTACAAATGTCTTCACTAAATTGAGAGCATTCACTCAGTGTGTATTAGATGCAAAGAACCTCAGCCGATTGAACCTCTGGAGCTTTCATGCCACTGTTTCTGTCTCACAGATCGTGGTGGGACTCGTCAGATACACTTAGCATTGTGGGAAAAGCTGTGTAAATTGGAGCTGATTATTGAAAGAGACCTCTTCATTGCGTTTGTGTGGAAGTGCTGCCTCAGCTGGGTTTCCCACAGCAGGAATTACTGCTTGATAAGCTGCTGCTATTTGGTGGTGACTGATCATTCCTGAGGACTTCCTGCTGTAAATATTTGCATTATGTGCTGTCACATCAGAGCCTGGGCTGCCAAGGAGTGTTTGATAATGAAGGATTCTGCTTCATTTCCATACATGTGCTGCAAGACAGGATTTTATGAGCGTGCGCATGTACAAGGAGCTGTATCTCTCATTCTACTGGAAGGCTGGATTTTAAAATCTCACCTGTGTCTTCTTTTTCACTTCATGTCTGATTCTGTGATAAGTGAGTTTTAAAACTGCCCATGTTTCTAGGACATTGCTATGGAAGAAATGTAAAAGTCTGATTTGGAGGATGTAGGTATAATTATACTTCAACAGACAGTAAATAAAAAGGCAACAGAAACTTCTAGTGCCTTCTGCACTGTTTAGCAACTGAGGTTAAAAAAAAGTTTATGGAAAACACATAATGAGGCTGCTGCAATTAATCACAGCAAAGAATGCAAGCCAGGTACATCTTTAACAAGTGTAAGCGGTGTACCATGAAAGGCTCAGCGTTTCCAGGGTGGTGAAGCAGCACTTCTCTGGAAGCTATGGGTATGCTTAGGTGACTGAGTATTTGTTAAAAGTGAGCAGGAGAATCCCCTTTCTTATCTTGAGCTGAGAAGTAGTCAGAGCTCCCCCAGCTGCAGCTGCCTTCCAATACCAGGCAAGGAGCAGCACTGTTAATACCGCCAGTGTTCCATAGGCATCTCCCCCTCTTACCTGCAAAGGTAAGTCATTCAGGAATAAAAAAAAGAATCAAGCCAAAATGAGAAGGGGAAATAAATGGAAATCTTCACTCAGCTGGAAGGAAGCAGTCAAATACAAAGTCCTCTCTGCCAGCATATGGTCCCTTTCCAATGTAAAAGGACACCTAGCAGAAAATATATATGCTAAGAGGCAGTTGCTGAGAGTGGATTCCTTGATTAACCATTTGACGTGAATAATTCTGAAAAAAGTAACTGTTCTATAAACTGTGGAAGGAAAGTGACCTGTGTGGGTTTCTCATCTGTTGGAAGTACCTGCCCATTTTGGGTTGTCTCTGATGCAGGATCTCTTTCACAACAGCAGCAGGCTGTCCACACCCTGCCTGCATATGTGCTCATACATTGCCAGTGGTGTTGATCAACATCATGAAGTGGTCTAACATGAAGACACGAGTCTTTGAATTCAAATAAATTATTACACTGACTGGGGAGTTGTTTTAGCATTTGAACAGACAGTTTGGTATGTCCTTGGCTTTCCATAGGCATTAAAGGAGCAATTTTGTCATTGTGTGCAAAAGAACATTGTGGCGTCTAGAGTTAGGAAGCTGTCATAACTCACAGAAGTTGATCAGAGAAGTTTAGTAGTACCTCTTAGAAGGGAATCGACAAAGATTGGATGTACATAGGGAACACTAGCACTTTCATGTTACAAAGTCCTGTTTGCACTCACTGTATACTTGATTTAAAATGTTCTAGAGAAGGGATACACCAGCCATTTCAGTGGCTACAGCTAACATGCATTCAGAGGGAAGGGGGGCTTTCCTGACAGAATTTGACCCCACTAGCTACGTAATATAATGAAATATTTTTTTATATCAGAACAACCATAATTGTGCTTCTTACATCTGAAAACTGTCCTTTTTTTTTTTTCCCCCCGCCCACTTCCATGTTGTTTCCTTATAAATCCACAGTAGTGTTTTACAGCCTGATTTGGTCATACTCAGTTCATGTTCAAGCATAGTTACTCCCATGAGCAGCCTCTTAATACTTGCACAGTTGAGCCCTTAGTTCAGTGTAATTACATTTTTGGTTATGCTTTTCTATATCCTAATTATCACTGATTCAAATAATTTGAAGGTTAATGACACGTCCAAATTAATTCTTTTTGCCACCTCAGTAACACAGGCTCTTTTTCAGTATCTAGTTATATAAAGTCTTTTGTATTTACATTGCAATTACCCTGTCATGTAGCAAGCACCTCATTTGTATGAATTAGTGGAGTTGGAAAGCATAACCAGGATGTAATTGGTCCTTTGACTGCAGCATAACTATAGTCACTGTGTCATAAATAATAACCTTTTTCTTCCTTTTAGTTTCCCAACTCTCATTTTAAATAGGGATGGTTGAGATTTTCTTTAAATATTAAGAAAACTCTTTTGCAATGAAGGTCTCTTCTGAGTGCAGTTTAATAATACTTGCTTTTACAGTTCTGATTCAGTAAAGGTGTGGAGCATGTGCTGAGACCTCACTGACTTTACTGGAGATGTTTACTGATTTTCTTTCAAAACAGAACAGAACTGGCAAGTAGGGTCACTTGCATTTTCATTATGACAGATATCAGATATATCAGTGGCTAAATAAGAAATGATCCAGGTCCATGCTCCTGGTGGCTTTTTTCTCTATCTTGTTATCGACTTTTCAGCTTGATGTGGCTGAAACTCCTATTACCATTCATTCATAGATTTATACCCTTTTTGAGAGGTAAGTGCTCATAATTTATTATCTAACAAGCACAAATTGAGCAGGGACGGTACAAACAATTGTCTTTGTGAACACTGATTTCCTGAGCAGCAGCCCATAACTCTCAGTATGCAGGTAAGTGTGTTTTTATTGTTCCACCCCAGGAGGAGTGTCTCTGCTTTCCAGCACACAGCTGTTTGCATATTTAAATGTTATTTAACTTTGCAGTCTTCATAATTTCCTGATTCATCCATATGAAAGACAGGTTATTTGATCATCTTAATGGAATTGCAAACATAAAGACCTAAAATTAGTCTTGGCATCAAAAATCAGAATGGATTGGAAAAAACTTTACACGACAAATGTTCCCAAAATGCTTCTTGGTATTTTTTCTGCCCAAATCCACCTGCATATTTCACACAGATGTTCAAGAAGTGCCTATCTAGGAGAGAATGGGAAGAGCTTCTTGCACAGTGCGTGTGGGATGCGGGGCAGCAGGTCACCACGGATCAGTACTGCTCTTCTCTGGAATGCGGTGCTGGTCACCGAGGAGGCACTGCCTTGGAACAATCACCATGGAGTGCTGTGTCAAGCAGCAACTCCGCACATATTGCTGCATTGACAGCTCTTTTGCATCCTGTGCTGAATCCAGGTAGTATACGAGAGCATGGAGTAGCTAGGCATTTATATCAAGTGTATCCCTGGCAGAGTACCAGGCACTTGAAGCAAGGAAAGGCTGTGTGCCTCTACAGGGAGGGTGGCTGGGGCAGGTGTCCTGTTAAGTGCACTGAAGAGTGGGATGATCTGAAGTGGAAGTTGTGGAGGTCCTGACACTGTCGTCTTTAGTCCTCTTTTACCACTGCAGGCATGCTTAAATTCCTAGTAGCTTCACACATGATATCTTGCTGTAGACATAGCTGCAATGGATTTAAACAGAAAAGAGGTGACATAAGAAAAAGCTGGCATCTTTCACATTATTAAATAAAATAATTCTGTAAGTGTTCATCCATCAGACTTTCTCCTATTGAGTTAGTCCAACGGTGCAGTTCTGCAGATTTAAAGCAGAGTAGGACAGAACAAAACCTAGGGCTAATGCTACCATTTGCAGGTCCATTGTAAATTGTTGTTCGTTTCTTGCCTTCTCATGGACTCTGCCTAGGCAGCGCTAATTGCGGAGCTGCTGAGCCATCCCTAAGTATCACTGGCCAAAGCCTAGTCTTCACTGTGCAGGTCAGTTGCACCAATTTTGGACTTCTCTCTGTTGCCCTAATGCCTTTGTACGTGTTGTTTCAAAGAAAACACTTGGGTCAAATTTAACCTTACTGAGCATCTGATACTGTATGAACTTCTAAGTGTAGATTTAGAATGGTTTAATTAGCAGACTTGCAATACAGCACAGAGTTGATATGAAGAAATAAAAAGTATGACAGATGGGAACTGGAGTGATTTTATTTCAGCAACACCAAGGAGACCATTACACAAGCCATTTATTTATTAATGGGTTCAATAAGAGTCTGGTATTTCCCAGCCACTGGCTTTTGGAATGTCTCTTGTTACAGTCACATAATAGGCATAGCAATATCTGCACATCATATTGCTCCCTTCTGTGATTTAGTAAATTAGGGAGAGATCAGCAACTGTTCAGCACACTGCACTGGTGTAATCATCCTTGCTTTGGCCTTTTACATTCTTAGATACTCTCTCATTAATGAAAATAATGCAGTTCCTGACATTACATTAGTGGGTCTGAGGGCAGATATTTTAGTTTTTGAAGGGGAAAGGAAAGAAGGATTTAGACTTGAGGAGTACTTCAGAGCTGAATGTGATAGAGTGCTGAATGAAGGAAAGAAGCACCTCCTGCTTCCTCCCTTCTAGGAATTACTTGCCATGATAGGGCATGAATCTGATTGTGCGTGAGCACAAGATAAATTACAAGGGGTAGTTTAGACTAGATGACACAGTATGTTTTCTAGTATGTTTTAGTTCAGAAATTGCAAAAAGATTTGCTTTCTTGTTGCTTTACAAAATTGATTCTTTCTACCCTTTTTCTCTGCATTTGCTGGTTTGATTTGTTTTTGCCAATTTTGTACACATTGATTTAAATCTCATTTGGTGCGTTAGAGGCCTGCTAATGAATTTTAAAAGAGGACATTGTGTTCTACCTATTTTTGTGTGTGTTTGACTGTTATTTAGTGAAAGCACTATTTATATTTGGCACAATTTTAATTTTTTTTAAAAATGTGCTTTTCACTCAGAAAAAAAAAGGAACGGGAATGTTGCCGGGAACGGGAATCCAGCTAGTCCAACACCCAAGATCGTAGCAGGTATAAGAATCCTGCAGTGCATGGGCATGAAATCCTCTAGGTCAATTTTGGTATGTCTACAGTATTGCCTGATGGGGCATTAAGAGGAAAAGACCAGGGTATGGTGTTCTGTGTTCCATTTTCTTTCCAGGACTGTTTATCCATGTCATGACTTGCCCTAATGTTTTCACTAGCAGTCCTTTCCTGCTCTGCACTGCACCCACATAGAGAGTCAGATTTTGGGAAAGCTTGTGTCCCTGTTGTTAAGTGGGAGGCTTGATGACTGCAAGTCATTGCAGCAGGAAAATAATTTTGAGCTTCTCAGTTGTAAGTTTTCTGTCCCTCCACAGGGTCACATTTTTCCCTTTATTTAGGCCTTGCAAGTAAAAAACACAGCTTTGCTTTCTTCAGTTTTTTGCATTTACCATTGTTCAATTTTATTGTCTTCTCCCATGGAGATCAGAAGCTGTTGATTTCTCCCCTCTCTATCAGTTAGCACTGCTTACAGCTTTACCATGTTTCCTTTTGCTGAAGTTCTTCTAAGATACTTAGATGCATGTGTGTCAGGTGACACGTGATTCTGATCTACATCTTCTCTTGGACAATTTTAATACAAAATTAAATTCCTGTTGAAGGCATAAGCAGACATTTTCAGAATATCTTATAATCTCTGCTACTCATGAGTTTTGTGTATTTATATAGAAATAGGGGGAGAAGAAATGTTGAGTGAGGATAACAACCTAATGGTTTGTGTAGAATTGCAACTGAGGTATAGAATCTTAGAATAGAATGATAGGATTGTTTAGGTTGGAAAAGACCTCCAAGATCATCGACTCCAACCTCTGACTGATTGCCTTGTCAACTAGACCATAGCACTAAGTGCCAGGTACACTTGTTTATTGAACACCTTCAGGGATGGTGACTTCAGGGTGGTGACTCCACCACCTACCTGGGCAGCCCATTCCAATGCTTGACAACCCTTTCCTTGGAGAAATTCTTCCTCAAGTCCAACCTGAACTTCCCCTGCTGCATCTTGAGGCTGTGCCCCATTTGCCAGAACCCTCCTTGCAGGTAGCTGTAGAGAGCAATAAGGCCACCACTGAGCCTCCTTTTCTCCAGGCTAAACAACCCTAGCTCCCTCAGCTTCTCCTAGGGGACTTATCCTCCAGACCATTCTCCAGCATTTTTGTCCTTCTCTGGACTTGCTCCAGCCCATCAATATCTTACTTTAAGTGAGGGACCCAGAACTGAACACAGGACTTGAGATTAAGCCTCACCAGAGCTCAACAGAGAGGGACAATCACAGCTCTGGTCCTGCTGGCCACACTATTTTTGATACAGGTCAGGATGCCATTGGCCTGCTTGGCTACCTAGGCACACACTAGGTTCTGCTGCTGTCAACCAGCATCCCCAGATCCTTTACTGCCAGGAAGCTTTGCAGCCACTCTTCCCCCAGCCTGTAGCACTGCCTGGGGTTGTTGTGACCCAAGTATAACACCTGTCACTTGGCTGTGTTGAACCTTTTACAATTGCCTCAGCCCATCAATCCAGCCTGTCCAAATCCCTCTGCAGGGCCTTCCTACCCTCTAACATTCCTGCCTAACTTAATGTCATTAGCAAACTGAGAGGGTACTCAATCCCCTTGTCCAGATCATCAATAAATATATTAAACAGGATATGCCCCAATAACCCTGCCAGTGACCAGGCAGTAATTTGATGTGGCTCCATTCACCACAACTCTCTGGGCCCAGACATCCAACCAGTTTTTAACCCTGCATAGAGTGCACCTGTCCAAGCCATAGGCCACCAGCTTCTCCAGGAGAATGCTGTGGGAGACAGTATCAAAGGCTTTATTTCTGCCTTCTGGGGTAGAAGACCTTTGAAGCAGGAATGGTGTTAATTAGCTAAAAAATGTGAATCAGCCGGGATGAGATGTACCAATTACTGTATCTACTGACCTCCATGACCCAGTGTCTGGTTTAAGCCCAGCTGGAAATAAAGCACCATGCAGTCACTTACTTAACACATACCCCCCTGATGGAATGGGGAGGAGAATCAAAGTTAAATTGTATGTTGAGATAAGAAAAGTTTAATAATTGAAAATAAATTAAAATACGGTAATAATGTTAAATGATTATAATAATTACTGTAATAATAATAATAGGAAAAACAGGTGATGCACAATACAATTGCTCACCTCTTGCTGACTGATGCCAGCCCCCTTTTCCCAAACCCATATCAACTTTCCTACTGGGTAACTCCCCCCAGTTTATATACTGGATATGGTAATCTCCATGGTAATCTCTTGGAATATTCCATGGTAACCTCTTGGAATATTCCTTTGGACAGTTCAGGTCACCCGTCCCAGATGTGCTCCCTCCCAGTCTCTTTTGTTAACCTCCTTACTGGAAAAGCATGAGACAAGGAAAAAAAATTGACCTGGGATAAAAACAGCAAAAGCCAAAACATCAGTGTGTTATCAATACCATTCTCATTCCAAATCCAAAACACAGCACCTCTAACAGCTACTGAGAAATTAACTCTACCCTAGCTGAATCCAGTACACCCAAGAAGTCATTTCCAGTCATGTTTCTGGGAGGACATTGTGCTTTCATCAAGACAAGAAGCCTGTGTTCTGATTATCGTCAAAATCATGCTGACAACTTTTTCAAGACTGTCTGAATTAATGTATGAATTCTAATAGTTCAGATTCTAATTTCTTAATGATGATCCATCTTTAGTACCTGCAATTTCAAGCTAATTTTGCCTTTTTTAAATGTCTTGTTTAGCTTTGTTATCATAGTGGTTTTTACAAAACCACCACAGTTATATAGCACTGCCGTTGGTCATCTTTATATTTCTCCTCAGATGTGGTTGGCAATATTTTACTTCTTGGGTATATGCTAAGAATTAATGTTTTCCAAAAAGGTTACAAATTCTCAAATGAAATTTGTTATCATAGACTTTAATCTGCTCTTAATTCCTATTAGCTGATGAGACAAAGCTAAAGACTTAATAGTAAGTATTAGCTATGCTGAAAAGCACAGTGGTCAGGTTTCTGACTGACATGACCATTCAGGGNTTGCCAGAACCCTCCTTGCAGGTAGCTGTAGAGAGCAATAAGGCCACCACTGAGCCTCCTTTTCTCCAGGCTAAACAACCCTAGCTCCCTCAGCTTCTCCTAGGGGACTTATCCTCCAGACCATTCTCCAGCATTTTTGTCCTTCTCTGGACTTGCTCCAGCCCATCAATATCTTACTTTAAGTGAGGGACCCAGAACTGAACACAGGACTTGAGATTAAGCCTCACCAGAGCTCAACAGAGAGGGACAATCACAGCTCTGGTCCTGCTGGCCACACTATTTTTGATACAGGTCAGGATGCCATTGGCCTGCTTGGCTACCTAGGCACACACTAGGTTCTGCTGCTGTCAACCAGCATCCCCAGATCCTTTACTGCCAGGAAGCTTTGCAGCCACTCTTCCCCCAGCCTGTAGCACTGCCTGGGGTTGTTGTGACCCAAGTATAACACCTGTCACTTGGCTGTGTTGAACCTTTTACAATTGCCTCAGCCCATCAATCCAGCCTGTCCAAATCCCTCTGCAGGGCCTTCCTACCCTCTAACATTCCTGCCTAACTTAATGTCATTAGCAAACTGAGAGGGTACTCAATCCCCTTGTCCAGATCATCAATAAATATATTAAACAGGATATGCCCCAATAACCCTGCCAGTGACCAGGCAGTAATTTGATGTGGCTCCATTCACCACAACTCTCTGGGCCCAGACATCCAACCAGTTTTTAACCCTGCATAGAGTGCACCTGTCCAAGCCATAGGCCACCAGCTTCTCCAGGAGAATGCTGTGGGAGACAGTATCAAAGGCTTTATTTCTGCCTTCTGGGGTAGAAGACCTTTGAAGCAGGAATGGTGTTAATTAGCTAAAAAATGTGAATCAGCCGGGATGAGATGTACCAATTACTGTATCTACTGACCTCCATGACCCAGTGTCTGGTTTAAGCCCAGCTGGAAATNGCCCCTGTGCCCCCCCCCCGGCAGTGGGATTGGGAGGAGAATGAGGGTAAAAAAAATGCACTTGGTTTGAGATAAGAACAACATAATAACTGAAATAAAGTAAAATANATTTCTGCCTTCTGGGGTAGAAGACCTTTGAAGCAGGAATGGTGTTAATTAGCTAAAAAATGTGAATCAGCCGGGATGAGATGTACCAATTACTGTATCTACTGACCTCCATGACCCAGTGTCTGGTTTAAGCCCAGCTGGAAATAAAGCACCATGCAGTCACTTACTTAACACATACCCCCCTGATGGAATGGGGAGGAGAATCAAAGTTAAATTGTATGTTGAGATAAGAAAAGTTTAATAATTGAAAATAAATTAAAATACGGTAATAATGTTAAATGATTATCAAAAACAACAACAGAAGAGAGAGGAAGTTACCAAGAGATGCCCAATACAACTGCTCAGCAGCCATTGAATGATGACCCACCTGTTCCACAACAGAAATTGGTACCTCCTGGCCAGTTCCCCCCAGTTTATATACTGGATATGGTAATCTCCATGGTAATCTCTTGGAATATTCCATGGTAACCTCTTGGAATATTCCTTTGGACAGTTCAGGTCACCCGTCCCAGATGTGCTCCCTCCCAGTCTCTTTTGTTAACCTCCTTACTGGAAAAGCATGAGACAAGGAAAAAAAATTGACCTGGGATAAAAACAGCAAAAGCCAAAACATCAGTGTGTTATCAATACCATTCTCATTCCAAATCCAAAACACAGCACCTCTAACAGCTACTGAGAAATTAACTCTACCCTAGCTGAATCCAGTACACCCAAGAAGTCATTTCCAGTCATGTTTCTGGGAGGACATTGTGCTTTCATCAAGACAAGAAGCCTGTGTTCTGATTATCGTCAAAATCATGCTGACAACTTTTTCAAGACTGTCTGAATTAATGTATGAATTCTAATAGTTCAGATTCTAATTTCTTAATGATGATCCATCTTTAGTACCTGCAATTTCAAGCTAATTTTGCCTTTTTTAAATGTCTTGTTTAGCTTTGTTATCATAGTGGTTTTTACAAAACCACCACAGTTATATAGCACTGCCGTTGGTCATCTTTATATTTCTCCTCAGATGTGGTTGGCAATATTTTACTTCTTGGGTATATGCTAAGAATTAATGTTTTCCAAAAAGGTTACAAATTCTCAAATGAAATTTGTTATCATAGACTTTAATCTGCTCTTAATTCCTATTAGCTGATGAGACAAAGCTAAAGACTTAATAGTAAGTATTAGCTATGCTGAAAAGCACAGTGGTCAGGTTTCTGACTGACATGACCATTCAGGGAAATTGGCATATTAAGCCATGCTGATTAGTTTAGAACAAAAAGAAATTACTCATGTTGAAGAAGAAATGCAAATATTAGCTGAGAGACAGCTGTTTGTGTGGATAAGCCTTCTTAAGATGTTGAATAAATTTTAAAAGATGAACTCACTGCTTATCAGAAGCAATGAATAAAGTCCCAAATGGCTCTTTAAGAGCTTGCAATGAATGAGGCAAAATAAGTAGATGGAGCTGGGACGGTGAAGGAACTTGTTTTGTATAATTCTTATGATAATTTCTGTAACAATAGAAAAATAGGACATCAGGAAAGCATGGTATATACAGCAGAATTACTGTATTCTGTAATTGTAATTATGGTTTTATTTTTTAAAAATATCTGTGTTGTTTATAAAACAATGTTAGGATGTCAGTGGCTCATCATCATTTCTGGAAGATGGTCTTTTGTTTAACAGTATTTACTACTGTGTCTCAAACACACTGCTAAGTGAAAAGTGAAGAGGAAGGCTAATCTGCAGGGAGAGACGATAACAAAGGTGTGGCTATGGCCTTTAAATCTGTTGGTGTAGATTACGGTAACCTGAAAGCCAGATTCACTGAAGTGATAGAGATCTTTCTGCCTATTCAGTTGGTCCTTCTCTCAAAGCTTGGGTAAGCTACTGCACAAATTTAGGCTAGATTCAAGTTACTTACATTGTGTTTCTTTGTGTGGCTGTTTTAAATTACTGCTGTAATTACTTACAGCTACTGCGCATCACTGTGGACAAGCTGCTTTGGAGTCTAATGCAAAGTTGAGTTAAATTGGGTTTGGTGGTTGTTTTGGTTGTAGTTTTTTGTTTGTTTTCTTTTCTTTCAGAAAATAGTATGGGGACTTAGCTATGGTTTCAGACTGAAGTCTCCTGATGCGCTGACCAAGCTGCCTGTGCTCTGTGTTGCAGTCAGAGCTGTAGCCTGCAAGTTTTCTGGTGGGAGGGAAATGTTTAGGACACACAGATGAGAAATAAGCTAAACATGTAAGTTGTAGATTTGCTGTGCAACAGCAAAGCACAATTTTACAAAGCTTTGGTGCATAGTTGAGAATACTTATAAGTTCATGGGTAGGTGTACAGATTATAAAGTTTCTGAACCACCCACAAATGTAAAACAGATTTTAGTAGAATCACATATTCCTAAACTAAAGGATGTTGTGTTCCCTGTGTCCAGCTGGAAAGCTGGCATAGTGGGAGAAAAGCTGAGAGAGAGGTACAAGACCCCTTCTTGTGTCCACACATTTGTACCACAAGTATCTGAATACAAGCCAAGGTATGAAGTTAAGCTGAGATGGGCAGTTGTATGCCCAGTCTCTCACTCAGCAATTTTCAACAAATTTCAGCAGCTCTCATGTACCAACATGCCTGTTTTCAAGCACTGCGTGGATTTCTTTACATTAGAGCAGCAGCCAGACAAACAGCCAGACATGAAGAGGGAAAGAAGGAGGTCACAGAATTTGTAAAAGCCACATCTGTAGCTTGCACTGAACTTGTGCGTAGCTCTGCAGTGAAGTTTCATATCTTCTATAGCTGATAGATGCCAGCAATTTAGTCCAAATTGGATTTTCAGTAACCAAAGACTTTCCAGCAGCCAGAGTAATAGAGAAAAATAATTTCATTTTCTTGAAATATCTTTCTTTTTTTTTTATTTGCTTTCTTTAATCCTAGAAAGAAGAGGGGCAGGGAGAAAGATCTGGGGAGAGAAATACATTATTGTCATTTTGCAATGCATAATCCTTTATAAAAACAGACAGTCACTGTGTTACTGTGGTCACAGGGAGATGTTCTCCAGCTGCTCACTCCCGAGACCGATGCAGTCACGAGAAGGGCCGCTCCCAGATCCGTGTTCTAGGTAGCGGTGCATGCAGGTGCTGCTCTCAGCTCCCTGCCACTGACAGCTGTGTCACAGACAGAACAGCAGTAACCAATGCGAGAATTGAGGCGAAGAAATAGGGAGTGATCACTTGTTTGAGTTCCAAGGATGTTTATTCCTCAGGGGAATCAGGAACAAGTGACCGTGATGGAGGGCAAAAGGACTGCTTTTAAGGAGAGGAGGGGATAAGGGAAGGACACAACCCTTCACCAATAGTGGGGTATCAGAGTAGGGGTGCAGGGTAAAGGCTATCCAACAGAAGCTAACAAGGGGAAGGAGCAAACCTTACAGTCCAGTCTTACACTGAGGTCAGTATAAAGAACAGGGAACCTTCCAGAACAAAAGGGAGTGCTATCTTTGACAGACAGGTGGATTGACATACACTTGGAGGGAATTTTGGGATAAACAACTCAGGACCGAACCATCAGGGAAGCCAAATGGAGTACATGAAACAAACCATTCCAAACTTATAACAAGGAATATTTAAAACACATTACAGAAGAACAAACTGCAAAATAACAGACTACCACAAGTACTTAAGATCTCTTCTGAAATAACTCATGCCCTCACATAACCTAAAATCAGCAGACATGACTGAGGAAATGACAGTGAGGTGAAATTGCACACATTTATAACTGGTGGATTTGTAGGTTATTTTGAATGTTTGTGGATAACCTGCAATAACTGGCAGGTTGTTTCAGTAGAAATACCCTAAGTAGGTGATAAGAGGGGAGCAAGTGGTGACTGAAAGCCAGAAGGTTTTTCAGCATCCCAAGAAACATCCATGCCTGCAGGTATCTGCCCTATGAGTTTAGTGTGCATGAATGTCCATGTGCACATGCATGCAAGCCCTATTATGATCATGCTATCTTTTGTTTTATCTGTATGTTGAGTATATCTTGGATTGCCTGTACTTAACTTCACACAAAACCTGGATGATCCAAAAATACATTTATAATGATGCATTGGGAAAAAGTTATGATGGGGGACATCTAAAAAAAGTAGCATTAAAATTTATATATCAAGAGGCAGACTCTATGCTTCTCAGTTGTCTTTTAGGTTTGCATTTCCTGATTTCTTGGAGCTTGACAGGATAATCATGTTCTCTTAACATAGTTTTGTTAATAGAATAAAGTTATATAATATTGCACAATTTTAAAAATATTTTTTTCCTATAACTATTACTTGGACCTCTTTTGTTCTCAGGCTTTCTTAAAAGTGGAGAAATTGATGTAGGTCAGTATGTTATATATCAGAAGATGTGCATAAGAATATTTCTTTAAATAGAATTGTGAACCCTTTGTTCTTTTTTAATCCTTGAATCTCTTGAGAAACATTTTCCTTTTCCATTAAATATCTGTGTCTTTTTTCCCTGGCTAGCTAGCTGAGTTCTCAGGCAAGCTTGTTTCCACCTGTACTGAAACCATGCAGCACCTCCCCCCTCAATATCTCCACTTTAAATGGAGGCTTAAATTCTTACATGTCTAAAGTCTGATGGAAAGCAACTAAATTGCTCTTACAAACTTCCCTTTTTAACTCAACAAGTCTGATTTTTATTTACACTGAGGCAGCTTTTGCCCTTATGCCTATGTGGTAGGACTTGGTGGTGAACCTAAGTATAAACCATAATAATTAAACCACATGTTGATATTCTTAGCAAAGGACAACCAGCACCTCTCATAATACCTAACTAACCCTGTGTAATTGTTAAACTTCAGTTCACAAAATGCATAATGGACTATATCTCAGATACCAACACATTTGTGACTTTTATTCTGGCAGACTGCAACTGTACTGGGACTGGTTCCAGAGGTGAAATGTTTGAGGGCAGCCCAGGACTGTTGTTGTACACCTGAGTTCAGTTACATGGAAATATTTAAAATGTAATACCAGAAAAGTGCCACTGTTGTCAGGAAACCCTGGTTTTTAAAGCAGCTTGTTTATTTATCTTATTTTACTGCAAAGGGTCTCACCTTTGTCATAGGCAAGTTTGAAAGCTGCTGCTGTCAGGTTTGAGTTCTAACAAAGCTGTAGTGATCACTGTTGGAGTATTAGGATTTTTCTGGTGTTTGGCTTGGGTGTTTTGAGATGTATCTGAAAGGGAGGAAGGGAATCTTTTTAGGATGTAAGGATCTGGAACTTTAGAAATTAATTTCTTGCTTTCCTTATAGCATCCTTCACTGCTTTTTCCTTTGTTTTCCACTTTTGTTCTATAGACCCTTGCCTTTTTTCCTCTTTTCTGGTTCCAGTTTCTCTTTTTCTAGTAAATTCCTTTCACCTTTTTTTGGCTTCTTCCTTTCAAGGTTTTGAAGAGCTTCTGAATTAAGAGAGGTCTAGACTGCCTGAAAAGCATGCTGAGCACTTACCACAACCAGCCTTTAGGACCCCTCGTCTGCCTCTCAGACAGGTAGCTGATAACTGTGTGAGCCTCACAGTGGGGTAGTCAGAGCTGGCAGGAGCACCCAGGCATATGAGACATCTCTCTCGCTGTGGAGGTGAGCTGTGGCCATGTCAGGCTTGGCTTGCAGGTCTGCAGTAGTTAATGATTTTCCTGAAATGACAGCACTCCTCCATTTCGTTGACACCACTTTCCCCTCCTATTGTGTTTTAATGACTTTATGTTCAGAAGACTTTCATCCAATATGCACCAAGCCAAATCCTTTACAAGGCTTTTGGTGGCGACCAAACTGCTGTAAGGAATTAATCTCTTACTGGAGATCAGATTTTGTAAAAGCTACTTCTCCCCAGAAGTCCTTCCTCTACCTCAAGTTTGCTTAGTGCCCTACCACACTCATCTTCAGAATGAGTCTGTCCTGTTTTCTTCATCCTTCAGATTGGACTTTATATATGAGGAGTGGCAGAGATAGAGCTGGATTTATTTATTCAGTCCTAAGGGAATTCTTATGTGGAATGTTACTGATTCCTTTAGCTACCTAATGGGATATTGTTAGGAAGGAGGCAGACTCTAGTCACAGCACATGTTGAAATGATAGTAGGTCGTGGACACAAGTTGCAGCAAGAGACATTCTGATTAGGCTTCAGAAATATCTTTTGTCTCAACAGAGTAATCAAACATTAGAACTAGTTGCCCAGAGAGCTTGTGGGATCTCCATCCTCAGAGATACTCAAAGCTGAAATGGACAGGGCCCAGAGTAGCCTGCTCTAAGTTGGACTTGTTTCGACTGAAGGGTCAGATGACTTCAGGAGATGTCATCCAACATTGTTTATTGTATGGCAGTTTGATTACAATCAGTATTCCCACAAGCCCACTTCACTGGAGAAGGCTGTTGACTTTTTAAAGCCTGCTGTTCTAGAAAGCAGCAACCTAAGAAAAACAAAACATCAAGTGCTATAGACAGCAGAAACCAGTTGGAAAACAAAGGCTATTTTTAAATATAAAAGATTGAAATAAACCAACCACAAAATCAGGCAAATAGCAAAACAAGGAAATAAACAAAAAATAAAACCCATGGGTTTGCTAAGGTGAGATAAGCAGTTTCTGCTGAGTCTAATGGATCTGCTAAAAGGAGAAGCACTGAGTGTGAATGAGGCTGCATTACCTAAGTGACTGTAGATCCTGTAAAAGCAGGGGTTTTTTTTTCTTCTTAGCTTTATCCTTTCTGTGGCATCCTAACTTGAAAAATGCTCTGTGTAGTGAAACATTTTATTAGGAATTCAGCAAGATTGAGGGACATCTGAAGTAGCACAGATATTTCTCTACTTTTAAATTCAGACTATAAATCTACACTTGCCTCATTTCTGCCCAAAGTAGGACCCAAGGTTGAAAGTAAAGTGTCTGTAACTCACTTCTGGAAATAATGGTATTCATAGTTGAACTGGTATTTGAGGCATTCGTTTAGAAGAATGGGCATTGTTCGCTGCCTAGCTGCTTCTTTTATGGTGCACAGGGTCATTGACTCGGTTCCCTTGTCCAGGGCTTTGTCAGCATGACTAATGCTCTGAGCCCTTCTTCAAACACAGCTTAGCTGAAAGATATGGTTCTCTCCCTCACGTGTCAGCATTACTCATCTGTGCGCTCGTCCCATCCAAACCATGTTAGAAGAGTGAGTTTCTGAAACTGTAGTGAAGGCAGCTGCTAATATTTTCCTGCCTTCCAAAGACGTCATGGATGTGTCTGTGTTTCCACTATATATGTCCTATGTTTTGGTGACTCAAATAATTTCATAGGCAAAGAAAAAAGGTGTTGGCCGCAATTTTTTAATTCTCCATACAAAGTGTTTTCATGAAAAGTTTGAATTTGAAGTCTGTGGGGCAAATTTTATGCAAAATTACATGATCCAATCAGTGTCCAGTAGGCCTCTTCATCTGTCAATGGCAAACTTCCCAATTATTTCAGAGGCTTGCAGGATACTGCTAAGGTGTTCCATAGAGGATAATATTTACAAGGAGTTCTTGCTGTCAGGGAACTTAAGCACATTAATAGTCTATGTATGGACCTGTCAGATTTACAGGGCCAACACTGGTCTGCATTAGGCAACTGCCTGGTGTAAATTTGATCATAACACCAGATTTTCTTAAGAGTTTTCTTTTCTGGATGGTGGTAATACTGGGAAGCACAAAGCTGTTTAGCATCCACAAGGAGCCATATTCCCTGCTAACTAAACTGGAGTTTGTTTTGAACATTGGGTCTGTAAAATACTGTCATGCTTTGGACCACTTTAACCTAGCTGAGAAACTTCTTAAGGCTCATGGGGTCACTGGCACCAAATAGCCTGCAGTCGCAGAGCCAGCTGGGGCAGTTGGTGGGATATGCTGCAGAAAACAATCCTCCCTGAAGTTTGATAGGTATAAGTGAAATATCTGCTGTTTAGATGTAGTCCAGCCCTCAACTCAAAAACAGCAACCCAAAGCCTACCACAAGAATATGTGATTGTCTTTCAGTATCTGAAAACCTAAGACTATTTAAATGAAGTTTCAAAGAGTGAAGGAAGATCAGAATCTCTAATCAAAGTTTTTTCCTCTGCTGCCAAAGGATAACTGAAGTTTATTAGCCAGAGCTGTTGAAACAATTGAAGCAATTAAAAAGCTGAATTTATTAAACTTTTGGAAGAGAAAGATCTTGGACTCTGTGGGAGGTACTGATTTCTTGCCTCAGTCCTTGATTTTGTTTTAATTGGAAGTGTTTGCTCCCAACATCCTTATTTGAGATTCTGGTTATGCTGAAAGAGCATTCTATGCACATAGGATTGGTTGGGGAACATGAAATAGCTTCATGCCAACATGGAAACCTCCATATACTTGGTATGTACTCTCACTGGATGTCCTCTTGTAAGCCTGTTGATAGTTGCCTTCCAGAGGACATCACTGAGGCACTTCACTAAGCAGCAGGTTTTTTTTTTTCCATTATTTTAGTTTGGCTGCCACAGTTTGTAATCTATAATCTGGTGAAAGAATTCATAATGTTTTCCATAGGGGAAAAAATGTTTACTCAGTTCCTTGCTACCTATTTAGGGTGTTTCTAGGACAAGAGTTTTTGGAATGAAGAACTTCTGTCTCCTGGGAATAAATAAAGTAATCAATAAACACTGCTGCAGGGTGGGGCAAAAGATGTGTTCTGCAGAGAAAGTGCAATTGTCATATGCCCACAAAAGGCAGATTCTCCACTGAATTAGGGAATGACATTGAGAAGGTGGTGTATTAGAAGGCTAGAATGCTGCTGACCGTGGCACATGGGAAAGCCTCTGTGTGTGTGTGGTCACAGTCCTTTAGGGATATGAGCCGGCAGCAGAGTGCCCAGCAGGAGTTAGGCTGCTGCCGGAGAAGCTGGCAGCTCTTTGGAAGCACCTGATAGAAAAATACCACTGTGCCAGCACAATGGCTTAACAAGCTAACAGGATAAGTGGAATATATTGCATTCAAGAGCTGGATAATTCTGTTAGCAGAGTGGGGATTGCAGCTGAAGCATGGCCACTAATTAGGGGTAGATTTTCAAAGTGGTGCCTGGGATTATAAACAGACATAATTCTGTCAGTGGCAGTCAGGGAGCTCACATCCGCATTTGATCCTTTCAGAATTCGCCCCTTGCATCCCAGAGCAGCTTCTTCACTGAAGAAGCCAAGTGATGGTGTGAAAGGAGGCACTTAGTCTGTATTTGTTTAGTGAATTTTTTTACAAAACAGTTTTTTTTTTTAAATCAGCACCTGGGAGGAAACAGGAATATTCACCCATTTGCAGATCTACTGAGGAATTCCCTCTCTAAAGATGATAGAATATGAAGTGTGAATATTCTCTTACTGTGATTAGATGCTTCACTGCTGAGCTATAGAAAATGTAAGCCTTTTTCCACTTGTTTTGAAGAGTTGATGTAATGTTAAGCATTCAGTGATGTCAAGAGTGCAACAGTAAAAGCCAACAGAAATAGGTTAGGAGAGAAAAATTTTTGAGGACTGTTCCGGACTCCTGTGCCATGTACACTCTGGTCTATTAAAACAATAGCTCCAAGCCGGTTTAAACCGAAATCAGCAAGGCTGTTAACCTTACATATTTTGCTTTAAATCTGCTGGCAAGTTCAGTGGTCTTGAAAAGCAGAGAACAGAGAACTGGAGCTTGAACTAAGCATAGTGCAGGCAGTGACTGAACAGCCTGTCTTTTGCACTGCAATATCACATCTTTGGCTCTGACACATCTAGCATTACCTTTTCTGTTTGCTGATGCACAGCTTGGGGCTAAGTTGAGTCTATTTTTTACTTCTGATTTGAATCAAGCACAGGTTGTAGCCTTCCCTTTTCACAATGCTCTAATCTACTGCTTTTCATCCTCAGAGCCAGTGTGTACAAACGGAAAGTATTTTGCTGCTTTACGTTTTTTGTGGTTTTCAGCCTTCTTTCATTGTAGACTTGACTATAGGTCTGGATAGTACTTCTTGGAAGTGTGAGCTCTTCTGAATCCTTTGATATGTCCTTAGATCTACTTTTTAAAAGAAAAACTCTTGTGAATACATAGTATTGCCCCAGCTAGAGCCTTGCAAGTTTGCAGTACCTGTTTCATGTATGTTAGATATTACTGTAGTTACAATCTGTGCTATCATTGTAAATTATTCTAGGTCTTAATTAGCATCTTGTAAAATGGGAACTTGATTTTACTGAGCATTAGGTCATGTCCATGATGTTCACCATGATATAAAGTCTATGAAAGCTAACAGGTAGTGCAGCACTGATTTTAATATCACTGTGAATTGCTCTGTTTAAATGGAAGAAATACTGACCCATGGGAGATAATTTATATCAGTTAAATGCCACCATTCTTTTGCAGCAGAAGCTGCTGATACAGAAGTGCTTTGGCTGTCAGTGAACAGTGAGATTACTTAAACTAGATGTTTCTTCTACTTGTTGGAAAAGAAAATTCATTTAGCTTCGTTGAATCTCTTCATGCAAGTGCAGGGACCAAAAATGTCTTCTTCCTTCTGGTGGAAGACAAAAATCCTCTTCCTTCTGGAGAGGAAGAGTGCTACAGAACACTAAGACATGAGTGTTTTCCTGTGTTGTGTGTGGGAAATGGAGTCAGGGCTTTTATTTGTCAGCTGTGCATGTCTAGCTGTGGTAGATGAACGTAATACAATCATATTTATCCTGTTTTGTATCAGCAGAACTTTAAGAATAGTTAAGTTGTGCTGCACAATAGACAAACATGCTAAAAGGAATGTAATACTGCAAAGGAGGTTTTGCCAGCATGCTGCACTATTACTGGTCACTGTGGTGTCCAAAAGCAGGTTTTCTAGTACAGCACCAGGTAAACACAGTTACAACAACTAGTTTCTTCCAGACCTGTATTCACACTGTGTCAAAAAGTATTTGCCTCATCATAACCTAGAGCAACAGGGAGGCTGAATAGGGGCTCCCAAGGGTGCCCTGTAAGCCACTTTATTTTCAGGAGCAAGAGTATTGTCCTTGTTACTCTTCCACATATTTAGGTAGACTAGTGAAGGGAAAGGTATTTTAGGAGATGTTTTTAATTAGTTGTGAGAGTCTCTGTTTCTGGCTTTTTGCTTGGACAAATTTTTTGTGATGCGCTTAGAATTTTACCTCAGCAAGAACTAATGGACTCTAATTCTCTGGGCTTTCTCAAAGTGATTTTTTTTTTTTCATAACACATACCATGGCTAAAGAGAAAGGGAAGTCTCAAGGGCACCCTTTGCTGGTGTGAAACTGACTCCTTTCTCATTCAGGGTCACATAACTTCCTTCTAGCATTTGCAGGAGCTACTCACAAGGAAAAGTGATTCCAGGACAAGACTATTATTTTTAGCTTTCAGTCTTCTCCTACGGTCTTCTTTTTTCTCTGTACTGCAAAAATGAAAAGCACTACCAAAGCTGGAGTGTTTCCTGAGGTCAGCAAGTCCCAGCAGGCTCCAGTCTGGCCTCAAGTACCTTCCCATGTTTCACAATTGGCCATCACAGGTGCTGGTAGTCATCTTTCACTTTGCTTTAGAGGTTGGGAAACTCTATCCCAGACCAGAAGATTTTACAGTGTGTGTTTACTGGAGAATATTTTAAAGGAAGTATTGATGCTTCTCTTGGTGTTTGAATGTATGTGCTGACATCAGTGGCAATGATGCTGGCTCCAATTACATTCAAAGAAATCAAAAGGAGTTTTGAACCCAGTTCAAGAAGCCTTTGGTTGCTGGAGAAAGATTCAGCTAGGCTTGAAGTTGCAGCTCATGTCCCATATTCCTGTCTAGGTATAGCAGAAGTGTGTAGTAAAAGCATATTAATTCTGTTTTGTATCAGAAGGACATGTAAAATAATTAGTCTGCATTGTGCAATGTGCAAAAATGGCATTATAAACTAAAACCATCAAGATCTCAGACTGAGTTCTTGCTTCAAGGGCATAAAAAAGATCAGAAGTTATTGAGGGAAAATGACATTTGTTACTTTTCATGTGAAGGATTTCAAGCCCATTGGATGTCAAGTGATGAGATGAATGTTGTCTGTCTGTCTACAAACTGTGTTTTAAGTGGCAGTTGAGAAGATAGAGGGTTTTTTACCTCCTGATGACAAAACTCCCAATGTAATTATATTACAGCCACTCAAATCAGTCTGGATTTCCTTCACGATGAATGGCAATCAGGAAGAGTATGACCTGTGCACATCCCTATCCCAGGCCTCAAGATACTATGAAACCCATTTGATATGGCTGCTGATGAGCTCTGGTGACCACTCACGCTCTTTTGCCCTGCTCTGCACCAAGTGCAGCCTTGTCCTCATTACTGGGGATGATCTGGTATTGCATTAGAAAGCAGTGAATCCAAACTGCAGCAAATAGCTCTTCTTATTTTGAGAAAATCAGACTTAATGTGGGGAGATTTGTCTCACTTATTTCCTTGCTGTTCCTTCTGACTTCTTGAAATGCCATTATTTAAAGGATAATGACTTTCATGGCCTTCCTATTACCCTTCCTATTCTTTGAGAGAGGATGTTTGCCTGTTCCTGAGCCTGCTCTGGCATGTGCTCTGGCATGCCTAAGGACTCATATCATGGGTGAGAAGGTGCTGTGTATGTGTGGGGAGAGTGCAGACCAGTGCCTTCAGACCACTGGAGGATGAGGAGCACAGGTTTGTGATCATAGAGCTACACAGGCGGCTCAGTTGTATGAAGTCTTTAATGGTGCATCACAGGTCTCAAACCAAAGGACAAAACCTTCTCTCCTTCAGCCTTTCTGCCGTGCATTCCCTTTCTCATCCACCTGGCCAGGAAGAGAATCAGAAAAGCTTCCAGCCAAGTGTTTCATTTTGCTAAGGTTAATTGCTATGCATTCTCAAAACGGCTGGCATGCTGATGTAGTGCTGCATCTTAGAGAGCTATGCAGGGTCAGCTACTGAGGATGGAACTTGTTTGCACAGCAGGGCTGGCTTTTAGTACCCCTGATTGTATGGCTGAATGGTGAGCACTTGACAGGACACTGTGGGATGCACCTGCTTCACAGAACAGATGGACCCTTCAGGAGCAAATAAATTTATTTTGTTGTTGTTTCACTTGTGGGACTGGATGTGTTATTACTCCCCTCGTATAATGGCAAACTTTGCTAGTGCAAGTTTGACCATGCTGAGGATGCTTTTGCTTTTTTATCAGGATTTGTGACAACACTCTATTATAACTGTCTCAATATAGCTTCCCTAATGTAGATATGGCCCCTGAAGGGTCATTTAAAAGAAAATATTTTTAAGTTTTGAACAGGTTTAGAGGACCCATCAAATCCACCCCGGTTTGTTCAAAGTGTAGTCTGCTGAACTATTCATACTGGCATGATGTATGACATACATGGCAGGTCTAAATAAAACCCCAGAAAAATGTTGAAGGACTAGAAAAAAGCGCCTTTTGCAAATGTGCACATATCTCGGTTAGTTTGCCTCATTACTATCCTGGACTAAATAATGAAAAGACTATAAAAGTAAGCATTAAGGTATAATGTGTATTTTTTTATCAGGCAGTGACATAGTATGAAAAATACATGTTGACAAGGAAATGTCATTGTTTCTTGATGGGATCACAACTTTGACTGGCAAAGGTTGCTGAGTTCTTGTCATAAAATTCCCATAGTCACATATATTCTGATTTAAATGTGTCTCTATCCAGAAATCAGTGGTGGCTTCAATAAACATGTTGAAACCTACTTTGCTGAGAAGGCCAATAGTGTAATTGCAACTAATTAGCTGTGATCCAGTAGGGATGTTTCTACTGGAATTTATTTGTACTCCCACCCTATTCAATATCTTTTATCCCATTTATATAGTCTGGAAGAAACAAAATTATTATGACTAGAAGTCAGGTCCAGCAGAACCTGTTATTTTATAAGGATGGCTAAATTCTATAAAAATCTAAAATCTATATATTCTTGATCTAGGTCTCATCCATGTGAGGTTGTTTAATCCCTGCTAGCAGGGCTAAGTACTCATTTGCCCAGGTTTTGCACTATCTGGGGGCAGAGAGCAGCTTGTTTTCTAAGTTAAGCTTGACTACACAATATTTAATATACCAAGCAGTGAGTCACAGCTGAGTGGGACTTCAGTTACTGTTTCCCATCAGAAATTGGAACTTCACTGCATAAATGTTTTTTTTTCTTTTTGGCTGAAAGCTGAATGGCAAGAGTGACATGGAGCTGCTGCTTCCCGCGGGCAGAGCAGCACTTGGTTTTACTCCAAAGTCGGTGGGAAGCAGTACTCATAGCACCACCTCCCTGCTGAACTCAGAGTCTGACACCCGATGGCATCTCCTCTGCCCTGCTCAGGGACTCCACACAAAAACTGCTGGTGGTGGGCTTCTCCTAATCCCCCAGACACTGGCTCATGGGTGTTCTTGCTTCCCAGTTCTGGTCACAGCCAGAAAGCAGCTTAGGGCCTAATTTGCACAACAGCAGCTCACCAATAACCTTGCTGAACCTAAGACTTACCAGTCCTTCAGTTAAAAACTGAGCTGTGGAGTACAAAGAGTAATCTGTGGATTTTTTTTTTCCCAGCTCACCCTCAATGCACATCGTTAGCATAATTCACAGTAGGTTTTTTGTGCAGGGTACTAGTAATCTCTCAGAAGTCTTGCTCAAAGGTATGCAATAAACCTTCTGAAACAAGATTTTCCACACAAGTAATAAGGTATTATAAAGATGGAAGTTGTTTCAAGAGGTGCTAACCACATCCTCATCCTTATGTACTGCTTTTATCTCCTGATTAATAAGTAGTTTCTCTTTTGGGTGAAGAACTGCTATATTCAAATTACAGTAGTATTTTTGCATTATCCTGTTTTTTTAAGGGAAAGCTTCCAGGCAGGGATGACTTAGGCCATTAATGGTTAAATGATTGCCTAGATAAAAACATGGTTGTGATCTCTGGTCATGTAATTGATTCTTAGTTGTAAAACTAACTAAGAATCTGTAAAAAAGACAGTTACTAATTGTTTCTCTGTTCAACAGTTGTTGGAGACTATTCTTTCTCATAATTTTTTATGTCCCTGCAGATTTTCAAAAGCATCACCAATGAAGACTCAGTCCAGGGACAAGGAAGTCGGAGACTGATAAGTTTTTCATTGTCAGGTAAGTCACTGCTGATAAGTAAGTTTCAAGCCCAAAGAGTTTGGGACTGAAGTTACTAGAACCTTTCATGTACACGAGTGTCTAAGTATATGTATGTATATATTTATGCATGGGTTCTTTATTGCTCTAGAAGTTATTCTGAGACGGAGAAAAAATATCTGTGATTATTGCCACACTCTTTTCCTTCAATGAGAGTTACGTGCTGAAGTAGCTTGTTTAAATAGAGTTCTGGGGCCGTACTAGGTTTTTCTGTTTACAGTTAAATATGTATGTCATAGAAAGCAAGATAGAAAGCAAAGGCGTGTGCTTTATTTACAGAGCAAAATGTGATTTATGATAGTATGCTGTTCCTTGGAAAGCACGTTCCTCAGTCATGGTCTGGACCTGAGGCAGATCCATGTGCTGTGGTGCAGAAGATTCTCTGTATTGCTTCAAAAGTGACTCTCAGACTTCTTGAGCCAGAAGACTGCTCTCACTTATCTGCATTTCATGAAGAATGCTTAGCCTTATTACTTGGCATGTCACTGCAGGTTTTAAAGGCTTAATATGTTTCCATGTAACAGCTATGAACCATTTGATCTAGCTTTGGTAAGAACAACATGTAAATCATGTCTGTAGACAGAAACCAGTTTGTCAAAATAGAGTGATTATGAGCATGACTCTTATTTTGGAGTCTTATGCTTGCTGGTTGATTTCCATATTTTTTTAGCTCTTGGAAGAGCTAAAGAGGAAGATCTCTAAGATCTCATCTAAGAGAAAGATGCTTGACTTGGAAATTCTTTGAGCACGTAGTACAGAGTAAAAAGTTACCCTAGTTCAGAAGTTTTACAGGCATAGGCCTTTAAGTGTAAAGTCCTACTCTTGGACAAGCATCTCATTATATGATCGGTTTTGGCCATATAATTTTTATCAAGCTTCCCTCTATTCAGGACGCATGTCAGTGCTTTTCCAATTTAGGCAGCCAGTGTGGTTCTTGAAAGGTTTTGTATGATACATGGCAGATCAGACTGACATTGGGCAGGGCTATTTTAACACATTACTTGCTTTTGCCAGGTTGCACACTGGACATCCACCCATCAGTTGATAAAACCACAGGTTTAGCTCAACAGAAATAAAGAAGCAGACTTAATATTTTTTAACGTCCATAAATAAACAGAAAATGTGGCCCAGAACTAGCTACAGTTTTTCATTCTCTCCTATTTGTTGGCCTAGTAAGCCAAGAGCTGTCAAGAGTAGTAATTTGTGGTGTCAAGAGTAGTAAAATGTGGTGTCAGTGGGCCCTTTCATAAACTAGAGTGTCTAATTTACAGCTTGATTTAAAGTATATAAAGACCATACCTCATAATACATTTGGAATATCTTATTCCTGTGATTCACAAGCAATTAATATGCATATATATATATAGCATCCATATTAACAACATCATCACAGCCAGGTATATGAAAGGTTTTGATAAAATAATTTGGTAATTATTTTATCAAAAATCAAAGTTATCAAAATAGTTCCATTTCAGTCTTTCTGAAATTAACAGATTACCACATCACAAGGATTTATTTATTACCTTCTTAGTCAACACCACAGCAACAAAATGTTGTCTCTCTCAAAGCAAAATTATTGCTATTCCTATATCTAGTATGCTGGCTAATAAAATGCAAATCGAGGCAGACCTCCCAGAGGCATCAGAAGGAACTGGGATTCCTTTCCATTTGCATCGCTATCTCAGCAGTAATCTCTATATTGTCACGAATCCTTTTCACTCATACAGAGTTTTCTTTTCAATATCTGTGTTTTGATACACTGTCATCTTCAGTCATTAGTTAATACAGTCATTACTTAAAAGTTACGTATCCAAATTATGATTGATTTAGTTGCAGTTAAAAAAAAGTGGCTGGAGTGTCCTTAGTGTGACTGGAGCCCATTGCACCAACACAGAGGAATCATGCCCTAAGCAGTCTGTAATCTAAAGAATGCAAGAAGAGTTATGCCTTCTGCCATATAATTTTTTTAGAAGAAAAAGTTCTTAGAGTGGGAGAGAAAAATCTCAAAGTAGGCCAAATCACAAGAAATGCTGAGCAACACGAGTGCATTTTAGCTGACTTGTATTGCTTTTTCTACCGCTGAGAGAATCCAGTGAGACCCTATGTTAAAATGAACTATGTGGAAACAGGGTTTTTTTCTAAAAACCTGTTGACAAAGTGCTCTATTCTTTCTGTAGTTTATTGAGTATTTGGTTGGACAAAATCCAACTGTTTCACTGGAGGGTATTTTTGAGAAAAGATTTCTGGGTTGAATAAAAAAGTCAAATAATGAAAAAGGTGTAAAATGATCCTTGAAGGCACAAGAATATGACTAGCTTCTTGAGAATGAAAATAGCAGAGAGTTTGTACTATGTCACTATGAGAGTTTTTTACTTCATGTTTGCTTCCTTGAAGACTGGAAGTTGTTCCTGTGAAAGGCTGGTTTAGATTAACAGGTTCACTGGCAACACTGGTCTCAAAGAAGATAATTTCTCATTATTAAGGTTCTTAATAATTTTTATGATTACTGTATTATTATAGCTTTCATTATTTAAAATACCAAGAGAAGTTTTAAGCCTAATTTAGCTAGACTGAAAAAAGCCTTTAAGGAAAATTCTGCAGTCCACTTTGCATTTACCTTGCAAATGTGCCTTTTCCACTGTTACCAGTGAATGTCGCACTTCCAATAAAGTGGCTGAAAAGCATCAGAGCTCTCTTGCATGAAGTACAGAAGGAAAAAATGCGCTAAGCTTCCCAAGATGTACCAGCTACTTCTCTTCCAGGTTTGTGGTTTAACAGCAGTATAATACATTTGCTGAAAGGCCCTAAAACCAGTCTTGTTGGCTGGTATATTTAGAAAGTGTTATCATGAGGTTTGCATAATATGCCCCCTAGCTCTATGCTGCATCAAATAAATTTTTTCAGGCTTTAATATTTCACATATCTCATGGTTTTGCACACTTTATTTATTAAGTGTCCTTGGGGAACAAATTACCAGAAGATCTGAATATTTCACAAACATTCAGGCATTTATCTCCATCACACATCTCTGAGAATCTTGTTAGTTGTTTTTGTGTGGTTTTCGGACCAGGTATTCAAGTAATAGCAGTTTTCAATTTATAGAAGTGAGATCATAAATCACAACTGAAAATAGTATAAGGTCTGCTAAGGGTCATTATGACAGTAGTCGTTAGCATAAAATGGTTGTTCAGAATTCAGATATTTAATGTACTTTATTTTCCAACAATTTTTTTAAATCCTAGGGACTGACTTTATAACTACTAATCCCACACCTTTTTCTTACTTGTCAGGTCTTGTGTCCATGTGAGGTGGCTTTTTACCACATCCAGTACACATTATGCCTAAAAAGTCAGTCTAGACTAACAGTTTAAAAAGCCTCAGAAGGCTTTGAATTCAACTACTCTGTTCTCCTGTTTAACACAGGACACCTTCCCCGTGGTGGTGAGCTTTGTGTGTTTGGCTCCGACGTATCTCAAAGACAGGTGTGTAGTCAGGATCTGAGGATACCGAGATGGTACTTTGCTCCAGTGGTTAATCGCTTGCAGTGATAAAAACACCCCTTGCTATGATAAGCTGTTCACATTAATAATTCAGACTTTTTCTGTGTTTTCCTTCTTGATGAAGATAATTTAAAAAGTAGCCTGTCTCTCAGCCATTTTGGAATAATTAATCCCACTACTGCTTGTAATTTATTAATGCACCTATTTTCTTCCTAATACCTCTACTGCCCTTTTTTAAACAAATGAGAAACCCTTTTGTTTTTCTTTGAAGCATTTACAGCTATAAAAAAATTTTTCTTCTCTTTTTCACTGTCTTTAATGTTTTGCCTGGGAGCCCCGTGACAGAGACGTTTTGGTTTTTCTGATCCACTTAGTCTTTTTTTTTAAATCTCAGACCTTAAAATACCTTCTTGAGCAACTACACTAGCCCTTTTTTTTCCCCTGCATTTTATTTTAAAAGAAAAGTGAAGTCTGTCTATATGTTTGTAATTTCTGAAAGCAAAAAGAAGCACTTTGTTTAACCTTTTGCATATCATCAGTTGCAGAATCTCATTCAGTAGCTGATGAAGTCAGTCATCTCTTGTACTTTAAGAAGTATCTTTCTCAATTCCCCTGCATTAGTTTGCTGTTTTGGATTTTAAGATTTATCATTGCACATTACTGTTTGATATCTAGAATTCCTTAATATTTGTGTCTTGAAATCTGATTAATACCAGATGCTATACTTCTGCAACTCTATGCTCACCTTCTTCCTAAGAGGTGATTGCCAAATGAAGTTTGGTATCATACACTGCTTCATGAGTCAAATTGGCATTTCAGTAAATGCAATATTGCTGTGCTCTTACTACTGAAGTATTGTTCCACTGACAGTAACTAAAAGTATTGCTTTAAAAGCACATGGCTGGGAGGCAGTACCTATGTGCCTCCCATTGAATCTTGAGCAATCAAAGTTTTGTTGTTCCTTTCTTTGAAGCCATGCCTATATTCTTGGTAGCTCAGCTCAGTAGATGAATTGCTGCTCTTTAAGATAGGTTCTTCTTGTTCTGTCCAAGGTCTGCAAAAGAAACACTGACATATCAGGACCCTGGCAATTACCTTCCCTCATTGATAATCTGTCCAGATATCAGTCCTGGTCAAGTATGATTTTTCTGTGTCAGAACCAGAGCTGATAGCTCTTTGGGGATTCACAAAGGAAATCTGAAGGGAAATGCTGCAGTTGTCCATTGACATCCTAATTAGCAACTCTTTAGTTGTGATGGATTACGAAGATAGTTTATTGTGCTTTGATACATGAGCTATCACGATCTCAGTAAGATGACAGTATTTTTTACTTTTGTCATTAATGAATAGATCATAGAATAAATTCCATTTTGGTATTCTTCAGGCTAGATCATAATCTAAATTGACCGTGGTCATTCCAGTAAGACTGGGGTCTTTCCAGTGGCCTGTGAACTTCATTAGTTTTGGTTTTAGGTATATTCTGGGCAAGTTTGGCATAACTTAAGATGTCTTCATTCCCTCAAGGGGTCAGATGGCTCATAAGGAATATGTCTCATTTCCTGATCCTGAGTTCACAAGGCTAATATGCTAAATATTAAAAATGTGAATTTGGTGGGTTGACCATAGATTTTCTTAGGGTCAATAACCTCTGCGTAAGTGCCAGTATAGATACCCGCAAGACATCTATTGTCATCACTTGTATGGTTCTTGGGAACACAAAGAACATTCAATACTTGGCATTTGTTGAAAGGAATTTGCCATCTGTTTTAAAATATCTGTATCAGTTTCTCAAAACTAGTAGCTCTGCTACTTACTAGTCTTTGACCCTTCTGTTGGGTTATAGACTCTGAAATCTTCAGTAGAATATTCAGTAGAATATGCACCATCAAGAGACTAGAGGGACTGAGTCTTCTTAAGACACATCTATAAACTGCACAGAATAGTCTTGTGTGTTATTTATAGGAAAATTCCATTGGCAAAGTCTTCTTAGCCCTTGGGGAGAACAGCTTCGAGCTCCCTTAACTTACTCCTGACATATTGATGACCAGACTAATTGTAATTAATTTGGATAACAGACTGCTCCATAGTCTGGTTCTCTTTCCAATTCTCCATCCTTTTCTGTCATGCTCCTATATGGAGCATGGGTCTGGTTGAATACCTTGCTATGTCTGCAGGGAATTGAAACAATATCTTTGTGGTAGTTTTCCTCATCATTACTGTCAGACAATCTCCTTGCTGAGCATGACAAAACATGACTCTTCCCTGAGCTTTTGAAGGCTTACTGACTTGTATTGAAGCAAAATCAAACATTGTAAAACACAGATGTGTTCTAACTGTTTGGTTGGAATTGACATCCCCACCTGGTTCAAATAAATACACTGGCTCACCACAAAAATAGTCTCCATCACTATCCAGTCACCAGTGCCCCAAAGTTTGTGATGCTTATTGGCAAACAGATTTGTCAAATGATGCTTTATAAAGCACACAGGGGAGTCTACAGCGCACCTTTGGGACAGAGGGTGCATGCATGCAAGTGACCCAGTGTAAAGCTTCCTTCATCCAGGCACCTGGAGATCAGCATATATGAAAAGAAAGCTTCTGGAACAAATTCATAAGTCACTTGGGGACAGCAGGAGCAGGCAGCAGTTAGTACAAGCCATTTTTCTCCAGTGAAGAGAGTCTAGCTGAAGCAGAATGCATGTACTTATAAAAAGTGCAAGTCTGTGGCAGTGAAAGGCTGTAATTACTTTGTCTTTACCTGGATTTCTTCCTTCTGTCATCTGTCATGAGAGATGGCCTGACATTATTAAACTGATAGATGTATATAACCTCTTTCACACTAAAGTGTGATTTATGACCAAATGAGAAACTGACATATGGTATATTAATAACTTTTTTAAAAAGAGACTGGATGAAAATACACCTTTCCAAACCACAGATGAGTTATCTTTGTAGCATTTCCTCATATGCCTCTAAGAAATGAACTCTAAAATTACAGTGTACAGCAGGGTATGTCCCAGCCTTCTGGAATTCATTCATTCAACCAAAGATTTAAATTCAGTTAGCTTCAGACCTTCATTTAAAAGTTTAGTATCTTCTGAACCTTTTTTCTGAAGATGATAGAGAAAAATATTTTCATTTGGAAAGGCAGAATGGCTGTGATTCTTCTGTTGGGGAGTTATACTGGAGTGGTAAGAGTCACAGCAGCAAGTTACAGCAGATAGTTACAGGACCTACAGATAGGTTTTGCTTCAGATGAAATGAAATTCTGCTTGTCTGCAGATATCCATGTAGCTTTATTAAGAGCTTTTTAAGTTTTGATGCTCAATTTTTCACAGTGATGAGAATATGTGGTAAGATATATAATTGGGCTATTTGTCCTTGGGAAAGCTTATTCTGCTAGCCCTATTCATACTTCAGACAATGAAATTGAAGTTTCTAACTGACTTTTTAAAAAATTTGTCGTATTGTGCAATTTCAACAAGAAAATTACACAAATAGAATTTCATGCCATGTGTTTCGCTAAATTACTTTTTTTCCTCATCCGAATACAAAAATGAGACTATTAACTGAGGCTAGGAGTACCTTCATCTTCATGGCTGTGCTCTAATTCCCATAACTGGAAAGTGGCTGGTAGGTCATCCTAAATGTATTTTCTTTATGATTCATAAGTGTACATAATTGAGTGCTAGGTATTTTCTATCAGTCGACTATTTTGTTACTCAGTGGTACCCAAAGATAGCGTGGTCTCTCTTTGAAGGAAAAAAAAAATCAGAAATATATATAGCAATGAATATTTCATTTCAGACTCTTTTGAGGAAGTATCAGAGAGAAAGAAAATAAGATCCCAGAGGTCTTTCTCTCCTCTCATATGTTAGCAGCCTGAGCTGATACACTGCTGGCCCTTGTCATTCATTTGTCATGTCACTCATTTTGCAATCTTGGTTTCTATTTCTTGAATTACTAACATTTCTAGCATTTCTAACAGTACAACTTCCAAAGCAAAAGAGTTTGCCATATAGAATATCAGCAGGGCTGTTAGGTGAGATACATGCTGGTTACACAGATATTGTGCACTCAGAAAACAAAAAAGCGGGGGGGGGGGGGGAAATCAGTGCTATTTTTTTGAAGCAGAAAATTTTCTTTGTATGATAGGATTGCTAGGACTGTGGCAGTACATAGTTTCAGCAATGTACTTTCAAATAAGCTCTTAGTAGTGATGTCCTCTATTTTTTTGTTTGTTTGTTTGTTGGGTTTTGTTGTTTTGTTAGAGAACATCTCAAGAATGAGATTCTTAAAATGCAGTGTGTTTCAGGACCATCTGTCCAACAGCTTTTGAATATCTGCAGCATGAATTGTGTGGTGGAATAGATAATTAAAACCAATGGAAAGAAAAGCAATTATTTTTAACTTGCACATTTTATTATGTTGGCTATTACCATATGTTGAGGAAGCAACACGCAACTGGGTTTGGTATAGCTATTTTCTGGGAAAAATACTGATGATGGTGTGCAGTGTGTATGATTTTCAGAGTCATGCAAAATATCTGCCTTGAGGGTTTTTCATGGTCTCCCACAACCTGCCAGAATAATTGGAATAATCAGAAGATAATTAGAAGACTGTGAAAATTAATGTTTTCAAAAACTGCCAGAAGAAAAAGTACTTGTTTAAATTGAATATTTAGGTATGCATCTATGCAGTTTTAGAAACCATTATAACTAATACTTTTTATCTCTCCAATACAGCAAGAGGAAATAGGCAGAATGCAGTACAGTGCTTATAGCCCGATGTGAAATAAAACTTTAAAGAGAGGAGAATCTCCATGCAAAGAGCGGTAGAAAATAAATTAGCTACTGAACTCGCTAATAGGAATAAGTGCTTATATGTTCCAAAGAAAGCTTAGAAATGCATCTGGAAGAAGAGAAGACCAAAGGAGTCAGNNNTCTTGAGCCAAAATTAATGATATACCAGTAGGCTGGTTTGCCTTTCATCGGCTTCACAGGAAGAGATCATAATGGGCATTGTGTCTTTCTTCAGAATGTTATGGGGAAATTTTCAAATAAGTGCCTGGGCATTTTTTGTGTGTGCAACATATATTATGCTCTGTTGGAGTTCTGCAGCTGTAAAGCCCTGCTTACAATTTGGACATTATAGACAAGAGTTCTCCTAAGGTGAAGTTAACCCATGCAGGGAAGAAAATTATTTAAAGTGGGAAAAAACATAAAATGACTTCTCATGTAGAAAAAAAGTGGTGTAAAAGGTAAGATCTGTACAGTGGTAAAATTGATACCTAGGAAAAATGGCATTAATTTGGTACCAGATGCCGTGACTTTTGACATTAAATGACAGGATCTCTTTTTCAGAGTAGTCCCTCCACTACAGTCAGGCTCAGCAAGTGCTCAGCTTATTGGAAAAATTAGTTTATCACTCGAAGTTACATAAATATTGATTTAGAAGCTGAATCAGTCTGCACAATCAGACTGTAAATTTGCAGTTTCATTATGTAATAATTCGTAAATTCTAAATGTCAAGATCCATTATGGTTTGGCATTCCATTACCTCACAATAAACATAGTGAGTTTTTTTCACATTCCTGCCATTCTATTTGAGTTCGCTACCAGTTCCCTATATATTGTTCCTAGCATCCCAAAGAGATGCCTGGAATGTGAAAAATAATCTGGTTCTTGACTTTCTTTCAGATTTCCAGGCTTTTGGTCTGAAGAAAGGGATGTTCTTCAATCCAGATCCTTATCTGAAGATTTCCATCCAGCCTGGAAAACATAGCATCTTCCCAGCCCTTCCTCATCATGGACAAGAGAAAAGATCTAAGATCATATGTAACACCATTAACCCTATCTGGCAAGGAGAGGTAAGCAGTTGGAGAGTTAAGCTGAGACTTTTCTTAAAACATGGACATTACTCTAGTGCTATTCTCTTTTTTTTCTTTTTTTTTTAAATTGAGTTCTTGGCTAACTGTGCTTTATGCATTTCATGACTACTTGTCTCAGTGCAAAAGGCTTAATTAGCTACAAAGGTGGGTGGTACATTAAAACTTTCAGTATACTTTCAGTGTAGGTTGTATTTCATTGGTGTAATTTATAAAGCTGTTAATTATTAAAAGCAGGCTAAAACAGAATTGAAAAATAAACTTGCATAGCATGAAAGGCTGCTGCTAGATTGTCATAGTGTTCTTACACAGAGACATTATATGAAGCACCACAATTACGGCATGCAAATAAAGAGAAGCAATGTGATTGAAAAGCATCAGTGGCAATATAAATCAAAGGCCACTTTGGCACATTTGGCCATCACCTTGAAGAAATAGTCTCTAGTCTGCGTCTTTTTGTTGGAAGGACTTGTACGTATTAATGAGATCTGAGAGTTCAATTGCTGCCTGCTGTGTTTAAATTACATGCAAAATGACAATAGGTAGCAAAGAATAAGGAATCTCTTCCAAATTAAAGGAGCCTTACATACTGGGTGTGATTTACTGGTGTGCTCTGTCACAACAATATCTCCACTGCAGGAAAGAGTAAAAGTAAGTAAATACACTGCACAGTTTTATTCAAATTAAAATGCAAATTGTAAAGTAGCTGAGAGATAATTAGGTCAAACTCTGTAGACATGGAACTGCGAGTGGGCAAAAAGCCGAAGTAGGATTGAATTCTCCTACCTGGAGAAACTAGATATCACATCAGGTTATGTGGTGGGTGAGAGAGATTATATGACTGGGAAAACAACCTTGAAACTAGTCAGAGAAAAATGCCTTCTAGCAGGACTTAATTGAGGACATGGTTATGAGGCATCCACCAAGTCATAACTTCTCTGTGGAGCCAAGCATCAGATGTATCTGATTGAGAGGACCAGGTCCAGCTGTGGACATGGTCAAGCTAGAGCTGGCATGGAGGATCAGGCAGTTGGCAGAGACCTTTCAGTGAAGTGCATAAGACACAGAACTAGAGGGTAGCAGGTATGAAGGGGAAACTTGCTCTCTGTGTGTAATAGGGAAAACTTGCTCTCTGTGTGTGATGCTCAGTACATAGGGTTGTGGCCCTCTTAAAATGTCACAGGTGTCTTCTCCTCCAGCTGTGCCAAATGGCTGAGTTTGTGGGCTGACATTTCTTTTCCAAGTGGAGTTTGGCAGCGAGAAAAGGAGAAACAATGAAATGGCCTAATTATGTACAAGGGAAAGCAAAAGAGCACAGCTGGCTTCCAGCTTTGCTGTTCAGCCCCCAGCTTTTCTTGATTGCATGCAGGCATGCTGCTTCTCCCTTTCTGTTGTTAGCCTGTGAGTGGCAAAGGAGTGTAAAAGAGCCAAGCCATGGTTCAGCATGCTCTCCTTCTGCTTTCTCCTCAGCTGATACTGGGATGTTTAACTGCACGCATTTGTGCTGCAGTCTGTGCAATCAGCCTGTCTGAACTCCTTGTTTTTTTACTGAAAAGCTGCATTGATTTTTGCTGCACAGAAGACCACAAGCCTGATTTTCTGCAACTTTGTTCCTTCATGGGACAAGGGGAGAAGGAAGACTAAAAATTCTTGCTGAATCGTGGTGGCAGCCATTCTTCTGTCCACCCTTTTCACTCATGGATGTGAATATATGAAGTGACAAAATACTGAGGACTCATAGCCATTTCATTAAGAGTATCAGTTACAAGTTGTTTTTGCAAAAACAAATTTTAGCAATGTATTTTTTCAGAAGGGTCATTCTTTTCTTAGATTCTCTGTCACTCCATGTGAATAGAAGACAAATGTTCTTTTTTTTCAATTGCATGACCTATCTGATTTGTATTGGATGCTAAACTTGAAAAAATCTGGAATGGGGAAATAAAATTATTGAAATATCTGCAGATAGGATCTCTCTATATGTTCTTGATTACCCTTGAGCAAATTCCGAAAGAGTCAATTCAGTTTTCAAAGGCTTCAGCACTAAAAGTCCTACAGGCTAAAAGATGACTGATTTACTTATATTAATTTGTTCTGGTATTCTTCCTCATATACTTACCAGGCTGTTCTGTTTGTATAGTAACCACCTGCATTATACAAACGCGCTGGGAGCACCATGGTATCTCAGGCAAATTTTCTTCTGTCTCATGTAATACTGATGATCATCTTCATTTCATTGGCTGCTCAGATGCTATTCAGCACAAGTTATCCTGACTTAAAGCTATTCTTCCATTGCTCTGATTTGCAGTACTTTGTACAAGAAGACATAAGGAAATGGAAATTTCTTACAGATAAGGAATTGCAAGTGACAATTTGACATTTGCAGCAGAGCTCACCGTAGAGGTGAAAGAGTCCTCATACTGAGAATTGTTCGCTGAGACAAGTTAAAGCCCAGGGTGGTAACTTCTCCTGATAGAGAGACATCATTTTGAACACGTTTCTGAATGTTTTCACATGCTCTTCAGAAACATCTGTAATGTTTAGTAATTGAGTGCCTGGAAACCACATGGCACTTGTGGTTTCCAAGACAGCTTGACTCTAGAGCCCCAGATTAGGCAGGTATTGCCCTGACAGCCCACACAGTTGCAAAGGCACAAAGGGTGAATCGTCCTATCATGCTGATTGGAGATAAAATGCAAAGAAAATCTCAGAAGGAAGTGCCCATTTCCCAACTCTTGTGTATATGTAGTAGAATTGAGAAGGGTGGATGCTTATCTTCTAATATAGATAGTAGAAAAATAATGACATTATTTCCATATTGTTTCATATTGAAACAATGTGTGTGCTGTCATATTGTTCAGAGACAGCTCATTTTAAAAGATTTAATTTTTCAGAAATCAGTGAAGTGATACACAGTTCAGAAAAGTAATAGATCACAGGAACAAAGCAAAGTGGTTTAAAAAGCAGTTCACATACCTCCAACTGGATAGGAAATTCTATGGTTTGGCAGATAAAGTACTTAAGGTTTCTGGCCTTTACCTTAGATATATTTATGGTATTTCTTTCTTAATTATGGCAGCTTAAGCAGACTGTTTCCTCAATTATAGTTTTATTTACTGGTGAGTGGAAAGAGAGCTCTGAAAAATGGCCAATGAGATGACTATAAAAATTGGCTGATGCAACCACTCAGCATATTTTAAGTAGCAGGAAGTGTCATCTGTTAAATAACGCATTGAATTTCAACTCCAATAATCTAACTCTGAAGGAGTAGATTGCCCTAAAATGGGAGCCCACTACTCGGTTAAGAACAATCTCAGATTCCTGCAGTTTCACTCCTTGTTTCTTTGCCTCAGCTTTTACAAACACTGTTAAATTATAGCTGAGACAAAAGAGTGTTTGGAGTGGCTGCCTTATCACTCTGAAGACAGCCACATTTCACTAGTGAATTAATTGATGTGAATAAACAGAGAGCAAGAGCACTTAACAAATAGCAGGTAATATGTCAGATCTGATACACAGATGTACAGTATTTTCAGATGGGTAAGTCATGCTCTTTGCACCTCAGATAACTCACAACCTTTCAAAAATATTGCACTTGAATAATTTCTCATGTAAGCTGTCTCTTGAGATTACCAATGCAAAATCAGGAGAAGGACGCACTCAGGGGCTTGAACACTAGCGGGAGGTAACTTCTGCAGTGTAGGCCATCATCAGTGGTAGAAGAATTTAGTTTGGATGTTGCCTGCAGGAATGCCAAGATGCAACTGACTGTCTGAGTGCTGGGTGCTACCTGATGTAGCACAAACCTAGAGTCCTACAAGCAGGGGATACTTCAGCAAAGCTGAGTCCTTCCAGAACAGAGTAAAACCTTTGAAGATGCTTTAATATTTTTGAATCAACAGTATGAATTTAAACTAAAGTGGGTTGTGCTTGATCTGATTTTGATCTAATATTCAGAACACTAGAATGCTGACAGTCCTACCATGGCCTTGCAGAATCATTCCATAATTTCAACAGAAGACCAAAATAAAGGCAATAGAAACATCACACTGACTGAAGTCCTTATTGTTTAACCTGGATAAGCTTTTCTCCCTTCTACTGCCAAATGCAAAAGAATATGCTGTGGAAACTTGGAGGCCTTCACACCTAAGCATAAAAACAATATGTAGGTGAAGTGAAATCCAGATCCTGAATTTAGTATAAGTTTCACCAAAGGTGTCATCAGGACTGAGTGAAGCCTTGTGGGTGGTAGCTTCCCTGTATAACATTTCTGCACACATGTCCAGGTAAAGAGTAAAACATTGTTTGACTACACAGACAAGCTGTAGCTTTACAGCTACAGATTTTAATATCCGTTGATGATTGAAGTGTGAAAGCCCGAGACAACTTCAGCTTCTTCAGGAACGGGTTATGGTGTGAAAAATAATCTAGATTTTTTTTTTTTAGGATGTTGTTCTTCTAGAACTGCATTTTACTTGCGACTTCTGCATCTAGAAGACTATCAGTCTTGTTAGCTTTGTATACTAGTGCCGATGAGAGTCTTCAAATATTTGCAGTCTTTGCTGTGCTAATAAATTCATAGACAATTCTGAGGTGAATCTGAGGGAGAAATCCAGAAAGCAAATTTTCTGAAGGCCCTATCCAACTTGCAAGGAGTTCAGTAGAAAGGATTGGATCAGACTTTAGAACATCAACATGTGCATTTATGTGAATCCCTTTTATGGTAGGGAAAGAACACCCAACAATTGTGCCATGCCAGAATAAAAAAGAACCGCATTGGATTTGGCCCCCTGCAGTCACTGCTGTGTTCCAGCAGTCTCTCCTAGTAGGAACAGGCATGTCCCCACCCATGGCAACCGTGGAGTTCTGGCACTACTGACTCTGCAGTATTTTGTCTTGTCACTAAGGATTACTGTAGAAAGCTTAAGAAACTGGAATTCTTGATGAGCTTATCCAGCTGTTGGTGCAAGTAGTGTTATATGGGAAAATAATGACATGTAGAGGAGGTTTTTGAATGAGGAACAGAGTAATACAGACAGAGAGTGGTGTGTGCATTAAGACTGTAATTGTTTCACTGGAATATTTGAAACAAAACCCACTAATGAAATATTCAGCTGAAAGATTAAATTTATCTTCATCCATCAAAAGTAATTCATAGCCTTTTCAGATTAACTTCTGCTTCTATCATCCCTGTATATGAAGGATATCACAAATAAATTTTATTTTTAATTCTATTGCTTATTCAACTCCAAATCAAGAGCCCAGTTCTTCCTGTCACCAGTGTATTAATTTTTCTATCTTTATTATACTGACTTTATTATACTGTCTACCAATTATTATACTGACTGTTTTAAGAGAATTTGACTTGCCCATAACTTGTCTGATTGGTGTTAATGGGCATGCTTTGTTCATTTCAACAACTTCCTTGATAGTGCTGTTGAGTCACTGGGATCCATCTGTATTCAGGGATGCAAACAAGTTTGGTAAAAATAAAACGTGGAAATTAATCATCCTCAGTAGCTGGCTTTCTCTGAAAACTATTACAATCTCTGGAAGTGGTTCTGTTCTCTTATAAATGGATACAGATGCATTCTGCTAGGTCAGCATTAGCATGAGCCTTTGTTCTTTACCTTATATGTCGTGCATTAAGGTCCCCTCAAGATCTGTTCACATTATTTAAATTAATCATCTGTGTCTGTAAAACCCTTGCTGAGCCTGGAAGCAAATAGGCATTGAAAAGTAGGTTACTGTCTGAAACTCTTTCACTGGTGTTTACTACAGTGTTTACAGATTGTGCTTGAAGATGCCAGCATTAATGTAAAATCAGATACACATTTAGATCGTTGAGGTGGTGTGAGAGTATGAATGTCTTAGCTGATTCTAGGTAGCTTTGACTCTGATTTGTGTCTCTGTGAGAGTGAATCTGCAGGAGGTAGTTGTGTAAAATCTGTGTAAGTGAAAGGAGAATCCTAATGACTTATTACTGACCGGAGCCAAAATTGATGATACACTGCTTAACCCAAGAAGACTTAATATGCCAATATGTTGCTGTGATTTTCTTTATCATGCCACTTTTGCTCTTTACTCTCCCTCCATTTCTGTATTTCTATGGAAATAATTCATTATACCTTACTGATTTTTGTTGCCTGAGAAAATATCAGCTAAAGCTTTTCCATTGGTAGGGGCATTTTAAGGATGAACCTGGTACAGATTCTCCAGTGTGTAATAAGATGTGCTATAATGCTATAGCTCTTCTGTCAGTGAGGAATTAAAATGATCTCTCTCTCGTGTTCTACTTCCTCTTTGCATTAAATGTGTAGGAACAAAGCATCATTGCACCTCTTGCCACTGTAACAAGTGGCAAGAGGCATTGACAAATGGCTGAAGAAGCAGGGAAAGTAGAGAGATGTAATGACTTTGCATCTAGAGCAAATCTGTTTCCTCCTAGACTTCATCATTCTAGAGAGATGCAATCACACCCTAAAAAGGAAATAATTGAAGAAGACACTGGGAAAATAATACACATACTAACTTGTTCTATTGATCATGGTTCTTAACAATTCTCTGGATCCTTCTATAATAGTATTTGTTTTCCATTCAAGAGATCCATTTCAAAGCAAATCTCTTGCTCTCTCCACTAAAGATACCGCGTGTCAGTCCAGAAGTGCATGAACTCCATTACTCTCAGCAGAAGGGAAGTGAACAGATGTGCTCCAGGAGTGCACCAAGCACTTTTCAGACAATAAATGGGAGTTCAATCCAGGGCACCAGCCTGGAGTCACTTCATGGTAAAACCGTTGCAACATGTCTGGATGTGGTAGTCAGGTGCACAGCACCAGCTGCTTTGCTCTCCAGATCCACTCACATTGTACCATAAATCTTCCTAATACAGACATGGCGAAGGGATTCCAGAAGTTAGGAAACATCAGCCTCCATAGGATCTCCTTCTGCAGCTCACAAGTGATATTTTTCCCCAGTATACCAGGGATTGTCAATCATTCCTTGTGTTCAGGCTTTCTGATTGTAACTTCTTTTTAGGAATACACCTGACAGGCAGCCATTTCTTCTAACAGTCCTAATACATTTCTGGAGGAAAATAAAAATATTTTCCCCTCTGGAGTTCTGTGCTCTTTTCCAAAGCCTCTAACTGACAGGGTTTTTCAGTGTGGGATTCTTCCAGATGCAAACGCAGCTGGTTCACTAGCTCGTCCTTTCAGTGGAGGACCTCCTCATCTTTCCTAAAAAGGAGAGCTGTTGCATCCCTAGCTGGTAAGGATCAGATACGACATTGACAAGATGGGGTCAGAAGCTGTTTCTAGGGCCAGAGCCTCTGTGAGAAACAGGTTATTCCTAAAGGCATTTCATTGTGCTGAGGCAATCCGCCATCTCCTCCATGGAGTGTGCTGTGTCATGTATCATCTCAAGTTCTAAGAGTAATTTTGCAGGAAGTTGGTGTGATAAACAAGGCAATGCACTGGTAATTACTGACTTGGGCTAATCAGGGAATAGAGATTTAGCTTACTGTTTGTTACCTGTTCATCCACTGACTGCTGTAGATCATATATAAATTTGGGGTCTGCCCATTACTTGCAAGAGTTTTGTTCCCTACATTTTTTATCATTTTACTTGAATTTTGGTTGTGGATCAAATGAAAACTTCAAGTTCCAGTAATCACTTAAATAGTTTGTTGTAAATTGTTTTTTACAGGTGTCCTGTGGTCTGCTATTATCCAAATGAACACATAATCAGTCACTAGATAAAGTTTTCTTCTTGGGCTTTAGACTTGAAACTGTAGCTGTTCTGATAGGTGAGTTAGCACCTGTGTTGAAATCCGTTACTTCCTTTGAGATTTTTTTATTCGAGTAAAAGAAAGGCTCAGAGTCACAAACTACTTCCATGAAGCCATTGTCAAGTTTGGTGGACCTCTGAACAGCTGGAGAGGCTAAAGCTTTGGAACAAGTCATGACATTAGAATTAAAAAACTGCCAGAAATTATACTTTCACTTTATTTCTTGACTGTGAAAAAAAAAGCCCATTTATGTAAACTTCATTACACTCCTCTACAGTTAGTCTCAGTGTAAAATTTAGTTTAGTGACTTTGTATTTCAGCTGATTCCATGACATTCTTGACCAGTCTTGCAGGGTTTGCACTAGTGGCTGTGATTCAAAGAACTTAAACTTTTGTGGGGAAGAATAAAAATAACCAATGAGCAAGCCCGCAAAGTGAGCTGTGGCCCTAGTGAAAGCATACAGGGTAAAAATTGCTGGTTTAGATTATGAAAGAAAATACACAGTAGTCAATGCCAGATGAAAAAGATAAAAGAATCTGGCTTCAGGTAATGACTGTCAGAAAAATTAGAACTATTTTAAAAATAGTATACTTGGGCTTATTATGCTAAAGTTTTTGTAATCTTGCTTTTCCTCTGCAACTATGAGTATTATGCTTTTTTAAACTTGAAAGCTGAACTTCTGAGTTAATTCTGTAAAACTAAGAGTTGTAAGAATAAGAAAAGTTCCAGATAACAGGAGACTTACATTAAAAATTCTAATAGTAACATAAAAAAATGTCAGCAGACTTGTTCTTAAAATGCAGCTCTTTTGGTTATCAATGGTGAAGTTTCTGGACATGTGTTAGAAGCTTCATCAAACTTCCCTCCTCCTGAAGACAGTTGATTTTTATCTCTGTTGTGATTTTGCAGCCTCCTTTTTTTATCCCTCCTTGGGATGAATTATTAATCACAACATCCCAGAGTGTTAACCCAAGGGTACTGCAGAATTTATGATCAATGTCTTTTTGTTTGGTTGTTTTTTTGTTTGGTTGTTTTGTGTTTGGGGGGCTTGGGGGTATGGTGGGTTGTTTTGTTTTCCATTGTTTAGGATTTTTAGGGTTTTTTGTTGTTGGTTTGGTTTTTTTTTAACTTAGATGTGAAGCTTATGCTTTCCTTTCATTTTCACAAACTGGCCACTGTATGATAATGAGCAAATGTTGGGCAAGGAAAGGATTTAATTTATTCCATCAGTAATATATTAGTACTTTATGTTAGTTATGTTGGATAAGACCATGAAACACAGAGTTCCTTCTCTTCCAGATAGACAGGATAGTAGAAACCAAGCAGGATAGTAAAGGCCAAGCAGGATAGTAAAGGCCAAGGCTTTGAACAGCGTAAGTACAATCAATATTTTGTGGCTAAAGTACAGGGTCTGGCACTTGTCAGAAAAGATGGTGAAGGACAAGAGGGAAACTAGGATTTGATGGTGATTTGCTTCCACATCCAAAGATTACATGCCAATCATTAAATGTCACAAGAAATATGTTTTCAAAAGTGATTGGTAAGTTTTGAAAATGCATTTTAAGTCTCTGAGTTCTCAAACCAAGGTGTTTTGCTGTGATCCATTTTTTCAGAGGGCTAGAGGCCCATTTCTTCTACAAACAAGGACTCCTTTTGGATTTTCAGTGTGGATGGCATGAGCCTGAGGCACCTGCAGTCAGAGATTGCCTTAGGAAAATCTTGCCTGATAAGAATTAAAGTAGATGAGAGCAACAGCAGGAGCAACTTCTTAGATATTAGAAAACTGAATTATGTAAAATTATCACTGTTTTACGAGCTGTGTCCAAACCCATTTCAGTGAGTTCACTTTTGATCTCAAACTGCAGTTGCCTCCAAGTGGCAAAGCCTTTGAGGTCTGCCACAGGACGCTTCTGGTCTTAAAGGCTTAACTGTGTTTCCAAAATGCTGCTGGTTTTATGAGTGAGAACACCCTTCTAGAGGAAACATTTAGGAACTGTGATCATGGACCAGGGCCTGGTCCCAGGGCAGTCTTGGTATACCAAATTGCAACTGTTTGGCAGGTGATGGAATCTGAACACAATTGTATTTTACACTTTTTATGGAATATCCTGGTGTTTGTATGTATTGAGGCACAGCTATTCAAGGGAGAAGAGACATTTTCTTTGGCTCATTCCAATACATCTTGCTCCTTGGGTCCATACTCTCTGCTCAGGTGCTGACTATTACTCTGGAAAAGGTCAATATGTTTCCTGTGCAAGGAAGGAGCTGTCAGGCTTGGTTCCATGTGATACTGTGAAAATAAATTTCCATGCAGATTCTGATTTGCTTCTGAGTTGCACCACAAGACAATATATTATTGACCTCAGAAGATTCGGATCATTAAACCTACATTTTACTTTTCACTTGTGGGCAGTTCACTCTTTACCTGTGTGTGTGTGTGTGCTCCACTCCACAGAGACTTTTACAATATAGGAGTCATCAGCACAAAAGAGGAGAATTCATTAAATGACAAATTGCTCCATTTTACAATAATTCATTTTGTAGTTAATTCCCCTATTCTGTTTTCAAGTGTCATGAACTGGTAGTTACTCAAGGTTTTTAGCAGGTGAAACAGTAATAGTAAGACAACTTATTTTTTAAGTTATTTTAACTAAACTTAATAACTTAAGTATTTAGCTTATTTTAACTTTCCATTGCACATGGGGAATTCAGGTTCTCCTGTTTGGTGCATTTATCTTAATTGGTAGCCTGTTGCAAAGATGTAGAAGAAAACAAGAAGAAAATAACACTTCAGCTCTTGTTTGAATCGTACTTCTCTGATTATTTGCATTTTTGCAGGGTGTGATTAACAGAATAGCCCACTCATGTTGGTTTCACTTGAAGCTGTTTATACTGAGTATCTCTGAATATGACTCATATGAATCATATCTCTGAATATGATTCATATCCATGATTCAATAGAGCGAATGATTTAGGGCTTTAACTCCAAGCCTTGATAACCCAGAGAATGATTCTGTTGTGAAGATTGGGTTTGGCAGGGGGAAAGCTAGAAAAATCCTTTCATCCATCTCAATATTCACTTACCACAGAAGCTGTCTTCCAGATCAATACTGACCTCTTAGGTGAACAGTGGTTTGACAGTTTTCCTACTATTGTGTTCCACAGCACAAATGTGCTTTTTTGATTGATGATAATCTAGTAGTAGCAGATGTTTGGAAAAATTATTGTGACCTGTGTCACCAGCTCCACACCTGTACTGAATTTAGCCAGTCTAGGAGAAAGCAAAGCCAAGTTACCTAATATATTTCCTCTTCACTACTATCTTTAAATTGAGCTTTGGGACACCTAGACATCTCCAGGTGCCTTAATGCTCCCATACTTGTTCTTGTAACCTAAAATATCACTCTCCTTGTTCCTACCCCAGATTTGCATGCACACAGTCTCTAAAAGCTTACTGAAACATTACTAACAAATAGATGTTCTTATGACCAAACCAGCTGAGACAGCAGTCAACAAATTTCAATGGACTTGGTGACAGGAGCAGTTTTAGGTGGTTTTAGCTGTTCCTGTTTTTCCCAGTATTGTTTGTGACAGTAGCCTGTGCCGTGGCTTCACTTCTGGTTGAGCTCTTTGTGAGACTGTGGCGTGAACCAGGGTAGGAGACTGATCCAGATAAATAGAGTTTTCAGAGTTCTTCCTTTTTAAGCTGGGGCATAGATGAACAGAAAAGGAGATATTTCAAACAATCTCTCTGAAAAGTATATCTGAAGAGAGTGGTCATGTATTCTTCACCTCACCAGATCCTCACCTGTCTGTGCTGAGGTGTGCCTCTCAGCTGTAGTACTCTGTGTTGCTGTGGCCCAGCCTCCAGCTTATTGTTCTGTGTCCTTCTTTTATTTCAGCAATTCAGCTTTGTCTCCCTGCCCACGGATGTCCTGGAAATAGAAGTTAAAGACAAATTTGCAAAGAGCCGACCAATCATCAAACGTTTTCTGGGAAAACTCTCTATGCCGGTTCAGCGCCTCTTGGAAAGACATGCCATAGGGTAAATTTTGCTGCTTACATTGTTTAGCGAGTGTGTTGCTGTTCTGAAGTCCCTGGTGATATATCATTATTGCGATATAATGATGTTGAGGGGAAGTTATTAAACTGACAGTTGTCTGATAAATGGTGGTGTTTTTAATTAGAATTCGTAGGAATATGGGCCAGATAGAATTCCTCTATAACCCTATGCATGGCATTTTGAAAAGCGAGAGCTGGAATTTAGGAAAGAAGACCTTTTTTGTGCATCATGGCTGTGAATTTGGAGAGTGCAATATTTTCAATTTGAATATTCTTTTAATGTTATCAGCAGGCTGTTTTCATGTTTCAGGGAATTACCTATGGGCGAAAAACATGCCAGATCTGTTCCTTCTCTTTTTAATTTCTGGAAATGGGAAATATTATAAAAGTATATATGTGGCATGTTGTAACTAATGCTTTCTGACCCTACCCTACTGCCAAGGAACAACCTTGAACTCACAAGCGCTGCCCTGCTTCCCCATTGCATGAAAGTCCTGGGAAAGTGTATGCTGCCAAAATAACACAAACGAATTTAAGGCAGATGGATAGAAATCAGAAAAAGCCAAAAAGTTGGCTCTAAATCTGTAATGTTCAGACCTTGAAGAGCAAGGGAGAAAAAAGAATCATCTTATGAGGAAAGCATATGCAATGCAGTTTCCATGAAGGCATTTCTGATAACTGGATTTTAATTCAGCAGAACAGTGGGAAAATGAGCTTGTTGGAAGTGTTTTTGAACAGCTGGTTCAGAAACTGGCTGTGATATTGACAGCTGAATCTACCAGAAGGGACTAAGCTGCCTCCCTGTTTCTCAAGTAGAGAAGATAGAGTAGCTTTTTAGAAACCAGATGGATGAGAGCAGCTTGGGGAAGGTAGAACCCTGTAACTGGTATCACTGGCTTTTCTCTGTATGAGATTTCTCATCATCTTCTGATTATAACTTCCTATTTTACTTCCTTGTTGTAAACACTGTCTGTCTAAGGATATACTTTGCCAAGAGCAGTGCCTCCAACCTGCACTAGATCTGGCTCAGTTTTAATACTATAGTGGCAGTTAAATCTCAGGCACGCTCAGTGAGAAGTATGCACACAAGTTCAAAGAAGTCATACACAAATCTTGAGGTCGTCTCATTTATGTGAGTTTCTGATGCATGTGAAACTGTGCTAGCAAGTATATTTGGCCCAACTGGAAGTGAACTGTTTCTTTCAAAAGATGTATTACTATTTAGTGAACCCGTTACACTCAAGAAATGCTTTGCAAAGATTGATTCAGCCTCATTGTGGCAGCTGGGAAGTTAATCTCTTCTGTAGTTTCATTCTGTTCTGAGGGGTGGATGAAGTGTGGCAAAGGGAGGGACCTGCACAAGAACAGAATGGAGTCATTGATCAACCTTGTCAGGAAGGTGTTCTCCTGATATTTCAGCTTCATAGAGGTAAGAGGGGTGGAAAGAGATGAAGAGCAGTCACTCAGCCAGTTTAGAGAGAGAAGGTGGTATGCGGGGACTGGCCTGCACAGGGTTTTGTAAACAAGAACAGGAAAGCTGAATTTTATGGACTTGGTGAAGGGATGAAAATACAAAAATGAGAGGTTCTGTGAGAAGGTAGATGGTCAGATCTGCAGGGAAGCTAAGTCTCATTACAATAGCTGAAGTGGGAATTGTTTGCTTCCCATGTCGCTATTTTCATACCCATACTGCAAAAGTTTCATTCCCACCATTCTCTCTATATTTGTACATATGTGCTTGTGTATCCCAGCAGCCGGTCTTACTCACTTACTCAGCTGTTCCATTGTAATTGAAGGCATTGTCCTCTCCTCTGCCATTCATTCTCTCGTATGCAAGTCAACATGCCCTCATGGCTGGGATGAATAGCCTTTATGTATTTTATTATGGATTTTTGTAGGACACAGAATATTTATCTATGCACAGTAGACATAGGGTAGGTTATAGTCTGTTGTGACAATATTTGTTTTCTTTCAGGGACAGGGTTGTAAGCTACACTCTGGGTCGCAGACTTCCAACAGATCATGTCAGTGGCCAGCTGCAGTTCCGATTTGAGATAACTTCTTCCATTCATCCAGGTAATTCTCAGTCTTAACCCATCATTTATCTAGATTTCTAGAAGTTTGTTGTTGTTGTTGTTGTTTGGTTTGTTTGTTTGTTTGTTTGTTTTTTGTTTGCATTCTTTCTCTTTAGAAATTTGCATTAATTCCTCGCTGCTCTGGGACTTTAGGTACAGTCATGAGCAAAGGGAAGTGCATAAAGTCCCGCATCACAGGATGCATTGTGAGTCACAATTTCTTCCCTCTTTCCCCTTAGGACAGAGCTACTGGTGTTTTATATTCCCCTGTTATTGTCTGTTTCAAATACTCCACCACATCATTGGGAGAGAAGAGAGTGGAAAACTGAAAACTCATCTGCTTCTCTATCACCTGCCCTAGTGAAAGTGTTATATGGGTTGCCATTTGTAGAGTCATCTGCATTTGAGCACTTCATAAGTAAAAATGGATAATGTAATAGCAAAGATGATTAGAAAATGTCTCAATTCAATTATTTTTAATGAAAAAAGTAAAAAGTAAAACAAAAAATAATTCTGTGTTCTACTTCTTCCCTCCCTTTTGGTTTGGTTTTGGTTCATATTGTCTTGTAGTAATTTGGAAGTGACTGTCATGATGGTCTAAGGTTGAACCTTGGTTTTCATGTCACAGTCTCAACAGTATTTCTCAGGGACTCTTAGCTTCTCAGGCTCTCTGTCCTCTCTGCTACAGTTTGTCAAGCCAACAGCACCTGCACTAGTGGCTGGAAATCATTGCTTTTGTCAGAGTGCTGCATACAGATTACCACGAGTAAACCCATGATTAAATCCTCTGTACAAAGACTGCCTAGCAAAAAAACCTCATCACTTCTTGATAGTTGTTCAGTTGCCTACTCATTTCACACTGTAATTTATGCTTTTAATTTTCTCAGATTGCTGTGGATCCTTGTACCCCTACAGCCAACCCTCTGGTTCAGTCAACACTTCTTGTTAAAATAGTAAGTAATTATTCTTCCTGTCTCATACAGATGATGAAGAGGTCTCCATTAGTGCAGATCCCGAGTCAGCTGACCTCCCGGAAAGCCCTGTGAACAACCCCACAGAGGAAAGCCTCGGTGAGCCTCCATGCATCAACACAGTGACCTCAAAAAGTGCAGCTCCAGAACATCTAAATGGATACAATATGAACAGTGTCAATAGCCCAGGGGCTGTCAAACCACCTGGGGAAGTCAACCAGAACAGCTTAAATGAAGAGCTAGCAGGAGATGGGGAGGTTGATGCGGTGCCAGTTCCTGAGCCCTTGGAATCCATCCCAGGAGAAGTGCTGCCTTCTTTGAGTGCTACGGACCTCATGGAGCAGTCGGATCTGACGGCTTGCATGTCTCCTCCTGATCCTGAAGTTAGGGAAAATAACAAAGTCAATTCTGGTATTCAGGGAGATGGTGGAGTCTTGACCAGCATAGAAACAGTAGATATCAATGAGGTGAGTGCAGATGTGCATGCTGGCAAAAACCTAGAGAAGAGTCAGGAAGAAGAAGAAGAAGAAGAAGAAGAAAGAGGAGAAGAAGAAGAAGAAGAAGAAGAAGGGGCTTCAGCCCGGGAGGAGGAAGACAACAAGCTACAACTGAGGACCACAGCAAAGAGGAAAAACAGGCCATGCTCCCTGCCTGTGTCTGAACTTGAGACAGTCATAGCTTCAGCTTGCGGTGAGCCGGAGACCCCTCGCACACACTACATACGGATACACAACCTGCTCCACAGCCTGCCCTCAGCACAGATGAGCAGCGATGGGGAAGAAGAGCAAGATGATGGTAATGGCAGGGAGAACCATGAGGAGTCTACTGTCAAGGAGGTGATGGATAAGGAGGTGGTCAGTGAGAGTGAGACCGTGGCAGCAGAGCCTCCTCTGGAAAACGAGGCTGAAGAGAACTTCAGCCAGAGCACAGTGCCTCCTGGGACCTTGGATGAGCAACTCTCTGACTTGAATGATGGACTGTTGGATGGGGAACCCCCCAGGACAGGAAGTGAGAGCGAGTCGAACTCCAGGCCCAATGGTGACAACGAATGTGAGGCGTGCGACACCTCTTGCTACAGCCCCTCCTGCTACAGCCCCTCCTGCTACAGCACCTCCTGCTACAGCACCTCCTGCTACAGCACTTCATGCTACAGCACCTCCTGCTACGACAGTAACAATCGCTTCTCCAGCCATACACGCTTCTCTTCCGTTGACAGCGCAAAGATTTCTGAGAGCACGGTCTTTTCCTCACAGGATGATGATGAGGAGGAGAACAGTGCTTTTGAGTCAGTGCCAGATTCAGTGCAGAGCCCTGAGCTGGACAGGGAGCAAGTGGATGGCTCCTCCCAGTGGCCAGATGAACTAGTAGCTCATGGTGGGAATCCACAGAGAGCCACAGAGGGTCTAGACACCCCAGTAGCAGGTCCAAGCAGCAGAAGAGAAGGTTAGATCCTGAGAACTGATGCGCTGGGCAACCCTGATTATCTAGATGTCACAGAAGGCATCAGATAATTGAGGTTTCAGATAGCTCATGATTTATTTCTTACAAACTCAGGGGCTGTGAGTTGGGCCAGATATAAGGGAGGGTTGGATAATTGAGCCTGTCCTTAAAAATCCCAGCAAAACCAACTAAATCAGGTAGGGATCCATATATATGAATTGCTGTAGATATACATGCATCGTTATAAAATCAAGATCAGCTACTTTAGTTATGTGGCAGATCAGCATTATCACATCCACCAACTCATTCCTTTTTTCCTGGGATTTTTCCATATCACATGTCTGATGTGCTGCCATGTCTCTGATAGTCAGTGAGAGGACCAGCTTGTGCTTGTCAAAGGGTAGATATGCTGATTTGCACTACATAAAGGTCTGGGCCAGTTTCTGTAAATGTTTGTTAGCCATACATAATCATAAGCACTTACAAACACAGTTTTCGAGCCCCGTTTCTTCCAATATTCCAAGTGTCAAACAAATGTACCTCAGATATTACAGATCATAGGGCAACTCAACAGAGATTTGTATTTTTTCTTAGATACTTTGTAAATTTAACTATATTAAATAAAAATTCTCATATCCCTATCCTTCCCTAGAGATAGAATATACTTAAAATTTTTTTTTGTCTTTGTAATTTAGGTACTATTTTTTACAATTTCTTCACAGTTACATTAAGTCCCTCCCTTTGGTAACTCTTTTCATGCTCTCTGCAGTTACATGAAGAAGGGGAATTGATCACTCCTCTCTTCTTTATCTAGTGTATCATTTTCTCCAGCTGAAGAAGTAAAGGACTCAGCTGCAGCTCAGGAGTATGCAGCAAGGTTAAGAGGTAGTCTTTGCATTCCCTAATTCTGGGTAATCTGTCTCCCTCTATAAATGTCACCAAATTAAAATGGCAGCAAAAGGATAACCTGTTTGGGTGTTGCTGAGGAACTCAAACATTCATCTATGTTTTCCTTCTCCATTCCCAATTTATTTACAAACAACTTCCTTTACCTCAGACCCTACCCCTGCAGAAAAAATTTACACCATCCTGTGTAATTACTTGGTAGACAGCTGGGACTAGGGAATTATTGAGTCTGTAGAGCAGAATCTAGTACAAATAAATTTTCAGAAGTACACCAGCATAGAAATCCAGCTTCCTTCCTTGCAGGCAAGAGCCTTTGCTTGTGAACAGCATTTACATGCAAGTATGGCTGAGGGGGCTCGAGCTTGTGTATGTGTGAGAGCATACATACTGATTTGGTGGTTGTTTTGAACTGTGTGAGCTTTTGATAGGGGATGTGGTGGGAGAGGGTGTTGTCTGCATATGGATTCAGTACAGCACCAAAACTTGAGCCTCTGTAAAGAGCACTGCAGTGTCCACGGTGACTTTGCCTTGTTTAGCCAAGCATGTGTCTGAAGGGCAGCCCAGGTCTTAGCACTCTCTTGGTGTCACCGGGGGTGCCTCAGTCAATGTGCACATTGCTCCATGACTTGGCAGCAGTTACAAATACAGTAGATGTGGTCACCTCCCCCCACTCCAGGTGACTGACACTACCACGCTTCCGCTGGCTTGGCGTAACTATCTTGACTAGGGGAGAGTCAATTGTGGTGAGGTAAGTAAAGAAACATAGATGGGTGATCTGGTAGTCGGTGCTGCACCTGTAGTAACAGCACAATTTCTAAAGCTGTGAGAGCTGGACTTTTAGCTCTGAGTCATAAACTTATGTAACTCTGCTGTCTGTTTAAAACATGCAGCAGATACATCTGTGAGATACGCCTATAGACAGGTGGTTTAATGAAGGCATTTAACTGGCCATACAGTATCATCAGAGCACCTAGAAGAGGGATTATTTTTGTCAAAGTGATTTTTCTCATTTCTGAGTGGTGTGAGGTTTTTTACAGTTTTATACAAAATTGGCTTCTGCATTCTAGCTGTTGTTTCTTTCTAAGAAAAAAAAAACATTTAATTCTTTTTGGTAAATTTGTTTTTGCATTTGATTGGTATATATTTAGGGGGCTTTACAAAATGTTCATTCTTAGGCTGATAAAATTCTAACATTAAAGAGAGCTAAACCAGCTGGTACACAGTAAATTTGACTTAGCATTCCCAAAATCACCAGAACCATTCAGCTTAATGTATCTTTTTCCATAAGCTGTATCCTTTTGATGCATGTAAATATTATGTGTATGCAATTTGGAGTGCATCTGTATTAACAAGGCAATCTGGAAGTTATAGTCAAAAACTGGTACCACACAATATGCAAATGTGTCCATTCGTTAAGATAAATAGTCCTGGTTTCTAAGATTTTAAAGACAAGACAAGAAGGAATCTTTATTCTAGAACCTGGGAAGTTTTAGCATGTTGTTAAATCTAAGATATGGAATGCTTTTTCATCCCTACTAGAACGTCTTCGTTTCTTAAAGGATTCTATAAGCATTGACCTGATTGATTGATTGATTGATTGATTGATCTTAAGTTTCTTGTTCCTCTCAACAGAACATGAGTTTGGACATTTACTTAGGTTTCATTTATTTCATATTTAAATATGGCAGGACAATTGGAATGAGATGATCTTTAAGGTCCGTTCCAACCCAAGCCATTCTGTGATTCTATATATCGACCTATATACAATGCTAGTGTTTAAAAACTTACTCTGCACTGTGTGACTCTTCTTCTTCTTCTTCTTCTTCTTCTTCTTCTTCTTCTTCATCATCATCATCATCATCATCATCATCATCTCAGGTCTTCCTTCCTTATCTCAGATTCTGACTATATCTCACTAACTTTTGTCCTTCTCTTCTACCACCTGTCTCCTACCTGTTTCTGGTCCTTATCTCATTCTCTCTCCTTCAACCCAAGATGAACTCTTTGAATTTTGAAAAATACCCATGGAAGGGGATGATCTTCTGCTTTGCAGGGACTGCAAAATCCTGCCATTACAGTCTACATATGTAGCTATCGATCTTTTTGAGAAGGAGATAAAGATCCAAGGCAGCTTTTAGCCTTTTATTCCAGTGATGAAATGAGTTAAAAGTTGGAACCAGAATTTTGCATGTTCCTGCCAGTTACTGCAGAAGCTTGAGCTTAGTTGTACATGAACAGTATTTCTGAGAGATCAAGCCTAATTCTTCTATCGCTTACACTTGTGTGTCTGTGAGTCCAGTATCTGGCCCATAATAGTTCAGCATTGACTCAAGAGACTTGACTACATTATTTTAATACTTCTTTGCCATATGCATTGGTATTAAAATAGTGCCTTGAAAATAGGAATACCCAGAGATGCTACTACATCAGGTTAACCTATTTTTAAAATAATCACGTGTTTTACAGTAACACATTTTTTAATCACATTGTAAAAACAGTGAATGACTGTCAATGTCTTAAATATCTTGTCCATAGGTGATTGTCCTTTACTCCATAATTCTCAGCCAGTCAGCCAGCTTCCTTCTCTGAGGCCTGACCATCATCACTACCCAACTATCGATGAGCCTCTTCCACCAAGTAAGCTTTAGTTTTTTTTTATTTTATTGCATTTTTTCAGCTTTTCCTGTTAACTCAAACAGTGTAGAGGTCAGTATGTCTTTCTGAAGAACCCCGTCTATTCTGTATATACATTCTCCAGAACCCACGCAATATGCCCTTTTGTTTCCCTTATTTGATCCTGACTTCAAGTGTTGTCACATTGTTTTGGACAAGTTCCATAACCTCCCTCTCTGCCTTGGCCCATCTTCTTCCCTGAAATGAAAATACTATTCCCTTTTTCCAGTCAGTGTGTTGAGACTTTAATGATTAGGATCTGTCAGCTGTTCTGGAAGCCTGGCTGTAAGGCTTCCTGAATGGTGTATCAGCAAAGTACTCTGATGTTTCTGTAATGTTTGTCTCCAGGTTTTCTGTAACCAACTTCAAAGATGGTTTGGGATGGCAGTCCCTGTGGTCTGTCAAGTCTGCATGCAGGTCCAGCAGCAGCCCTTTCACAGTGAGGATGCTCCTGGAACAGACAGGTTCAAATCTGAGCCAAACCAGAAGAAGTTGGGAAAAGGCAGCTCACATGCAGTGGTCTTGTTATACTGTCCTTGGAGTTGATAATCAGTGAACTTTATGTTCATTATGCACTGTAGTGGAGTCTACACTTGCATTGAATAAAACTGAGAGGGTTTTAAATAGTGTGATAGATTAGCAGCCTGATAATATGTGATTTTTAACACCAAAGGAACTGCTGGAGTTTTTTTTATTTGTCTCTGTAGCCTTTCCTTTATGGATTCCTGGAGGATTACCCTGCTTCTTGCACTAGCGTTCAGTGCCCCAGCAGAGCGCGCTCTGTGCCCTGCAGCGCGCGGCTGATCCCCTTTCAACTGAGCACAGGATTTCACAGCCTGAAATGTGCACTGCCTCACAAAAACAACCAGGCATACAAACAAAGCTCTCTATTTTCTTCAAAGCCCAAGACGGGAACACACTTATTTGGCCTACGGCCCTTGACAAATAATTCATCATTTGCCAGCCATGCTGTCAGTATTCCCTGAGCTGAAAATAGCGCTGATGCTGGCGTCAGCCGCACAGTAGCATGAATGATTCAAATGCCTTTAGCCCAACATAGTCTTTTTAGAGTACCACTGTGGCTTGCCAGTGAATGATGAAATGGGAACGGTTACCTCTGTAACAGGGAAATATTTCTCTTCCTCCCACTCTTACCGCAACACTTTGTGGATCGGGCCCATTCCCTATTAGATGACTTAATGATAGCACACTAACACCAGCTCAGGTAAACAGAATATACTGTAAATCTGTTCCATATTCTTCCATCACCAATTTAATACATTTTTCCTCTTTCTAATAGTTATCCTCAAAAGGCAAATATTTCTACCATTGGTTTTCCCAAGTGCTTTCACAACAGGGTGTAAGGACATAAAATGCAATATGTGATGATTAAGTACAGAAGTGATATCCCTTGGTAGGATTTTGCTTCAGCATTAGCATATAACACCATTTTTACAATAAAGGCTGACACTGTGCACTTAAATATATTGATCTTAATAGGAATAGATGTACTAGGTTAACTTTGAGTGGGAAAAAAGTTTAATTGAATAATTCAATAATTCAATTTCACTTAGGGAACTGATTTCCAAAAACTCTCCATGGAATTTTACTGTAATTTCAAAATGAAAACCATAGCAAATAATCTAGAAATTTTTCTTCTCCTTAAATTCAGTGTTGCTTTCTCAGTGCTTTTAATGACTCCTAATCCTAGATAAATAGTTCTTCAATCATTTGAAAGGAAAAAAATTTGTATTTTAAACCCAAGTTATATGATCAAAGTTGGCTTTCTTCTCATGTGCAGTGTTAGCTTCCATCTATAAGCAGAGGGGAAGGTAATCTGCCAGTGCTACAAGTTCAGTGTTGACTGATTTTATTTAGGTCATGGACAATCATCTGAACAGTCTTATTTCTCTTTTGAATAGTTCTCTGAATAGCTTGATTTCATCATAACCCCACAACAGCTGGCCTTGGAGAGGAAATTTAATTTCAGACAGATTTATTTGGGAAAATGAAGAGAACAGATTCATTATTTATGTAGGAGTTTCGTAATGACCAGTCTGAATGTTAAGCCTGATACGAGATTAAAAGAAGATTTGCGGTGTTTGCACGGCCTCATGACAGCATTGCCAGTCACGCCTTATTATGCCGGTGTTTGGAACCCCTACAGAACTGAAGCCAAGAAAAATACATGTGCCCAGTTCAGAGCTGCTCTTTGCTGAAGGTGTGGCTGAGCTTGGAGAGGAAAAGGCAATGTATTTTCTTTGCCCTGATGGTCCTGCCAGAGGAAGTTGCGTCTTCTGATATAAATCAGAGCAGTTTCAGAGGCTGCTGTGAAATATGACTTGGCTGATGGAAGAGGATCACTGAAGAACAGAACCAGTACTCTCACATCCCTAGCCCATGCTCTAGCATGCTCTTACTGTGAAGGTTAGATAGAGGTTAGTCTTTTTAGTAGTCACAGTCTTATTTTACCTGGAAAACTTAACAAAAGACCCTGAGGAAATTTGGCTGCTTCCTAGATCACCTTTGCCCCAAAGTAGCATGAAGGGACTTGAGCACAGCTTGGAAGCAGAGTTCTGCCTGTCTGTTCACCTGTCAGTCTGTTTGTCTCACTGTGCAGGTATCCATCCATCTGTCTATAAATCTGGTGTCATAATCAGGGAGCTTCAGTGACTTTTGTGACTTATAGGCTGTCTTATGGGAAGGTAGGAAGTACACCTGCTGCCTGTGTACAACTAAAGTTGTACCTGCCACCCTCTGACAGTCTTTCCAGGTAACCAAAAGAAGAGTTACTCAGCTACCTAGAAATGCTATTGCAAGGAGCATGAGACACACATTATAATATTTTAGCATGCCAGTGTCAGTCCATGGTATGGTGGACATACCAATAAAGCAGTGAATAAAGCAGCACTCACTGACAGGTGTAGTTCATGTCTGTACATACTGCTGTGTATGTCTGACACATCCAACAGAGACAGCCTTCCTGAAGTCATAATCCACTTTGATGTTTTCACTGTGATCTCCAAGTTCTGGACAAGCTTCCTTTCTCCTAAATTTCCAAATATCATGCTTAGAAGCTTAGGAGCTCTAAGCTGGATTTAATTAGTGCAAAATAGCCTGTAGAGCTGGTGGTGCACAGGGATCTAATATAAAACCTTGTTTGGCTGTGTAACTGGATATATTTACTCTTGCTAAGCATCAATCAGCAGGCTTTAGACCAATATGACCAATTGGTGTCTTCTATTGCCTGTCTAGAGTGTGGTTCTACAGCACTGCCCACAAGCTTCTAACTCTCTGTTGACCTGTATCATTCTTAACTTGTTACGAGGTACTACAGTACAACAGTAGTGTGGAGTGAGGGCTAGGATTTGTCCTTTGCCAGAAAACAGCAAGGAAAATTAAGATTTTCATAATGTTGAGCTGGATCATCTTTGATCTGGTCAAGGTTATTTCCTTGAGGATGCTGCAGATAATGCATAGCTCCAGAGGGGCCATTTCCCACCCACAATGGTACACCTGCCACCAGTGCCAGCATGCACAGCAAGCCTCTGGCCTTCGACCTGTCTTACATGTCAGTCTGATTTACCTCAATGTGCATATGTTGTATTTGATGTGCTTTTTTTCACTGTCTTATGTTCTAGACGTGGTTTTCACAAAGCTGTGATCTTGTTCTTGAAACAGCTACCACATCCTTGGGAAACTTTACCTGGAGGAGGAAGAGAGAGTCCTCTCCTTACATAATGTAGTGATTTTCACAGTGAGAGATGCTGCATGTGTGCCTATGGTGTGACTGTAGGGTTTGTGTCTTTAAGGACTGTGGTAGCTTGGAAAGAAGTACTGCATGTGTTTATGGCTCTTCTTGTCTTGGAGTCTTACAGAAAATTTCTCCAAGGACTCCCAGCACCCATCTTTTAAGGTCTGTGGGATTCAGCTGTCAGGGGCAGCTAGCCATGGGCTTCAGACAGCCTACACTTGTCTGGGATCAAATATGGGAAGTGGGTTTTGCCGGAGCCAGCATTTAAAGGATGGGAACTGGTCATGAAGGATAGGCTTCCAAATGTAGTAGGAAAAGGTGCAACTTCTATCCTGCTCTTAGAGAATAGGAAATTAAATAGATGAAGTATGAAATTCAGATGATCCGGAATTTCATCATAGAAAACCATAGGAGGAGTGAACTCGTCAGGGAAGATTGTATCATAGTAAGAATATGGGAATAGGAGGAAGTGTTTGCCCTCAAAGGTAATTACCATATGTGGATTTGTGCGTGAATGCAAGTGCGGTTTGCATCTAAACATGTAGAAAGTATTAGCATGTATTTACATAGATGTGTCATCAGCTGATGGGTCATGTGGGAATATGAAACTAGCAAGCCTAATTTATTCCACTTCTCCATACCTTCCAACCAGTTTGATACGTGGCTTTGCTAGCTAACTCACTTCTGAATGTCTTCTGTTACAAACTTTTTTTTTATCAACATTACCATTTTCCACAAGCCATCATATACCAAATAATTTTTAGTTTTCAGTCACGGGACAACATAAACAGTAGCAGGAAACAATAACAATGGAAGGCTCAATATTATTCTGCAAACTCTCAATCTAGTTTGCATTCATGAGAGCAATTCTCTGTTTAGAGAGATTTCTAAGGTGTGTCCAAAGAGTCTGTGATCAGTTTTCAGCGAAGCCCTTAATTGCTATATGGTGTCCTTTGAAGCCATTTTGCAAAAGGGAGAGAAATTAAACATGTTTGTTCTGAAACATAACAAAAAAAGGAAAAATGGGATTTGCCATATTATCTCAGGTGTAATCATCTTGTAAGGGTTGGTTCTTTGTGGCTACTCTGACCTGCAGTGAATCCAGCCAAGCAGTATCACTAATTGAAAAATTACCTCATCCTTTAAAAAATGTAGCCCCTATGTGTCACTAGTTTTTCATGTGCTGTGGTAGTGAGCTCCGTGGCCTACCTTTGTGCTGTGTACGAAATGTTTCTGTATATGCATATACTGCATATATGTATATATAGACAAGCAAATAATAGATATACGCAGTTGAATGTGTACTTTGAGTATATACACATGGTATGTATTGCATGTAGGCTATATATGTGTGTATATATATATATCGTATCTTCTGTGTGTGTATATACCCTGTCTGTGTATGTGTGTCTGTCGGTATATACGTCCCACGCACAGGTTTTGTGGAAGGCATCCCACTGACAGCATCACCCCTTCCTTTTTTTCCAACCCTAGATTGGGAAGCTCGGATAGACAGCCATGGGAGAGTGTTCTATGTGGATCATGTCAACCGCACCACCACGTGGCAGCGGCCCACAGCCGCAGCAACACCAGATGGGATCCACAGGTCTGGCTCCATCCAGCAAATGGAGCAGCTGAACCGCCGGTGAGCATTTGCAATGGAAGGGAAAGGAGTATTCTTCCAAAACATGGGGTCACTTTTGCTACTTAACTGTAGCAGTGGTATTGATAGGTCAGCACCTGGTGCTCTGCTGCAAAGCTTTTTGGACCTGACTGCTACTGGAATTGCTGCTGTGTCTGTGTGGCATTTCTACCCAAGCTAATTAGGCCTGTTGAAAGGTCTGTCTCCTTTTCCAGGGCAGAGCCCTGCTCTAATAGGACTGTGCACATTTCTAGAGGTAGACAGGTCTGTTTAGTGTTGCATTGGGCCCTGTAAATCTGTCAGTTCGTTCTGAGCTGGCTGAGATACCTCTTAATGTCATTTATATTTTAGCTTTGTTTGACTAGTTTGACACGCATAGATTTGTTGACCATTTTCTTCTCATGCTTGCTTTCTAGACTGAATTTAAGAGGAAAGAAAAATAAATAAACAGTTGGTCAAAAATCTTCCAATTTTGCTTAAAAAGTTGGTTTAGGGTTTTTTTTAATTCCCCGCTTACTATAATGATGCAATTTCTAGAAAAGGATAAGCAAGACTGAAATTATATTTTAATTATAGCATGCAAAATGCCACAAAAGTTTTTTTTTGCCTTTTCTTCTGTGCTAAGAGAAAGATCTGCAGCTGAGAGAAGGATGCAGCGTTTAAAAGTGCTCTTTTCAGAGTACTTTGAATAGTTTGGGAGGTGCTGTGTCCTGAATGAGACAGTCTGAGAGAGCTGGGCCAACTTAAACTGACACCATCAAAACACTCTTGAAGAATAATCCTTTTTTTACCAGAATTCATTATTTTGAGTAGTATTTCATAGCATGTGTTAAGTCTTGCAGAAATGAGAGAACCTGCTCAGTATTTGTTTTCATTATAGGTTTGCTCACAAAGCCTCAAGCTGCCATGTTAATATTAAATAAAAACAAAAAACAAACAAACCCCCAAAAGAAAGCTAAAGAAAGTGAACGTTTAATGTAGATTTTTTCAAGAGATTTACATCACTTCTCTGCCATTTAGCATTGGTCTTCAAGAGGGATTTTAGCCATGTCAAAGCTCAGGCTATTTGGCTGCCACTTAAGCAAGTTGTCTCCACAGAAACCAGAATGCTCTTGTGGAGATACATTCAATTTTTTTTCCTTTTTCTTTTTTGAGGTTGAACTTATGTAAGTGCAGAACAAACATGAAAGGAATAAGTGCTTGTAAGAGTGATTTATCATTCTGTTAGTTAATGCAGGTTAATCATTAAACCAGCTATCACAGCAGAAACTGAAGCGTAGGCATCGTCTTTGTGACCTCCTTCCCTCATATTATTCAGTGTTTTCATGTAGGCTGTCTGTCTTGGCAGATTATCTTGATTATCACTGGTTTGGGTTGGGAATTGAGAGTTAGTAAGATTGATATTCTTTGAATCTCTCTGTTTTTAGTATTCATATATCCAGTCACAAAAGGAGAAGTATGGAGAGTTTTCAGCAGTGGCAAATCTCTATTTACACAAGTTCCATTGGAGACTTTGCAGTTTATTAAACATGAAATGTCAAGGCTTCTTGGGACTAAGGAAAAAAGCTGATGATTGTCTCCTCTCTGCCAAGGAGCTCTACTGATTTGAGAAGTTGAATACAAAGATCTCCTATTTTTACCTGTGAACTTTTCCTAAGATTCTAATAAAAGGGATTCATACTGAATCTCCAGAGCATTTGCCCAGTGGCAAGTAATTTCTGTAATTTTAACCTGGCTGTTACATTTTTTTAAAGCTGTTCTAGTCCTAAATCTAATTTCAAATATTTCATGTCTCCACATTTCAGGAATGTCAGGAAAGCTACTTTTCATAAATTATTATCAAGGAGGATTGGACTTTGTTTTAAACCCTCATTTCAGAATTCTGTTTTGTTGCGTTTCAAACATGATTTGAAATGTTTTTCCGCAAACACACCTGAGAATCATTTTAGGTGAGGCAACAGCAAGCATAGACCTTGCTGATAGAATTAGCAGCAGCCTGAATGTTAAACGCTCTAACATCAAAAAAAATTTGGACTGAACATCACCCAGTTTGAAAAAGCTTGGTGACTTTTCTTTTAAACAAATTTACTTTTTGTTTTTTTTCCTTTGGCTTCCTGGTTTAATTTGTGTAAGGGAATGGAAAGACCAAAATATTACAAGGAAGCTTGGTATTTCCAGCCCAGCCAAAACCACAAAGCTTTGGAAATCCAGCTTGAAAAAAACCCCATAGCTGTGATTAAACCTAGTCTTGCTTTCCTTCTGTGCTCCAAGCTTCCCTAAGCTGTATGAGCCGCTTGAGAATACAGGGAATGCAAAACTGGAATCCAGGTGTTGGGCAAACACTAAAGAGACATCCATACTTCTAATTTTAAAGGCTCTTGCTCATTTTCTGCAGCAGTACCTGACTTGCTTACTTGTTGGCCAAGCAGATAACAACCCTTGTTGTTCAAGCTCTGTTGAAAAGATACTTTGCAGCATATGTATCTCTAGACTTGTCTTTGCACTAGTTTGAAAGATAATAATCAACATAAGAAATTATAACCAGCATGGTAAGGACAGCCACAATGTGGTATTTCTTAAGCTCAATTTCTTTGACAAATCACTTTGAAAGAAGACTGAAATTTCCAGAGACATTCCCATAACTTTTGCACTTCCAATGTTTTCTCCAATTACTTTCTCATTTTTGGGTATTTATATAAGGTGATTTTATAGTACTGAGATGCAAAAGAAATGTGTACCCTTTTGTTGGCATACAGCTGCTATTGTTCTTTGAGGTTTGCCAGTGGGGATTTTCTACCATCTAATTAAATTGAAGGTACAGGGTTTTTCTATATGTGTGCTTATATCCCTTGATTATATGAACTTGGAGGGTGTTGTGGTTGGTTTTTCCTTTCCTTTCTGTTGCATGTGGGTGTTGTAAAACTCCTCCAGTACTGGAATGGAAAGTTCATTCAGTTGCCTGCAGTCAAGTGAGTAAAGCTGCAAAATGTAGGTCTGAAAGAGAGGGTTTAAAACTGCAGTAAATCCATGCTGTTGCAAAACCTGCTATCAGAATTTCCTTGTAAAGATGGATGTTTTCTTAAACTATCAAAATATACACTAAATGTAGCTTAAAATGACTTTGAGTACTGGAGGGGGATACATAGCATTGTGAAAGTTTAGTATAAATCTATTAAAACTTTAATTATTTTTTCTTAATTATGTCCAGCCCTTTTGCCTATGATTGGCTTGCAGTGAGCTATTGGAGATGATGTCTTTTGAGACATCAAAAAGCCAAACCCTAACTCTTGTCTTAATGATCCTTTGTCACTTTGAGGAACTTACTCATGGCTAACTTCTAATTTGGAATAAAGTGTGTATTAACAAATAAAGAGAGAGAAAGTAAGTAAAATCTGTAAGTCAGAGCTTGAGCTGAGGAAAGAAAAGAGTGTAAGTCAGAAAAATTAAAAACAAACAATGCTGGATCAGATTAAAAGCAGGCAGCAAAGCCATCCTATTTCAAATACACATGGAAATGCCATGAAGAAAGAAGGATTAAAAATATTGGGATGGAATAAAAGCAAATTAAAATAATTAACAGTCTGTTTTCTAGCTTTGCTTTTCTTTCTCTTTCTAGTTCTTTCTTACTCCTTATGCTTTCTTTTTCTTTCCTTCTCTCTGTATAAAATGCATTTATAATACACATAAGAAATATTCATAATTTGCCAGTAGAACCAAAGAAAACCCATTCACCAATTCATCTGTCACTATGAGTGAACAAGTTAAGGAGAATTTGATTTCTGTGGTGTGAATTCAAAACACTCCAGACTATTTGTTCTTCATCAGGTAAAGATGATTTATTTTCAGGGTTCAGGATGCGCATCTAGTAATTTAGTAGGAAAGACTGAAGGCTACTTAGCACATCACAGGGTTGCTCCTTACTTCATTGGTTATGCTTCCATAAGGCTAAATGAGAGGAGGAACCATGATCCACCTCCAGTTTTGGGTTCCAGGTGTCCACATGTTTTAAAGGGAAGCCTCAAAGTAGTAGCACGTAGCCTGAATATATGTCTAAAGTTTGAGTATTCCTGACTTGGCACCCTCTGTGGCTGTTTGTTAGTCACGGAAAAATGCCAAGTTTGCAGAGTGCTGGTTGGCCCAAGTGTGAGCAGCTGCACCAGCTACAGGAGAAGAGTCAGCTGTGCTCTTACTCTGTAGTACACTGAAGATAGAAATATTGGGATCATTCAGAAACGCTGCTGATTGTTAAAGTAGAAAGCTCCAGAAAGCAACTCTGTTAACTAAATCTTGTTGTTCCTTTCTATAAACGTATCTAGGTACCAAAACATCCAGCGAACCATTGCAACAGAGAGGACTGAAGATGATGCTGTGGTAAACAACAGGGTGGAGAGAATTCCCACTGGAGGAGGAAGTGACTCTGAGGCAGAGCCTTCCCAGCCAAGTCCAGGTATGGGGCAACAAAGCTTCTGAGTGGCATGTTCAGCACCATTCAGTTCTGGGGAAATCTGCAATTCCAGGGAAGACTGGAATTTTATTATACCAGGTTGCAAAACCTAATTGGAAAAAAAAAAAACAATTGAAGTTTTTAGATGTGAAGCTACAAGCACAATGCTGACACAACAGTTTCGGTTCTTCTTTAACAACTAAGACAGACAAAGCATTTTTTACTTAGTAAAGGGCCATTTGAAACTAAAATTAAAGAGGTGTTTTGTACTACTATTCACCTAGTAGTTGCAAAAATAGTGCTGTCTTATTTTTGCGGCCATGTGATTTTTAGGTTGGGGCATTTGCAGATTATTTTCTCTAGGCCTGGCTTCTGCACTGCCACATTTGCCCATGTGATTGCACCAGCAGTGGCCCTGGCACCATGTATGGAATACTTTTGGTTTTTAAAGGTGTGGTTTTGTGATAGCTGTGAGCTGACCTAAGTGTGGGCTGTCACCAAAGAAGGTACAGCTGTCTTTTTGCTCACCACTAATTTATGTGACAGGACCCCATACCAGAGTGGAGAACTGAACTGCCTGAAAAATAGCCTGGCTTCCTGTCGTTGTCATTTACAGCAAGATTGGATCTTTCATTTGGCTTGTTAGATAAGGAGACAAGAGTGAAGGTCACTACAAAGCAGAAGAGGAAAATGTGTACCCAAGACAAGATGGGATGGCTTGGGTCTCTTCTACTCTTTTTGGTGGTAATCACACTCATACCAAAAAAGTTTTCTCAAAACATGTGGGAAACCATAGTCTTAAGTGTTTGTTTCAAGTAGGAAGGATCGGCAATCAGTCTAGTGCCCACTATGCAACTTGAGGCCATGCAAAAATAACTCCCTGCTTTGTTAACACCAGCAAAATGATTGACCAGTTGTCTTCCTTTGGATCACTTTTACCTCCACCAAACTTTGTGTTCTGTATTGTCTACCATGAGTAAATCCAACTTCTTGCTATCCTTTTGGCCTCCCTCTGTAAATAGGATTGGTAATGGGAAAGAACCAACACAGTATCTGCTTGAATTTTCTTAGTTTTCCATGTTGAATAGGAAAAAATACATAGAAAAATAATTAATTTTTAAAACAAGTTTAGAAAAATATCCATTTTTGTTTGTTTTGATCCATTAGGGTTTTTTAGCTTGAAAATCAATTTTGGCCAAGGATGTTTAACATTTGATGCTCAGAGTTTCCGTGAAGTCTTTTGTATTGCAATTAAAGAGAGACTTCTACCTACAGTGGATCTGATAAGGAGATCCCAGTTTTCTATGTTAGAGAAGTGGAAATGAAGTACACATTGTATTTTTAGTATTTATAAGTAATGTAGCCATTACTTGTAATATATATAATCATTTAGTATCATAGACAATAAAATAGTAATTTAATAGGAGTTGCCACCACTAAGTATTTTGTTCAGTTTATTATTTAACATGCACTCTTCTGTTTAAAACCCAAAGAGCTAATCAGTGTGATAAATGTTACCATAAGTTATTAGGAAGTGGTTTTTGCTTTAGATAATTGCTTTGCTTTTGGAAGAAAACATCAATATTGTATAAAATTCCAAGAATTAGAAAGTCAATTATGGTGTAAACACATTCGGGAAAGAAAAAGCTGCAGTATTATACATTTGTTATTTGTCTTTTAATTTAAATGAAAAATGTCAGAGGGAATGCAATTAAGGCACATTAATCCAGGTTCTAAGCCAGTCTAAATCAATTTAACTCCAGATCCAGTCTGCAGTTTTAAATGGATAAAATAATATGATGTGTGCAGCAAGAAGAAAAAAGAAGCTATAACTGATTAGGAAAAAAAAAGTGAAATTTTATTTATTCTGTCGATGACATCTGCATCCAATTTTCTTGGACTGCAAATAAAATGTAGTTTTATTTGAAAATGCCAGAACACCAAAGCCATAATTCAATAGTAGGAAGAATTTTTCTGATAGCTAAAGAGCACCAGGAATTTCTACCTCTACAGAGCTACATTCTCAGTGCTCAGTTCTGCTCCTGTCCTTTATTAATTGATACAGATTAAAAATAATGCAATTGTGTCTGGTTTTGTTTTCTGTACCATACAAGTTCCCAAAACCTTGGACTTATCAAAACCAATGTAATTAAAGTAATTGCTGGATTGGGAGATCAGATTTCTCTTAAAATCAGCTGCGGAGGAGACCAGAATGGACCTGGGTGAGTGAACCAAACAATCAGCTGGTGAAAACCACTGTAGTCACATTGTACTTGGGGACAGCAGCAGACTTGACACAGAGTTTCATAAGCTACAGTTCAGGAAACCATCCAGCTCCTGCACTGCTGTGGTACGCACTGCATCACCAACCATAAGGACATCCGTCAGTTGGCCAGCAGGCTTGTCTTGGGAATGCCAAGGTCGGTGCATTGGGCAGGTGGTGGCTTCTTTATATCATCACTTCTCCAGCTGTTTCTGAAAAGGTTAAGTAATAGACTGTGCTTGCCACAACATTAATAAGATTCTGTGGGTTGTGTGTTTTTTTTTCCAGAGATTAGGAGGGAAGGTTCCCTTTCTCCTGTGAATTCTCAAAAAATCACCTTGTTGCTGCAGTCTCCAGCTGTGAAGTTCATCACCAATCCCGAGTTCTTCACTGTGCTGCATGCAAACTATGTGAGTAATTATGATTTGCTCTCTTGCAGTACTGATTTTTGAGTCCCAGTGCTGTGTCCCAGACCTTCAGGGAGAATGCACAGTGAATATGAATTGTGTAACTTGGGGTTCAGTTGTCCTTTCTGAGCACCAGACCAAGATGGGGACACTACAGCCATGCTGCTCCAAGGAGGCTCTTGCTGGGGTTCTGCCTCACACGAGAGTGTCCATGGTACACAGAAGCTCATTAATGTTATCCTCCCAGAACAAGCAGGAACCCTTGGTTTCAGCTTGGTTGATTCTGTTGTCTGTTGCTGCAGGCAGTGAACTTGTCTTTTGATCCAACATCCTGAGAAATCTTACTCAGATACCACCAAGTCTTACTCAGATACTACCAAGGGAAACTGAGGGAAAAAATTAACTCTTGCAATTTGCATTCTCAGAAAGGGGGCAGGCATAACTGAGTGAAAGAAATGCTGACTTGTGTCAGTGTAGCTATTTTGGAAAAAGCACAAATAAAAACAAATTTTCAAAATTCAAATAACTTTTTTCTTTCTGTTAGTGCACTAAAACCACACATTTTCTTGCAAACCTGGAGGGTAGTGGGAAAAATGTAGTATCAGGAGGAAGCAGATAGGGCAGTCCCACAAGGAGATGCAGTCCTAGTTTGCCATATCTGGAATGTAGTTCAACAAAGCATCTAAACGTGACTTCTGACTGTTTGGAAAGTCATCCATTTCTGGGTAACAATGACCTTCCTTTTCAAAAGGAAGAGAAAGTAAAACACTTTAAGAGTTGCCTCAGCACAGCCTTTTAGCTAACTGCAGGCATCAGGTTTTGGCTGTGGTACTTCGTGGATTGAAGCCAGCCGTCCATCTCCAAGCATCTGCCAGAGATTATCACCCATGAGATCCTGACAAGGAAAGGATGTATTAATTCATCTGACATTCCCTGAACTAGGTTATGGATTGCAGATAATTTCTTCCACTGGCAGGGTGATATATGATGATTTACAGCTGGGAGCAATGTAATTTTTGACCAGCGTGGTGGTTGGAAAAAATTAGCAACTGATTCCATAGTTGTATAAAGAACAGCTCAAAAGAGACTAAATCCCAATTTTATTAGTCACTGAAACTAAAAAAAAGCAGAAAGAGGCCTTCCGTTTTATCTTAAAAACTTGTCTCTAATGTGAGAACCAGAATAATATATTAAAACATCTGTCAGATAGTCATACAGATACCACTTGTACAGGAGTAATAGCCCACATAACTTTTGCTTTAACACAAGTGTAATATTTTAACCACAAGCCCCTATTAAAACTTCAAGCTGTTAATTATGCCACTGAAGTTGGGATTGGAAAATATTATCCAGCAATTAGAATGAAAAGGGAAGGGCTCTGATTTTTCAGATATTTTATTTCCATTAAGAGATAAAATGCACATTGCACTCTTTGTTTCCCTAGTGCAACTTAGAGATATTCAGGGCAGTCATTGATCATACATTAGATCAAAATACAACTTTTGTTAGGTAGTAGGCTGGGATCTTAAAAATCTGTGACCATAAAGCTTTCCTGGGTTATAAGCAGGTCATATCTTCAGGGCAGAGATCATATCTCTGTGATTTCATAACATTTACCAATCCTTGATATAATTAGAGACCTTGTGCTACAGGGAGCGTTCTCAGTGGTGTCACCACAATAAATCCTTACATATGTCGTGGTTTTATTGCATTATAGTGGTTAAAATGCACTAAACGCACATAGAAATTGAGAATTCAAAGCTTCTGGGTCAGATTCTCTGGACATATTCCAGGCCTGCACACTGGAGCTCACTTCACTGAAGACAGGAGTCCTCCAGTGATCCTTTATTACTTTAATGAATAATCAATCCTTTGGGCTGACCAGCAGGCCAAGACACTCATTTTCTCTCTAGTAAAAGGTTCAGGAGACTTTTGTGAAGTTTCCTACTCTGCCTTGAAGAGCTTTTTCCCTGAAGGATTCAAAGAGTGGCCTGTGAATGGGCCTGTGTGTTGTTAGCACAAGTATTATTTTGTGGTGCTCTATCATTGAACACATTGTAACAACAAATACAGTTCACTGGGCCTCTATTCTGCCATCAGATCAGTTCACTGCCTTGAGCTGCCTCAGGCCACATTCCCCTAGAGGATTATTTAATGCCCATTGTGAGATACAGCTCGCTGCCTGAGGGGTGGCATTCATTAAACTCATGGAATTGTCTCCATCTGACAAGCTTTGTAGTCATTGCAGAACCAAATACTCCATTCCAGGAAACAATTCACATCTTCCAAAAATAGACAATCAAAAAGTGTCTCTCCTGTCCTGTGGATATGCAGTCACCATAAAAAAGGTAGCAAGCTCATATGGAGACATCTGCACTGGGGTCCTCTTAAGTTCATGAGTCCTATCATGCACATCTTTATTTCAATTATAGCAAAAATAGATGTTCACAGCTGTCTTTACATCTCTCTGGCACTGCTGAGGCACACAAGTAGTGTTTCTGTCAGCTAATAAAAGCAGTGAAAGGGTCAACTACATGCACCTTGAGTGTGTGATGTTCCAGCTGACCATTTTTGAAGTGCATTAAAAAGACAGTTCTTACACAGGTACATAATGTGTGGGCTTCTTCACTAACCAGATTGTATTTCTTAATTCTTTGTATGCATGTAAAGTAGTCATTCAAATCAAAACCATGAGATGTGTTTCTTGATTCTAACAGGATTTGTTTCAGTTCTTTGGGCATGTGGCCCATGAAATAACCAAATATGTTTTGACATCAGAACTGGGTTTCTTCCCTTCTCATAGAGTGCCTATCGAGTCTTCACCAACAGTACCTGCTTGAAGCACATGATTCTGAAGATTCGAAGAGATGCTCGCAATTTTGAGCGGTATCAGCACAACAGAGACCTAGTAAATTTTATCAACATGTTTGCTGATACCCAACTGGAGCTTCCTCGTGGCTGGGAGATAAAAACTGACCAGCAGGGCAAGGTAAGAGTGCCAACAAAACTAATCACTTGTTTAACACAGCACGTCAGATTACATGATTATTAAAAGTTCCTTCCTTCTTGACTCAAAATCAGTGAAGGTTTGGTTTAAACAACACAAGCAGCAAGGAGAGTTATTTTAGAAGCAGGAAAAAAGCTTCAAAGTTTCAAAGCATTTCTAGCTTTGTGTAGAATATTGTATCAAAGCCAAGGCAGCATTGGACTGACAACAAAGTTTGAGCCAGAGTAGATCTGTTGTGACTGCAAAATTTGACTCAGTGTCTCTGCCTTGAATGAAGCTTTGCTGACTGACTTCTGGAACCACCAAATAGGTTAAAGCAGCATTTCCCAATAATATTATTCTCTCCTGTCTTGTTTACATCATGGCCATTGCACATGATTTTGGTCTACACAGCTTCAGGTATTTTCTAAGAGCTATTCTAGCTTTGAGTAGGCCAGTCCTGTTGTTTGCCAGTGCTTTCCATGGACTATACTTACCCAAGGTATTTCCCACATACAGATGCCAGTGGTTTTCCTGCTGTGTTCCTGCAATACTATCACAGGGTGGGCAGTCTTCTTATTAAAGAAACCATTGTTCCTTTGTGTTTCAGTCTTTCTTTGTTGACCACAATAGCCGTGCTACCACCTTCATAGATCCCAGGATCCCCCTGCAGAATGGGCGTCTCCCAAATCACCTGACTCACCGGCAACATCTCCAGCGACTTCGTAGCTACAGCGCTGGAGAGGTAACTGTAACTCATATCAACTCAGGAGCTTTTGACAGCAGTCTTCTCTAGAATTTTAAGAACTTCTTGTTCTTAAAGCATTTCAAGCATTGAAACAGACTGTCTTGTGAATGTATATGTTCCAAAGACAATAAGGGATTTTTTTGTCTTTCTGAAGGGTTTATTTCAGCTTGCTGGTTTATATTTTGGTGGTTTTCAGAATAAAGTAATAAGCAAGTAAAGCATAACTGAAGTGATGACAGAATAGATTTTTTAAGAAGAATACATATTTGATATCCTGGCCTTGCTTTACTTGTGTTATTCATTAAATTTTTTATAGCCCGATACCTCATATGTTTCTTCATTCCCCACTATGACACTGTGCTCTGAGAAGATAGACTCCCTAGAAGTTGTGCAGCAATGTATGCTGAGGTTTGCTTTCTCAGCTTTCAGTCAGAATAAATATCTTTCCTGTATATCATGGGGATGATTTTTAACACTGAGGGCCATAGACAGGATTGAAAGAAGCATAAATACTATGTTTGCATTGTTGATTTAAGTAGGAAAAAGTACCAGCAATCACATTCTTCATATAGTAAATCCATACAGTTAAACATTTGTAAAGATTGTTGCTGAATAGAACTAGAGATGAACTATGGTGAAAGGATCTTTGTCTTCCACAAAAATATCCAGAGAAATGCTTGTGAAATTAGCATCAAAATTTATTGCAGCAGGACCAGTCTGAATATCTCTAACTGCCAGGTGGGTTGGGATTAGGAGCTGAACAAGGTGTGAGGTCAGTTCTTCAGGACTGAAGGCAAACCAGGCATGAGTAGCTTGGGCATGTTTTCTCTTGGGTGAATATGCAACATATTCTCTGAAGATAGAAGTGTATCAATGAATCTGTTTCAGTCATATCTTCCCACCAGCTTAGCAACTTCCCTCTGCCAGCAGCCTTCAGTTTAGTGTTGCTGCTGTGATTGAATTACTGGCATGACTGTGATAGCCACCTGCACTGTGATTCGTGCTTGGGCCCATGCTTGCCTGAGGCTTGCTTGCATATTCACCTGACAGAACCATCACTGAGCAACTCAGATGACCTAGCCCAAAAAATACGCTTGGTTTTGCCAGCACTGCCAAGGCTGGCAAGGAGAAATATGCAATAAACCCCCCCAAAAAAACAGTAAAGGGTAGGGAGTCAAAAGTATTGAATATTTTTGAGTAATGATTATCTGGGGAAATCAAAAGCTGTTCTTTGAGGCCACTGTTCTGGCATGATCAGCCAATGAAATAGTCACCTACCAGTCTTGGTGGCCCAGGTCCCACAATGCTTCTATGCCCTTGTCATAGCCAAACTTCTTTGTTGTAGTCAAGTAGCTTCCCATTTGGAAGTGTCTGCTGCTCCACTGGAAGGACTCCCACTGATTTCCAAGGACTTTGGATTGGTGCCTAAAAGTCCCTCATTTACGAGGAAAATATTCAACCCTTTGCAGCTCAGTCCATTTATTAAGAGCCTCATGTTCAATGCCATTTCCTCCAAGTGCATTTGGATGTTCTTTGGCCTATAAATCATGTCTGTAGACTCAACACATGAGGCTTTGTCCTGGCCATGTGTCAGCTGTCTGCAGTCTTGCTGGTTTCTTTGCTGAGCAGATGGTGTGGCCTCTGGAAGCTGTCTCCAGAACAGTATGAAGGACCATGAGGAACAACTCACCATTTTTCAATGTTATGTACGTGTGTCAAAGGAGCCTGAAGGACATCAGAATAGTGAAGTTGTGGTTGCCAGAGAGGGCACAGAAAAGAGCCAGGGTAATGAAATAAAGGACCTCTGCAAAAATTTCCATTGTTCTGTGTAGATTACTGATATTAAATGGTATTATATATTAATTTTGAAAGAAAATGCTACAAATTCTTTATTTAGCACTTATTTAAGGGTTGTCAATCTTTTACAGGAGAAAGGGGGTTGTTGCTACTCTTGGTTACCTGATTTTCGGAAGAAAAGTTCAGGTAACTATAGTGGCCATCAGTAACTAAAGCGTAGGTCACTAAGTGATTCATTTCCTTCTGCCACTGCTGTAAGCAGAAGAGTTTGTAAGCACTTTCCATTCCCTCTAAAGGACTTCCCATCTGCAGTGAAAATTAACATCCATGACTACAGGGTAGAGATTTCAAAGACATCAAGAGGAAGGAAGCAGGCATCTACAATGGAGAGGCAAGAGGAGCTGGTTAGCAAGAAGTGCAGAGGAGGTGCTAGAATATGGCAGTATATAAATCTCCTTACCAACCCAAACCACAACAAGCAAGTAGAAGGATTCAAATGGGCCTCTGAAATCCAGTGATATAAAACCCAGGAAAAGGTATTACATCTTGAAAGGCTCCTCCGGTAGTTTGGACTCTCCACTCTGGTTGCAACATCCCAGTATCAAAATCAAAGCTGTTAAAACCTGACATAAATCTGTCACTTACTCTGCACTACAGGAACCAGGTCACTAAATCATTAGAGTGTCACTAATTAATCACTCTTTATTTTTTATTAGAGAATAATGTGCTAATCAAAATTAAATTATTCAATTAGAAAGTTAAAGTAGACAAGACAATTGTGACTGAACACTAAATTGGAGCAATCAATTTTACTCTATTAGCTAAGAGTGGAAAGAGAATTGTTAGCGAAATAGAAGTTAATTAGAGGGCTGGGAATTTTCCTGTTGTGTTGCCAGAGAAAAATTGTTTGGAGGTATAAATGTGCAAACACCAAACACAGCATGAGCAATGCCTAGAGATGGTGATGAAGAGAACATTACCAGTTTATTGAGGTGTGTGCAGAACTGGATTCTTACAATCTAGATGACTTTAGCTCTTAAACCAGAACTGAGAAGATAGGAAGAAGAGAGTGAAAGTTTCTTTTCACAGGCACTATACGCATTTCCTTCCAAAATTCTTGCTCCAGGAGAAATATGTCCAGCCACTGGAAAGCTAACCAGAAAGAGTGGTGACAAGAGCAAGAGGAGTATGCAGGCCCAGGCTGGGCAGAAGTACCATGCAGTTCCCAAGTGATGAGCAAATAAAAGTTGGTGCTAATTTTTATGGGAAATACATTTTTAACTCCTCTGTTATTCCTCCCTTTCCCCTTTGTGTCTTCTGGTCAGTAAAATTATGTGTAGCAACAAGGGCATAGGATTTGTCTTTGTCAAGGATGAGTTAGAGATCACCCTTAAAACCAGCTCACCCACCATCTGCATTCCCTTGCAAGTCTATTCTACAAGGACCTGAGGAATAGGCATCCTCACCTGAAGTCCAGGGCTCCCTGGAAGTGAAGAAGCTGAGCCCAACAAAGCCTCAGCACCCTCCCACATATCCTAACTAGTACAGCTGGTCACGGGCCAGTGTGTGATCATGGCTGTGCTGCCGACAAACAGCCCAAGAAGCAGCCCGGCTCCCACACGGGCCTCGTGGCCACTCTGGCAGTGGATTGAAGGCACCTCTTGAACCTAAGGTTCCCCCCTGTGCCATAGCATGGAGTGAATGCCATAAAGGCCACGAAGAACTTGCTGGGGTGGATGCCTGGGTCAAAGGCAAAAAGCTGCCTAAGCCTGATCTAAACCCTCTTTGTGAGCTGCTTGTGGGGATGTGAGGAGGAGACAAAGGCAGTGAAAGGGTGCAAATGGAATCCTAACTTAATGATGGAGCGAAACATTTGCCATGCACTTGCACAGCAATTTTGTGTTTTAAATTACAGTGTGTTTGATTGGAATAGTTAAGATTTTTCATTGTTTAACCTGTGTGTTGACACCTGTGTTTCAAGTGCATTGACTGGTATCTTGTTACATATAAACATTTTAAGCTTTATGGGTTCCAAAAGGCAGCCTGCCAGGCACATTTATCTTCCTGGTTTTTGTGTATATCCAGTTGGAAGACTTGACTTTTGGCTGTACCACTGAAAAATGGGTTGGCACCGTTTGCTTGGATGCAGAGCTAAGCATTTAAAATATTGAAGTTGGGGCAATTTCTTCCTGAAGTGGTTGCCAAATGCTATAATTTGTGCAGTGGGAAAGGAGCAGCTATTAGCCCAGTGTATATATATGGAGTAGCAGTTGGAATTCCTAATGCATCTTGACCTGATACAGCCTCACACTGTAGTCACAGGGCATGGGGGAGTGTCTTTAAACTGAAAGAGGGTAAGTTGAGATCAGATATTGGGAAAAAATTCTTTACTGTGAGGGTGGTGAAGCACTGGAACAGATTGCCCAGAGAAGCTGTGGATGTTCCATGCCTGGAAATGTTTTAAGACCAGGTTGGAGAGCGCCCTAGCAACCGGGTCTTTTGGAAGGTGTCCCTGCCTATAGCAAGGGTGTTGCAACTAGATGATCTTTTTGTTCCTTTCCAACCGAAACCATTCTGTGGTTCCTCTCTTGGCCTCGCTGTGGCCATATTCTGGAGGAAAACATGAGAGGCAGGTGGGTTCCCCTCAACTTTCACCAGTCTCTAAAATGTTACCCAGCAAGTAATTCCTTAATGCAAACATTGCCAGATGTCATTGTTTGTCTTTTAATATCTTCATACCAAAGTGTCTTCCCACCTTTTAAGGAATCTCACTCTCTGACATTATTCCCTTCACTAAGCAGTGTATTTAGAACAGTGGCTTTCTTTAAGTGCCTCAGTTAAGGGGCAGTGAAAAATTTTCTTCTTACTCCCTTTATCAGGTCTTTGGATAATGTTCTTATTTCCAGAGTATACAATTCCATTTCTGGTTATGCAAGTTAGGCAGCCTTCTGGGATGATACAGCCTTTTCTGTGCTGCGATCTACATACCTCCCTCATGTTATTTCACTATTAAATTTCCCTTCAACAATGCTGAGTGAACATTGCAGCATTGTGGGTTTTTTCGCTTTTCAAAAACATTGCTGTAAAAACCTTCAAGTAGTGCAGTTGTGCTAAAACAAGACATGTTTGATACTATAGAATATGTAGTGTGATACTACAGAGATTTTATTTTCATTGAACCAGAAAAGTCTGTCCCTGCAATACCTATACAAACGTGCATTTACTTCTATATTCTGGTACCTTCAGCACTGAGGAGGTGTGATAGCTATGCATAATGGTGTACCTTCATTTGGAAGCACAGAATTACTTGCCTTTTTTAAGTTGATTTGAGTATAAAGCTGTAAATTTCATGCATGCTTTCTGTCCTTCAGTCAGCATCATGGACCATTCTGAATGTTACAGAAGTAAAGATGACAAATCTTTAAACAGACTTATGAGCTACTGGTGGTCAGTTTTGATCATTGTTTTCCTTTTCTCTGATGTTGTAGGCCTCTGAAGTCTCTCGAAACAGAGGAGTTACTCTGTTGGCCAGACCAGGCAATAGCCTCATAACAGCTATTCGAAACCAGCACCATCATGAGGCATTACCTCTGGGTAAGCCAAGCTTTTTTTTTCTTCTCAAAGCAGTGCTCACAAAGGTGGGGACTTCTCATCAGCTGCATGCGCTGCCTCATGTTGCCCTGTGCCTCACTGGCAGTGCAGTGTGCCCCTGCAGAGTTACGGTGACATGGCAAATAAAGCCTCTGGTTTGATTTTACCTTTTCCAGCTTACAATGACAAGATTGTTGCATTTCTACGCCAACCCAACATTTTTGAGATGCTGCAGGAGCGTCAGCCCAGCTTGGCCAGAAACCATGCACTCAGGTACCGCTTTTTCCATACTGCTGTACCCTACTTCCAGAAAGCACTTTTTGTAGTGGGAAAAACCAAATTCTAGTAACTGTAGTACAAAAAATGAACTTGGCGCTCCTATGGAACTGTCACCATTAAAGAGTAGATGGGAACCACCAGAATCCATGTGGTTGCTCTAGTTACTTTCCACAAACATCCAAGAAGTAAGAAGAACCATAATAAATATGGGCAAATAGTGAGCAGAAACTCTGCCTTCAGCTGCAATTTTCACTTTGCTTTTCAGAAGACAGAGTTAAAAGAGTGTTTGCATGGAAGTCAGCAGCAAAACCCCAGTAAGTCCAGCAGAACCAGGATTTTGCTTCATGGTTGGATTTAAACCCTTGTCATGGATATAGTCACCCTAGATTTTATAAAGAAATAGGAGAATTATTATGAAGTGGATTGTACTCTTGTCTTTCATCTTTCTCACTAGACTTAAAGGTAGCAATTTTCAAAGTTGTTAAATTATGTCTTTCTTTTTCATAAGTCCATTCCTTTCCTATTAGATTTTTTAAAAACAGAAAGAAAAAACAGAACCAATCACCAGTACAACTTAAACTCATTCAAATTCCAGAGTTGTAATTAACTGTTTTTGGCCAAGGACTTAAGCTGGTGTTAATCAATGTCAGCGATGCCCATATGCACCAGCTGAGAGTTTGACCAATAGTTTAGGTTGTACAGTGCAGTCAGAGGTGTTGCTGCAGGACTGCTGAAGGAGGAGAGGACCTCCAAATTCTTGCAGTGTGCTTTCTGCTGGTAGCCTTACTGACTCATCATTTACCTTTGAGGGCCAGATAAAGAAATTTTTGGGGTGTAAGGATTAGACTTCCCTTCTGGATACATGCAAATAAAATGAGAAGTAGAATGAAAAATACTCTCAGTATTCAAGATGTACATTTCTGTAACTGAGAATTTTTTATCTTCACCATCAAATTATTCTAGACTATTTTTTTTCTCAGCTGTAACTTGAATTCTCATTTCCCAGAGAACAGATAATGCTTTTATCTCCTTTTGAGCAGAGAACAAAATTGACCAGTGATAGGGGCTAGACAGCTTAGCCAGTGCATAATGAGATTTGTAACAGGATATTGAGCCTTTTGCCTCCAGGTTATTGCTGATTATACTTTGGGCCAGGAGTGATCCAAGCTACCGTCTAATGCACATGCAGCAGGTGTTAAGCAAACTCCTGGGATGCAGAGTCCATCTTTTATGGACCTTGATTGCAAGGTTCTAGAGTACATCCTTGACTTGAGGCATAATATTTTGACTTAATACTAGAATAAAAATATTTGGACAATGCAATGCTTTAGAAACACACTGATAGGCTGGGGTGTAGATACCTGTCTTCCATGATGCTAATCTGCTGATAGGATCCTTTCCTATGTTTCCCAGTTCTTATTAACAAAAGGTATGATTTTACACATGCGACACATATTACACTGTATAACCTCTGTGTGATTAATTCATATCAAGTATATGTTAGAGTGTTATTTGCCAGATGGAACTGGCAGAGGGAAAGGAAGTGATATTACTCCAAGTTCTCTTAACAAAAGGTGATATGTTAGTTGTAGGCTTACACAAAAAATCTGCAGTTGGTGACCTGACATGTACCCATGAAACTGGAGGACTAAGAATCATTCTGTTCTCTAAAACAGGGAACAAAATCTCTTTCTTTTGGATCAGTAAACTGAGTGATGGAGACAGAAATTTTTTTGCAAGTTTGTTAGGAAGATTAGAAAATGAATCAAGCATATAGGATGTTGGCCATTTTTATAAGGAGATAAAGAGAAACTGGCAAAATACCAAAGAATAACTACTCTATGCATGGCTCAAGCTGTGATAATGGCATGTTTTTTTCTGGTTTTACTTTTTTTTTTCTTCTCCTCTCCATAATAACACTTATGTTTCAGGGAGAAGATCCATTACATTCGGACAGAGGGTACACATGGACTTGAAAAATTGTCATGTGATGCAGATTTAGTAATCCTGCTGAGGTAATCAATTTGATCAATATCATAATGTCATTACTTATGGTACCAGAGAAACTATCTGGCTCTTTCTCAGCATAATTGAAAAGATTTTGTTAAGTCAGGTCATACTGATAGCTATCCTAAATGATTCAGCCAGACTGTTTCTGTCAATTTGTACTTCCTGGAAGGCAGCCTCCATCAGTGAAGTAAATCCAGCCAGCTCAGTCAGTATGGCTGTTACCATCAAGTAGCAGATAAAATAGAATCAGGTCAAAACGTTCCCTTTTAATGGAAAAAAACCCTTGCTTTTAAAGGTTCTTTTAAAGGTTTTTTTCTTTAAAGAAAGAAAAAAAAAGAGAGGAAAAAAATTCTTTGTCTTTTTCACTACAATAATGTAACTGCTCATGAAATTGATAATTTTACTACAGCAGTGCTGTCGACATGCATGAGACCTCAATGTCGAGTGCAGTGAGCATTGTTTGGGTAATGAAGATAAGGCTTCCGTTTGTACTAGAACCAGAGAGTTGGTCTTTTTACATCCTATATGCAGCTAAGAACTTATTTTATTGTCTTGGTCTGAGATGGGAGGTGTTGCATTACCCAGGTGGGGTTGGTTTGCTGTAATAGCACCGCCTAATGCAAGAAATTTACAACTTATTCTCATCATTTCAATTCAAGCAGTCAAAGCACTGAACTACATGAAAATGACCTGAGTAAAACAGCCTGGGAGACTGACTGTGCATCTTTATTTCTCTCTGCTAATGTGTTGAAGGTGCTCCTGTTTCCTGCGTAGCCTCACATCTTTGCTCTCCGTCAGTGGGCTGAGCTATCATGTTAGCATGAAACGTCTATTAAAACTTTTGTTCTTCATTACTAGTGACCAGGCTGTCTTTGGGAAACCTATGGATTTTTTGAATCCATGAATTCAGAGATGCACCCAAACGTCTGACACAATGAACTTGCACCATACTGTGTATTTACATTCCTTCATTTGATGAATGTGAACTAAATATCTCCCTATGACTTTTTACATGCAGCCTTTTTGAAGAGGATATCATGTCCTACATACCACTGCAGGCTGCCTTCCATCCGGGTTACAGTTTTTCTCCTCGCTGCTCACCCTGTTCATCACCCCAAAACTCTCCAGGTAAGGAGATGGGGAAATTAGGACCAAGTCTTGCATTTGTGATATTCCTTCTAGTAAATAGTAAGGAGCAGATTCAGAGCCAGCATCAGCTGTCAGCCTGATAATTCCAGTGCCCACTCCGAAACTGATCCCAGCTGCTTTTTTTGCTGGATCAGTTACCAGTGCTGCTAAGTATCTATTGATACGTAGCTTTTTATTTTGTTGGAAAGGATTAGGATAAGAGAGTGGTGTACTCCAAGCATATGTCACTGACATGGAAGCACATTCATTTTATGTGACAGCAGCCTAGAGCACCTTCCAAATTGAAGGTGTGTTGCAGCACTTCCAGTACCCCTGTAAAGTTCCACTCAATGTTCCAAAAACATCTCTTCTTCCCAAGGCACATCTATTTTGAGACCTGAAGGGATCATCATCATCTAGCCTGACCTCCCGTGTTGAACCCATTAACTTAGGTTCAACAGGAAACATATTTTCCAGAAAGACATGCTGTCTGAGAAGGTTATTTCCAGCTGTGCTATGTCTCTGTAGTTATTGTTAATGCTATAGAAATTTGAGTTGCTAATGTCTCCCTTTTGCCAAGAGACACAACCCCCACCACAGTCTCACTGCATTGCTGTGTCCAGTGGCCATTTTGAGAGAATCAACAGAAATGTGATCTGAAGAAATCCATTTTTGGCTGAGCTTTTTGAGCATGCATTTAAATTATCTGATTTCAAACAAAATTTATGGACAAGAGAAGTTCAAATCTTGGATGTGGCTGTGGAAAATCGAAACTTTTTTTGATGTGAAGAAGTTAAATGCTAAACCTTTCTTTACAGGAGAACAGTGTCTTGTCAGAATGTCCTATTTTCATTAATGAGTTTTAACACCATTGTGAGTACAAGTTCCCCTTGTCTACGTCAAGACAGGTTGTAAGCACATCTCCTTCAGGACAAGAATCCGAGTATATGGCACAAACGTGACTTAGGAGACTGTTCTTGTGAAAACACAAGGGCAAATACTCATTTCCAGCAACACATTGTCTTCTTGGTAATTTCTGTCGTGGTTATAGAGCCCATGAGAGCACCCCTTCTCTTATGTACTGGGGGAAAACAAAAGGCTGACAGAAGAGAGAAGTGTTGCAATGGATTCTCTTTGCTCTGCCTGTAAATATGCCTTTCTGTTTTACCAGCAGAGACAGTAATGTCCTTCCCTCATGGCAACCACAATACTTTGGGCTCCCACTAAATGTGATGGGGTTTCTTTTCTTTCTTGTGGAGTGTTTGCTGCCAGATTTCTCATAAAAGGGCTGGTTTTTATTGTCTTTGGTAATGAGATATGTAAATGGGATTTCCTTAATCCATTATTTGGCCTTTCATGGCATGGCAGTTGTTTATACAAAACAAATAATCACCTACTTTAAGAATGCACCCTTCAAAACAAAACAGGCTCCAAATTGCTGAAAAATCTGCTGCTATGTGTGAATCGTAAATAGGGAAATGTAGCATTTCTTGCTGACAGAAATCCTTTTTGATGCCACAGAGGGGTTTTGTGTTGATAGCTGGAAGTGTTTAATATACAGTCAGATTAACACAGGGAAACCTGACTCCCAGCTTGGCTAGGCTGCTAGGCTCCGGTGAGAAGCATTGCTCTGAGTTTCAGAGGTTTAATCCTGCCAAGTAAGGAGATCTCCTGTACAATGTGGAGGAGAGAGATCTCTTAAAAGTGCAAAAGGGAAAGGAAACCTAAATGCCACTGACCATGAGAGGCAGATAGGCATGTCAGTCTTTCTCATGCCTTTCTGATCCTTGAGTTTCCATTCAATCACAGCTAAAGGCAGAGGCAACACAAGGACTCACACAAGGTGACCTTAACAGTACTTGTAGTGAGGAGGGTAAGTCCCTGGAAGTTCATTGCAATCACTGAATTACAGGAACTTACAACTCTATTGATGCCAGATAGAACAAAAATAACACTGAGTGTACTGTATACCTGCAAAAAGTTCCTAACACATTTATTAACCGGTTCTGTCTAGAAACGTCAGCTGCATGATTTGGAAGAATATTAAGCCCCTTACACCTTAGGATGCTATTTGTTTTCCCTCCAGGGCTGCAGCGAGCAAGCGCAAGAGCACCTTCTCCGTACAGGAGGGACTTTGAAGCCAAGCTGCGCAATTTCTATCGAAAACTTGAAGCCAAAGGATATGGGCAAGGTCCAGGGAAAATTAAGTAAGTATTAAAATCACTCATTCTAATGGGGCATAGTGTTTTGTCATTCGTTGTCCATGAAGACAGGGATAGGGAATGTAAAACACCCTGGAAATGGCATTTTTACATAACCATCAGGGAAAGATAGGATCTTTATACACCCTGCAAAAAATTGACCTTCAAGAGGCTTTTGTGTGGAAGTTTTACTTCTTAAAGATTCATATTCTCTTACACTCCCATTTCTTCCCTGTTTAACAGGGGTATTCGTATTCCTACCTATAATTTGCCAGTAGGAGAATTATCTTTCCAGGCAAAAACCCATGAGATATCAACAGCAGCTGTATCATTGTAATGGTGGGATGACTCCAAATTCTTTGGATTCTTTGACTCCAAATTCTTGATATCTACATATCAGTAGATATGTATAACTCAGGATATCAGTGTAACTCAGGACCAGAACATGATCCTACAGAAGTTAGTCAGTACATGCAGGTTTAACTTTCCACAGTTCTTTGTGCTGATAGCCCTCCTGGATTTGAACTGGAGAAATTTCTGCCAGTCTTCATGTATTTGGGGTTCTCTGTCATTTGATTGTGGAGTTTCTTTCCATACATCTTGTTAGTTGGCTTTTGAGTCTGTACCTACTTGTGCTCGATCTGGTTATCCAACTTTCGAAAAGGCTGTGTGTTTCTAAGGTATTTCCTGGGCACCTGATTGAATTTATGCCTCAGGTTGGCTTCCTACCAAAGAACATCTGTTGTGGAAAAAATAAAAGTATGAAGCCAAGCAATTTATTCCAGGCAAATGTCATCAGCAAAATGATCTCATAGAGCTGAGGAGTCCTAGCTGGTGGTTACCCCTTTTGATGTCCTGCTAAATGGGTCCAAGGCAGACACAAAATATGTTTTAGAAGGTCTGATTTAAAATGTCCATGAACATATGAACAAGAAGGGTTTCTTGCACAGACAGTGGGTAAAAGTGCTATTCATTAAGTTGTTGTAGAGATTAGTAAGGGAATAAGAGATGTATTGTATAAACAGAGGCTGATACTCCCTTTGCTTCCCCTGCCACAGAAGCAGTATGTCCATGGACATTCACTGGATTAAATACAGGAACTGTCTGGGGCCAATTCCAGAAAGCTGTGACTTCATATGACGCGGGAAACTCACAGCCCCCTCTACCATATAAATTTGAGCATATGGATTGTTGCAGAGAGTCTTAGCAGTAGAGCAGCACTTTGAACCTAATGATGGCATTGTGAAGGAATTCACCTTCAAGGCACACAGAAAAGCCAATGGAGCAACTCCTGAAAACCCACAATGGTCAAGTAGCAGGGGCACCAGCAGATACCATTTCATTAAGTTCTCTGAGAACGACTGTGTCTCTTTACAGCTGTTGTTTACCTTGTTACTCACAAGCTCACACAAGACTCTATCATCAGATCTTTATTTCTTTTATTCTTTTATTTCTTTCGCAGGTTAATTATACGGCGTGACCACTTGCTGGAAGGCACCTTCAATCAGGTAATGGCGTATTCACGCAAGGAGCTCCAGCGGAACAAACTCTACGTCACATTTGTCGGGGAGGAAGGGTAAGGAACCACAAAGTGCTCTCAGTTCTGCAGTAGCTGTTATGTTGCAAAACACAAAGTTGACTAAGGCTGAGCCGCTCTTGTTATGTAATGTCTCTTTGGTTTTGTTTTACCTCTGAGCAAGTGATTAATCTTAATCAACTCAAACATTTGTTAAAAATAACAATAACAATAATTCTTCATTTTCCTATAACACCTTCCATCTAGATGTCTCAAAGTGACAGTTTAAGTAATTAAATCTATTGTCATCTTGTTTGCCGTAGATATTTTGATAGGCTGAAAGGGAAAACTCAACTTAAAGACAATATTTACACACTGAATCAGTCTCAGGGCTATAGTTAGAAATCAGACCTTTATCCTTTGTTACTCTAACCCTTCACAATAGATCTGGTTTTGCTTTAAAAATTTTTGCTTTGCATGCCAATTAATGATCATTTGTTATCTATATGTGGATTTCTTGTTTCCATCTTAAGTGAGAAACATTGACGCTGTTTAGTCCTTAAAATTTAATTCGTGCAGTTGGAATCTGAAAGCAATAGAAGTTTCTTGAGAAGGCCTTTTCTCAGGAAGATTTCTACAACTCTTACAATCCATGAGCCATTCTTGTATGATGAAAGCCAACCCCTGACCTTTTGTTTTCAATTGTAAGCACAGCCTTTCAAAGCCACCTTGGCTCACCTCAAGAGCTGTGTTGTAATGGAGGCTTAATCTACACACTTTCATAATGGAAAGACTATTATGTGCATGTTTCCAGTATGCCATATTACAAAGGCATGAAATAGTATTTCAGTAACTTTGCATGTAAAGTTTCTTTTTTTCAAAAACCATGTGTGTAGGATTTCAGTTCCAAAGATATCGTACCTGAGGCAGTTCTCAACATGTCCAACAACTGCTCACACTCTCAGCTCTGAGGTGTCATCACAAGTGAAGGGCTTCTGTCCCTTGTCTCAGGACAGGTTATATCCAATGGGAAGCAGAAGTTACTAGTCTCAAAGAGAGTCACTCGGTGACCTCAGTATCAGGTTTTTTTCACTCTAACTTTTTATTCTCTATGGATTCAGTATTGTGTAACAGAGGTCATCTTTCACAGCTGGTCTTGACTCTGGCCTGTAAGTAAAGCATAAACATGTAGCACACTTCAGTTTATGTTTTTGGGATAGCGTTCTGGAATGCTAATATTGGCCAAAGTCATATTGTTTTCTGTGTGGCACGGTGTCCTCAGGAGACGTTACAAACTGATTTGTTGTGCAAATTCATCTATTCTTCACTGATTCATTTACATCTGAAGATACATTCCTCTAGGGTTTCTGCTGCTTAATGCTAATATACATTCTGCTGGAAGGACTCCAAGATGCCAATTCCCTAATGAAGAGTTGATGCTGTATGGCCACATGATGCTGTATTGGCACAGCTTCCCACGTTTCAAAGAAAAAGGACATTGAAAATAGCTGTAAAGGCTTTATGATGAGTTAGTGTGTTGCCCAGAAATGCAATAGCTAGTGTCCCGTTGGAGGTTTTTGAACACAGACACGTGTTGTTTGTAGTTCTTTACTCCAGCCATTATCAGGCTTAACCCAGTACTTTGATGTCCATAGAACCAGATCTGGTCCATGGCTGGGTCATGTGGGCTTGTTACCAACCTCTTTTACAGGTGTGGCTTTTGTGTCATCACATGATCCTAGAGCTAGAGCTCCTCAAAGAGAGAAGTACTGAATCTCTAGACATAAAACACAGGAGGATGGGCCCATCTGCCATCTTTCTAGTTGCACAAATCAATCATTCAACCCCTTTCACTTATGCTTGTATAACTTCATAGTATAGGCCATTCTGATCCAGTTGCAGAGCTTTCTACTTACTTTACAATTGTTAAGTAGAAGGAATAGTGTCCACCTCAGAAAACCTTTTGGCACACATGATATATGGCTACAGATGATTTCTTCATATTGCTACACGTAGGTTTATTTTAGATTGAAAAACCTATCTACCATTATTAGAGAATGATCTGTTTTTAATAAATCCACCACAGTTTTCATTTAATGCATTCAGGAAAAGTTTTTGGTCTCATTTTCCTTTTGTTTTCCAAGTTGACTGTAAAAAATTCAAGGGAAAAAAAGAGGCTTTCTACAGAGCGAATTCATACAACAGCAAAGCTCAGTTTAAGGTGTGCCACATGAAAATAACAGAAAAGTAGAAGGGCTTGGATGGAACAAGCAAGGAATCACTATTCTGTCTTAAGAGATACAATTCTGCTGGGACTTGGTCTTGTTCAGCATAAACCTTTATGGTTTCTGTAGCTAACAAAGCATCCTTGGGGCTAGATTTGGGTACATCTCGGTGTAGGAGGGTCAGAGCAATTTCTGCTTTAGGCCAGGCCTTCTAGTCTGTGAACCCAAGTGTTCAAGGTAGTTCAAACCCACTCACTAGAAAGCTACCCCTCTGCTGGCTGGCCAGCTGAGGCAAGGCTGAGCCTTGTACCTCCAGTTTGCTTAAGCTTCTGGAACAAAAGAAAGTAAACGACTTCAAGCATGTGTCCCCATTATGATTCCCCCCAGATCAGCCTGTATATTGGTGAAATTTTGGCATTGCAACTTGTTCAGGACTCTGAATCAAGTTTTGGGAGGAGAGATAAATCGTGTTAGAAACACTTGACTACACAGGCCTCTGTACTAAGACAGCAGCCAATGTAGGCAAACCCAGGAAATCCACTCAAATGATAAGGAGCCTCATTTTATCTTTTCTACCTTTTTCTTTCCAGGTTGGACTACAGTGGCCCCTCCCGAGAATTCTTTTTCCTTCTGTCTCAGGAGCTCTTCAATCCCTATTATGGGCTGTTTGAATATTCAGCCAACGACACTTACACTGTACAGATCAGCCCCATGTCTGCCTTTGTCGAAAATCACCTGGAATGGTAAGAACATTTTATGCAGAACTGAGCAATTGTTTCAGAGCAATAAAAAAAGAAAGAAAAGCAAAACAAAAGCTGCCAGTTTAGACTGGAGTACATATAAATATTGCTTATTCTGGGAAGAGGTGGGGAAGTAGGTTGTGAAAAGGAAGAGATAGGTTAAATATAAATACAAGAGCAGGCTCTGAAAAAGCAGTTATGATGAAGTACTACTATTAAAATATCCTGCTGGCATTACTTGGGACTTGATGTTTGTGAACTTCTGTGGGAACATAAAAAAAATAGGGAGAAGAGCTCTGCTTAATCCAGTCTTCATCTCCTTGGTCCCTTTCTAAGAAGAGCCAGTGTGACCTTTCTATACATCACACAGCACTGTACTTGGAAGTGTTCTCTGAGAGCCACATTGCTGCTCTGCTCCTGCCACAGGTCTTAAAAAAGGCCCAGTGAAAGCAGTTTCCCTTTTCTTCCCTGACAGAGTGTCCCTGCTTGTCTGGGGCAAGGCCGGAAGAGTGAACATATGTTTTAACTTACTAAGTATGTGTGCAAACAGACAAATTCCTGATCTTATTTCCTTATCAAAAGTTCTGAAAGCATATTGTGATGTCATTGTCTCTTTCTGCCTCCAGATCTTTCTGTCTTTGGGAGTTGTTTTCACTTTGGTAGTTTCCAATGTGGTTAAGCGAAGCATAGGCTGCGAGCCCTGGGCTTCGCTTGGTCCCTTGTGGGATTTCATTGTGTCAAAGAAGTGCTGCCACATGGGTTTGTTCCTATGATGGTTTTCTTCGTCAATCTCACTGGCTCCTCTCAGAGATCCTTTTTTTTTAAATGGGACGCAGTTCAAATTGCAAATAGTACATGTGCCTCTATTCTTGTGAACAGATTCCTGCTTACAGCAGGCAGGAAATCAAGAACAGTTGTACTGTCACCTCTATTAAAGTTGCTGGGGGGAAAAGGGGTGTTGCTTGGGACTGGTGTGGTTTCTAAATTGTTGGCATTTTTTTTGTATTATCTTTTCCAGCAGTGGAACTAACAATGATCCCTGCTTTAGAGTGTTTTTCTACTGACATGAGCAGGAAGAGAGTAGCTTAATTCTTACGGCTGATTCACCTCCCACTATAATCCTGTTCATTAGACATTATGTGGTGCCTGCCTAATTTTTAAGAGGAAATAAGGTCTGTTCTATGTCCTATCTTAACAGACAGCATGAATAAACTTCTGGTTTAGGAGGCTGTTATTTGTGGAGATGTATTTTGACTTCCAGGCAGAGAACCAACTAGACAGGTGCAAACCCATGATGGTTCTGCCCACATTGTGACAAAGCTGAACACAGACCTCTATATCCAGAGATGGTGTTGCCATGTTATCTCAGCAGCAGGTGAAACATACCCTTGCTCTTATGTGTTATAAACACGTAAGTGTTTAACTTATAAACACACTGTCCTTGCAAAGAGTTGCAAATTTCTTAAGTGATAAATTCTACTGCAAAACATATATGCTGTGTTTGATCCCTTCATTTTATTGTTCTGTGCCTTGAGAAATTTCACCATGAAAGAGGCAGATTTTTAAAGGTGTCCTGGGCATACAGAACAGCAGAAAGACACCTAATATGATTTTCCTGTAGCAGTTAACATTTAACTCAAAAATCAGCAGCAGTTACACACATGGGCTGTTTCTCCAACTGCACATATCAATCCAGCTTCTTGCATGCAGAATTTTATTTGGCTTTGACATTTTTGTTTTCCCATTTTTAAGAAAAATAAATTTGGCCTCTTGGCCTGCAGAAGGAAATAAATGCTATGAATGAAGAGGTTTGCACATGCAGTATTGTAAATAGGGCAAGATTGCCGAACCCAAGGGAAAGATGAACAATCCAGTCAGTGCTTGGAAATACTTCTTGAACCTGTTATAGAGATAGTTGCCTGAGACCAGCAGTTTATAATTAGCCTGATAGGATTCATGATTGGCTTGTAGATATCTAGACATTCTAAATGTTTTTATACTGTGTGACTGATCTCAGCTATTCATGTGTAACCTTAGAGTCCTGTGTTCAGAATTCTGTGCAGCCAGCGAAGATAGGAATTGGACCAACCTTTTTGAAACTGAGTTCAATTCTCCCATTTAGGCTTTCCAAGCTGACTTCTGTGAGGACACTGTACTAACTGCCTTGTCACTGTTTGTTCCTGAGGAATGAGGTTTTCTGATGTTCCCAGACTTTCTTCTATCTCATCAAAGAGCTAGAACTTCTGTTTCTCAGATTTACTTGTTGATAAGATTCCAGCAGAGCCTCCTCCCTATAACATGCCAGAAATAGATATCCCTTTCCTGTTCTCAAATCTGTTATGAAGCACCAACTAACATAGATGAATCAGTTTGAAAGTTCCACGGTCACAGATAATTAATATTCATAGTCTTTTCAAAGCTTGAAGTCTGATGTCAGTCATGAAAACCACACAACCACAATTGGTTTAGATTTGCAGATTTCTTCGACTGTATGCTTTTTGGTGCTGTGGGGCTTGTTATTTATGTGAAATCTACCCTTGACATGTTTCTTCTGCAAGACCTCTCCAGACACAGCTATGTTAAGAAACAAAGCTAGTAAAAAAATGCGCTCAAAATTATTTTACATTTTTTCTTTCTCAAGCAAACGGTGGTGAATTTGAGATAAATACAACAAAATGCAAAGATGTGAAGTTTTATTCATATTGGCAGAATGGAGAAATACGCTGCTCTTTTTCCCCAGTCTAAAAGTTACAGTTCTGCCCCTTTTAGTGGCTTATTTCATGCTTTGCTCTTTGTACAAACAGCCTTCTGAGTCCAAAATGAGCACATCAAAGCACAGACTAGTTGTATATATGCCAAGTTAAGAAAGAGACATAATGACTGGAAAATATTTCTCATTTATGGAGAAACTGAGATTTAACACCTTTACTGCAAGCTTCCATTGAATAAGACTTTTTCTTTCAGTAAACATATGTGCATACTGAACACACAAAATATAAGATATCACACATTTTAAAAGTAAAATCTTTTAAATCCCCCTATATATAAAAGGACAGATAAAACTCCCGACCAAAGAAGTTTGATGATACATATTTTTATCTGCATGCTACAGAATGTACCTGAAGGTCATAGCCAGAGAAGCTGCTTTTAATCCGTGCCAGTAATGAGCTATTCTATCTGATCTAGGTAAATATGTCTAGTTTTTTGCGTAGATATTTGAAAACATCTTCTGAAATACACCCCCACTGGAGGTACTTTGCCCTTTTCCACATAAGTGGGCAAAATGTGGAACCAAAGAAAAAAATGTGAAAACAAGCCCAGTCTCTGCATAAAAGGCCAAATGGCCTAGACAGAAAAGAAATCATTCACAGACATTCATTTGGAGATCTGAGAGATCTTAACTTGAAACATCTTTTTTCTGTGTTTTCATTGTGAATTAGTGACAGCATGGGTTTTTGTAATAGTAAGCATTTGTGGACCCTGCTATGACATTTTTGCAGCCAGAGAGCAGCACCCCAGTGCTACAGTTATCTTAGAGGTATTTACAGCTTACTAATTGTACTTAGCATTTTGTATCCATCTCAGAGAAGCCCCGTTGTGTTTGTTTTTCTTTATATGAAAATTAATGCATTTGTTTAACAGAATGTTATTAGAAAGTTGAAGACCTGTGAGTAAAATGTTTTTGTTCAGAATCCTACTGAAGAACACAGACATGATACACTCAGACCCAATGCTCAGCTCTCCAGAAGCTGTAGATGATTGCTGGCCACATTGTCCTAATGAATTCTACTACCTTGATGCTCATTTGGAACTGCTTTGGGGCAGGACTTTCTTCATTCATTCCCTATAATGAATTTTCTTTCTTCTCTCCAGTACCCCTTCTCATATTCTAGTCTGACTGAGCAGAGTCAGACAGAAGATTTGCATGTATTTCTGCATCTCATTCTGCAGGTAGATGGAAGCCTGGTGCACCCACTCTCCATGCAGACAAGGTCTTGCTTTCCTTGTGCTCCAAGTCAGCTGACATGGTCACTGCAACTGGTTGGGCTGAGCAAATACATGCTGTTTCCCATCAGGGTTGACTGCTTCAGGCATGGCACTGCCTGGGTTGCTTTTACATGCACTGGCACATGGACAAAGGCAGCTCCCTTTGCCTACACGGTGCTGTGGGAGCATAGCCCCAGGCAACCTCTGAGCAGCCCTTTTATTTATTTTGTGTAAATGAGAAACCACATAACCAACACTATGCATTCTCTAGCGTGCCAGAGAATGCAGGGTGTTGTTTTTCCCTTTTATTTTTTTTTTTGGTACAATAAACCCGAGGAGAACCAGGAATGTTGCAACTTCAGCTGTCTTTTCTCCTTAGAGCTTGGTTGGTTTTCTTACCCCAATTTCCTTATGAGTTGGGCCTTGTGCAATTGCCCTGCCTATCCATCAGACAGATTCCTAATCAGTTTGAGACCTGTCTGACAGGGAGGTAAACGTCTTGAAGATAATAATTTCCTAAAAGCTTTGTGAACTTGTGTCTGTGTAAAGGACAGATTCACAGAAGAATGGCTCAGTGAGGCGGGGGGAGAGCTCAGCAGGGATCTGTGCTGTCTGTCCTCGCAGCTGGCCAGGTAACACAAGTGAGCCGACAGGTCTGTCACAGGCACGGGCTGCAAACCAGCCACATCGTCTTGCTCAGTAGCTTGGGGATGTGAGGCAGAGCTGGGCAAGCTCAGGGGAGACAGAAGGGAGAAACTGGAGATACTACAAAGTCTGGGAAATGCTAGCAGAAAGGTGTAGGAGGAACTGGGAGCTACTGCAGTGTGGTAATGTAGGGCCATCAGAGGCAGAGCTATAGGAAATAAAGCTCCATTAATCCTTCTACAGAGAGATTGACTTATTTCAATTAAAGTGTTTTTAAAGAAAGTGACAAATTGCCTTATGACCTAATGGGTTGTATTCTGATGTGGACCAGCTCATGGGATGGATTTAGGCACACTCCATGGCTCTTTATAGAAACAGTGGAGAAATATAGTCACAGCATCTAAGCAGGAGGTCTGGAAACAGCCATCACTCCTCTCCACTAACTGAAGGGAGCTCTTGGGAATATGTGGTCTAAATTACTCATGAATCTCTTTGACTTTTCAGCTGTTGTGGCAGACAATCTACATATGGCCGAATACCGGTTTAGTCAGGGAGTCAGAAACACTGAGTTTGGTTTTGGGCTTAAAAGGGCCACTTGTGTGGGTCTACATTTGTTGGAGGAATTAATTTAGGAGACTAATTTTATAGCCATCTTGAAAGGGCCTGTTTATGCTAGACACAGAAAAATCATCCTCTTAAAAATCAGATAAAGCACCCCAGAGTGAGGCATCAAGCTACGTCCAGTTGTTTTTGAAATTAGATGATTGCCTGTTTGTCTCAGTTTCCATCTGAAGAGATTTCCTAGTATGTAATCAACTTGAATTCCATTTGATGTACAGTACTGCTCAGAACTGCTTTGAAATTCTCAGATGAAAGGCACCATAGAAAACCAAAGCATTTAATGTTATGTTAGACTATAAATTTTAATTACTAGCAATATCTTATTTTAAATAAATTATGTTTGCAAGAGAAATTTTCAAGCAGTATTGTAAATCTTCTGGACATGAATGATATTAAAATAAATGTGCAGCTGAAATAACTTATAAGACCTTTTCACTGTGTGAAAAGGATATATTACTGAAATGCCTTCTTCTGAAATGCTGCTGTACTGTGATCTCTCTCAATGCCTCCTGTTCTTAAGTAAACTTTGATTTTCCTATAAAGTTTGATGTGTGACTGTATCACATAGAGCCTGCCTCAACAGCTGGTTAATTATTTATTAAGGGTCAGGAGGGACTGGAAGATTAAAGGCAAACCAAAACTGAAGAAGAAAAAAAACATTGTTCCTAAATGAACTTGTACAGCAACCATATTTTTCTTTAAAAAAATGTTCTGCCTTATATTTACCTTATTCTTGACTTTCTATCTCTTGCTTGAGAATTTTTTTCCAAGCTGTTTTGAGGATCAGAGTGGCATTGCTTTATGAGTTGAAAGAAGAGATGTCTCTCAGTCTCTACCCCTTTTCCCTTCCCTGAGTCTCATAGTCTCTCTAGCACTTCTTCCAAATTAGAGTTTGGTTTGAAGGAAAGATGGCTGTTCTGTTTTGCTCTGTATTTATAAAAGTCATATTTATGGGTTTTTCCCTTGCTTAGGGCCATTTAGTCTTTTGCAACACTGCAGAATAAATCTGCCCATAGTTGGGAGGCTTCACATGAAAATCTCTGTAGTGTCTGCACCTTGCGTATGGCAGAGAAGAAAATGGTAAAATCCATGCTGTCCCCAAGCACGTGGGCCTGCAGGGAAGCAGCAGGATGGGCAGTGATTGTCTGTGTATTGGTAGTAGCGAAAAACCCCCAGGGAGAGATGAATGTTGTTATATCTCCTGTTCCAGCCACACTGGAATGGCAAGGCTAAGCTGTCACTATGAAGTATTGCTTAGTCATCATTCCCCTCCTTATTTCTCACTGCGTTTTATTCAGACTTCAGTAAAGTAAAGAAAATTCAGCTAGAGCAGGTGCAGAAATTCCCAAGATAACCTTTTTTTGTAAGTAACACAATTCATAGATCAAAAGAAAGACTGCTTGTAAAGCAATATTGTTTTCAGTAAAGCCCCCAAATTCATTTTGGATATTTTTAAATAGCAAAGGCCTTTCTCTTTCTGTAGGCCTCTCCCTGGGATGTTTTGAAAGTTAGAAGTTTCATTTGTTCATTGAAAATGATTCTTAGTGTCAGTATGTTACCTTAGTGTTACATTGAATTCCAGAAAAAGGGAATATTAAAGATTTAATTTGACCTGATATGTGTGTTTTTAAAGGGAGAACAGTAATGTTTGTCAGTGTGCCCCAGCTTGGAATAGGAGTATTTTTCAAAATCTCCATAAAGTTATGGAGGATGAGAAAAATCCTAACCTGTTCACCCTTTATGAGAAAAGTTCATGGGATAGCAAGAATACAGAAGTATACATTCAGTATCTTGTGGCTCATTGAAGGAATCGTTTTACATTGTGATTTATGACTTCCATTCTAGAAAGTGGCAGATTAGAAACTGGGATGATTTAATTGTGTTTGAGTGATTTGTAAAGAAAAGTAAAACATTTTCTTAGGCTTCAGAACACAAATACAAAGGTTTGCAGTGGTATTAATAAAAGTTGGAAGTAGTCATTGATTTGCAAACAAGACATATAATAGACTGCCAGGCAATTAATAGTATGTCTGAATATCAGCACACAGATTTCTGACTTTACTCAATTGAGGATCCTCGTCCTGAGAGACAGGGATCACTACCCGAGTTGCAGCACAATGCAAACCCAAGTGTGTGGCTTCTGGACAGGGGTGGTAAGTCCAGAGGGCTTTGCACTGCCCGTGAGCTGTTTGCAGTTAGCTCAAGGATATCTGCATCAGCCCTCATCACACGGGGTAAACATTCCTGGGTGCTTACCAGGGCTATGTGATGAACAGTCTCTCATGCTTAAGTATCCCAGGCAGGCTGGAAAGGATGTGCCTCCTTTGAGAATAAGTCAGTTATTGTGGCTGCAGTGTTTTTAGTTAGCCATTGAAGGAAAATGTGCAGTCATTCAGCTTGTGTTTTTATGACCTTCTTGTCTGGCAGATGACTAAATCTGTGGATTTCCCTGTAGCTTGACTAGTTTGTTTCAACACATGGCAAAGTTATGGAAAGCAAACATAAGTCATGCAATGTCTGAAACTTCACCAGTTCATAGGTTTGCAAAGTGCCCACCAACAATTCTTCCAAGTTTTCTTCTTTTGAGTGAGAAATCAAAGTCTTTGATGAAAATTTTATTTTGCTTGTTTGAAATAAAACAACCAATAAGCGTCAGACTGAACTGATCTACAAGGAACTGATGATAAACTGATGAACATATAAAATGCCAAATAGAGTAAACAACTAAAATGGAGCAGGGACTCAGAGGACTGTGATTGCATTGCTGTCTCTATCACTTGTTTTCTGGATACCTTCAGATAAGTTATTTTACTTTTGTATTTAAGTTTTGTCAGTTTTCACATGAAATATTGGCACTGATCTCTGGAGGCTGATCTCTCTGCTTTGAGGTTTGCCAGTCAGCAATAAAGCCTAGGATCTGAGAATCACACAATGTAGAGGTTTGTTGTCTGCTAGCCAGTAGTTCATACCTCAGTCTGTATGTCCTCTGTAGCTGCTGGGCAGAGGAGTGTTTGCCAAGAGTCTCCCAGGCCAGTGTGTCTCATCCCTTGTACCAGCAAGAGAAGCTAAAGCCTGCAGGCAGCATGGTTGCTAGTGGAGGTTAGTTGTGCTTGTGCTGCTGTGTTCTGGCAGGGGCTCTCCCAGAGGAGAATGACTGTACATCACGGTCATGAGGCTGAGAGATGGCTCTGCAAGCAGAGATGGCCACTTCAGCACTTGCCACACTCCTCCTCTCCTCCTCCAAAACCCTGCATTCATGGAACTTGTTACTGGTAAAATGATACCTAGCATAGATTTCTTTTGACAGAGAGAGACCGTGTTCATTTTTTAATCTCCTTACTAGTTCAAAGGCAGACCTGGAAATCAGCTCTCCATTTCCAATGCGTAGTATCTCTGGTGCCCATACAGCCCATGGCACTGAGGCTGGCATGCCTGCAATGGCCCCATGCAGAGGAATTTCTGCACCGATAGTAAGAACTTCTGGCACAGATCAGCTGATGTGCAAGAAGCCAGTGCCAGCCACTCCAGCATGGGGCTTCCTGACTTGGCTGCAGTGCTGAGCAAATGCAGCTGGAACTCTTTTTCCATATGAGCATTTATCTGGAGCTACTGTGTGGAGGAAAGGAGCTGTTTGATAGATTGTGTTGAAGAGAAACCCAAGGGGATTTTATGAATTTCCCTTATCTACATTATCTTTGCCTCTCTTTTTTCTGGATAAAGCAGGATAGCCTGCAGCTTTTGCCATAAATTCATGCTTTCTTCTCCATGGCACAATTAGTCTTTTAACCTTTTCTGTCAGTTCTTTTGTGGTGGATATAGCCAGGATATAAGAAAGATTAAAAGATATTTTGAGTGAAGAAATAGCTAGGTTAGGGACAAGGAAAATACTTGAAGGATCTGATTAGGTTAAATAAAGAAGCAATAAGGTTTGGATTATCTCTTTGTTTTCCAGTTGGTAATGGTAAACTGGTTTTCCAGTTGGTAATGGTCCAGTTGTTTTACAGCTGGTAATTTAGGGTTCAGGAATGGTTTGAGGTTTAGTTGCTAATTTAGGATGCATGAGCTCCAGAGGTTTAGAAGGACATGGATAGTTCACATTTCCATCACATGTAAGCAGTAGTTCTTTTTCATGTGGTTACTCCTTGGTAGTGAGAAACAGAAACACGTTCTACTTGGAGATAGATCCAGAAAATAGAAGTAGGACTTACTGAAGTGCCAGTATTGTACTGACCTTTTGCAGCAGAAAATATATGCACAAATTAGCAATAAAATGAGAGGTTGGCTCACATAAAGTTGCTCATCATATGAAACTCCTGTGCCTACCAAAAGTAAAAATATCTAAAGAAATGTTTATTTTCACCTGAAGAAAACTATCTGTTCAGGATTTGAAAGGTGAAGGAATTTTATTTGTACCAAGTTACTTTTTTTTTTCTGAAATAATTTTTCATCCTTTTTCTTTTCTTATTTAATTTCAGTTCTTGGTGATGCACCTATATTTCCCACCCTCTCTGAGCACTCTCTTTGTATTTTATGACACTGCACAAGCAGGTCTGCTGGACTGTTCCACTTCACAGTTGGGGCTACTTAAGAGTGGCTAGTGCTTTCTTAAATGAGTGTCTCAAATTTCCTTGAAAATATAAATAAAACTCCTAAGCTTTATAAGCATTATAAGCAGACAGGATTATCAAAGAAATGCTCATGGAATATGCTTCTTGATCTTTTGATGCCTGAATTAAATGCCTTGGCTCTGAGTAGAATGTATCCTCTATTAAATCCCAGTCACATTTGCTGGGGCAGCAGGAATCAATCCCTGTAGACTCTTAACTATTTGAAGTTCATCAGTCTCCAGGCTGGAAATCTGCACACACAGTTGCTCCATGTCAGTAGTCCTAAATGTTTTCTTTAAATTTTAATTGAAAAATTGATTTAAAAATGAAGCTTACCTGACAGAATTTTCTGTGGTTTCACAGCGAGGAAGTATGAAGTTTCCCCTTAGAAACGCAGTAACTGCCTGAAAACCTGGAATGAATTTTGACCATATATGAGATAAGATCCATTTCAGTATTTAGAACATAATGCAGAGGAGGTAAAACCAAAACCTGTTTGGGGTGAGTCATTACCATTCCTTCAAAAGAAGCATGTAGGGATCTAGAGTAAGTTCTCATGTGGGATGCCAGTGGTTAGATACCAGAGTCAGTGCAGCACTGGGAGATGCTGTGCAAATATGACCCAACACTGTATCTTGGTCTCTCTAAGATCTTGGTCTCTCTAAGGATTCTTTGTTGTAGAGATGGATATAAGAAAAGAAGATGAGCCAATAGTACTCCTGTTACTCCTTACATTGGAATTCTCCTCTATGACTAATTTAGGAGTTATTTTACTTTTTAATGTGCTGAGACTTTATGAACTTCTGTCTCCAGCCTTTGTAAGAGCCATTCCTTTCATATTAATGACACATGAGGTCATCAGATTCCTGAACTGAAGAGGCATGATGCTGGAATGCCATGGCGTCCACCTCTGAACCTGCAGATACACAGAGCACACTTGCCACAAGGCCAAATGACACGGTGGCAAAGAGGAGTCTGCAGAGCTTGCAGATGCAAGTCAGATAAAGAGAACACGTGAGCTGCCCCAGCCTGCATGACTCAACCTTCCTGTCAAAACAATGCTTCATGTCATCCCATTAGTCCTTCAAATGTTCTCTCATTTGAGTGAGTAGGGTTTAAATATGCACACCAAATTAAAGAAAGGCATTTGTCCACTGAGAAGGTTTTGTAGAGGTGACCTGATCTTCTGCTAGATCATTTCTCTGTGGGTGTAGCTCATGTAGGACAAGTTGGCCATGTCCTGCACTGAGCCAACACAAGGATGTGTACTGCCAACATCTAGAACAGACCCCTGGAGTGTATGCCTGACACACTGCCAGTATTGCTTAAAATTCATAATATATGAGTCCAGACAGAGTTGTAACCATCTCGCTGATCAACTCCTTTTGCAAAATACACATTCTTATAACTTTCATGCATTAAAAAAGTTCTTTGTTTATAAAGTGCTAGTGCTGGTGATAACACCAAAATTCAGAAATCATAGACCCAGTACATTTTCCTCTGCATATTGTCTCCCACCCTCATATCAAAAGATTGCAAATCACAAAATTTTAGGCTGTAAGAATTGATTTTTAGTTCCTTTAGTCATCAGTTGCTGGCTTTCAGGTTGTTCACGAGTGTCTTCATAACAATGGCAGTTTTAACAGTGCTTTAAAACAACCTGTACCACAACCTCTTGAATCCATGATGCCCAGTTTCCTACAAATTTTTGTTTCATGACTGAATTCTCTGTTGTCTAATAAGATGCATGGTCAAGGTGAAGTGTTTCCCATGATTGTGCCTTTCTAAATATTTTCCTCTTGTTAGAGTCTCTGGTATCTAATAATGATGAAGATTAGATCCAGTCTCTCCCACTGCGAAAGGACTAATAGGCTCTCCAGCTGCATCCACCTGACAAATATCATTCATCCCCAGAAGAGCTGCCAAGGACAGAAACCCTGGACCACAGTGTAGTCTCATTTGTTCAGCTTGTCTTTCAGGTGGCCAAAAGGTCATCTGCATGATTAAAAATTCAAGAGCTTTAAAACTGGTGCAACAGAACGTGTAAATTTCCCTTACACATGAAATCAAGTCTTGTGAAACGAAAGTGACATTCTCAAATTTGATGTGAACCATGCTATATTTATATCTCTCAAGCCCTACTTTGAATTTTTTTTCTCAAGCTACTGCATCAAGAAGGACACACTTAAATGCAGCTGATGTGAGTGAGATAAGGTTTGCAAGATTTTCAATCTTTTTACTCTCATCAGGTGCTTCCTTTTTTTAGGATGTGAAGTTTCTTATACCATACCTAATTTAGCCCACAAGGCATTGTTCCCAAAGCATTCCCAACAGAATGATAAAGACTGTTCTTCCTCTGTACACACAGATTACAATTTTTTCAAGGTACATCATTATCCATCTGAATCCAAGGAAAAACTGTCATATAAAGTAGAGCTCCATTCATTGAACCAGTTAAGAGAGAGCCCTGTACCAAAGGGTCATTGTGGGTCCTGCCTTGCTCTGGTGCTGTATGATAAGGACCAGAGTACATTAAATCTCCTGTGACTCAGCTGCAGTAGGAGGAAAATTTATTGCCTAGTTGCTGCTGCAGCATGGATTTTTCTCTCCCTGAGTACACAGATATGCAGTAAGTATTCAGAGTTCCATCGAGGGTAGTGAGCGTGTTACTTTGCAACAGCTGTTGTGGCTGATTCAGGGGCACCTGAAGCCTCCAGAAGGAAAAGGAATTAGCTGGGTACAGTGGAAATTTCTGCAAATGGGTCAAAGAGTAGTGCTGTTAAAAGCCAGAAAGCAGGTGCACATCATGTCCTTTTTGAGTGGACAAACAGTGTCAATAGGCAGTCAAACCAGAGTAGCTCCACTGCTCATTAATTCTGTCTCTTGTTCCACCATTTCCTGTTCATTAACTCCCTCCTGCATTTACCCTCTCTCTGGAGCACATTACTCAGACTCACTCATTGTCTCCAAAAGGGAAGGGTGTTGAAAGAGGGAAGGGTGTTGAAAGAAAAGGCCAGAGCAAGACCCTGCATTCCTCACCTCTTCCAAACTAGCTTTTCTGCTAGAAAGAAAACAAACAAGTATTTTACACTTCCTTGGAAAGATAAATGTAATTCAGGCTTAAGGAAGGTATGTGCCCTCGAGCCAGGATTTACCTTTGTGCTGCTTATTCTGTCAAGAAAATTTGTTTTGTTCTGAAAGGACTGTCTTACCCACCTCTAAATCTCACCTGTGCTCTAAATCTTTCAGGAAGAAATAAACACAAGAGTCTGGCTTTGTTTTAACTGGCTTTTGTAAGGAGGGCAATTTGTTTCTTCTTGCTTTTTTGTAAGTTTTGATACATTTTAAGTGGGACTGCTATGCTTGTCTGGGTGTAGTGGCAGCTTGATGAACTGAATGGAGCCACACACAGATAAATTGTATATTTGTTCTCTGAGAAAGGCAGCAAATGCCTCCTGATAATAGGTATCCGTTGGCTTACCATGGTCCACGTTTCTAAGTGCTGGATCAGAGAAGTGTCATTTCTGGTCCCAGGCCCTGTCCAACATGGACAGGGGGGGCAGAGAAGATCCTCCTACACCATTCTTCAGAAGAGACTCAAGTATAGCAAGTCTCTGCAGAGATACCAAAGCTCTGTGCAGGGGTAGAAGGGTCTGTGGCTGGAGAGCTCACATGCCTTGGCCACACAGCACCGTGTTTTTCAGGGGTGATACAGAGCTGCCAGGCAATACAGTCTGCAACATAGCTTTTTTATCCATTGTATTGATAGGTACCAGCAGTGGCAACATTTTGTTAATTATTTCATCTCACTTATCCCATGTGTTCTTAGGCTGGTGCACCAGGCTTGGACCTTTCACACAGAAATGCTGCCCATGGCTTTGGGATGATTTGATACAGTTCTGCCACAAGGCACTGAGTCAAGTCCATTAACGGCCCCCCTAACATGTGTCCATAGCTGTAAACACCTTGGTGTAGGTGCATGACCCATTCATGTCAGCTTTGCAGGGATGCCCTCAAAGCCATGCAGAAGTGAAACAAGCAGCAAGGAGAAAAGGGACGCTGTTCACGCATTCAAGCAGTTTCTTAGGAGAAGCCATGTTCCCAAATCTTGCCTGGCAGTTCACTTTCAGCTTTATTCCAGGTGGCTCTTGTCTGCTCAGTTCTGCACAGTTCAGTAGCTGTGGGGTGAGCACTGTGGTAAGGAACACCCCCAGCATTTTTATTCAGTGCTCACTTTCAAAATGTTCGGGGATGGATGGGGGTGAAGAACAAAACCAAAAAAGCTGACACGTGTTATTTAGGACAAATGGACTTGATTATGGATCCTGAAGGTGCTATAAAACTGATGGATTACAGGTTCAGCATTGCTGGGATTTGAGCTGTCTGGCTTCCACTGTGCTTTCATTGTATCAGCTCCCCCTCGTTTCCTTGACTTTTGCTGGAAGCACTGAGCTGGAGCACAAGTGAAGTGAAGCAGGCCCTAACTAGACCCAACAGCTGCCTTTTGTTGCTGCTGTGGAAACAGCTGTAAGGGGATAATATAATCATTCTTCTGTGGCCGGTCAGCTGCATATCATAAGCACCTTTCTCAAATTCAGGGGACTCGGAGGCAGCTCCTGTGGTGATGTAAATGCTAATTGGGCCCACAGCAGGCTATTTTGTACCCCATTTGACATACTAAGCACTTGTTTCTCTGTCCCATGAGCATAAAGTTGATTGAACAGGTATTTTTTGCCACCTTTATTACAATCAGACTCATGTTTCATTCATGTGCAGGAGAGGTATTTGCACGGATTCCTGTAAGTGGAAGGAATGGTTTCTACACTTTTTGATATGTTTCTCATCTTTTGTGCAGTAAAACTTTTCTGTGTTATCAGTCAGCTCAGACTTGGAGGTCTCACATTTGGGATGATGGATTTTTTTCCTTTCCTTTCTTACATATAAGCAAGTTTTGAATGGCTGTTGGGAGTTGTTCTTACAAAAATAAAACTCACCTGGACTCACACCAGTTTTGTGGTTTTCTGTGTGAGATGATTGTTTTAAAAGCAGGCTTGATGGAAAAATATAGAATAAGTCATAGAAGAAATCGTAGGAAGAAAAATTTAACATTTTATCATCACAAGTCACAGATTATAATGGGCAGGACACTATTTGAGTGTACTTGTAGGGGTTGTTCTTAGAAACAAACACAGGAGTGTGTAAATACTGAAAACAGCTGAGCAGCTGAATTAAGAAAGTGGTCTGGGAACAGTGTGCCTGAGCTTTAGATGCTGATTTTAATGTGTCCTTGGTCACAACAGTTAGTTTATTTGAACTTCAGTTTTCCCCTATCAAGTCAACTCATTGCCCTTTTTAAGTACTTTAAAGCCCCACCTTGGACAGGGTTGTAGCTAGTCAGAAACTGGATATACTGAGTCTCCAAATATCCTTTGCTGCTCTTTTGAGATAGCATTTTTTCTGCTGAAGTGGACCATTACAGTATTTCCCTGGCCAAATACTGTGTTGGATGTAGTCAGTCTATATCAGAACACTGAATAAGAGATCACAGATAGTGAGTGTTCATTGATTTGGCACAGGAGAGCACATAACGTGCCAGCTGCAGGTATGGGTACAGTAGGAGTTGCATCAAGGAGATCCGTTATTGAACAGACATGAGAGGAGTGGCATTAAGCGTCTGCTCGGAAAAAACAAATCAGGGAATAAATCAGAAAAAAACAAACCAAAAAAACCCAGTTGCTACCTGTGTAAGTTTCTATACTGTAAGTCTTGAGTTACACTTCATTAACTCTACATTTTTATTTCACAGGTTCAGGTTCAGTGGTCGTATTCTTGGCCTTGCTCTCATTCATCAGTACCTTCTTGATGCTTTCTTCACAAGGCCGTTCTACAAAGCCCTGCTAAGGCTGTGAGTATAACCACACAACTGTGCAGAAACAGCGATCCCACAGTGAGTCCTACAGAGACAAAGACCCTCAGGGAGTTGCTTCGAGTGCACTGACCTTCACTGTTCTTTCTGCTGTTGGTTTGTTGGTCTGCAATAGAAAATGAACACATTTTAATTTTTCTTTTCTTTCTCCAAGAATTTGCCATTCATAAATACTATGTTGACAAAATAAATAAGTATGACATTTAGAAACACACATCAGAAAGTTCTGACACATAACTACAGAGTTTACTACTGATGAAAAGTCATGAAGATTCAACCAGGTGGAAGACTGAAAAACGTCTTTGATAGAATGAAACAAAATAATAACAACAGAAGGAGAGAGGTTATATTAAGCAAAAATACATCATTTGTCATGCCTCACACTGGTGGAGTAGCTTTTCATTTTAAAGCATAACTTGGGTTAATTAAGAATGTTAATATAGATATAACTAGTGAATGGGTTTTTTTGGTCTTCTCCTGTCTTTTATTTTAGTAAGCATAAGTTACCAAGAATACATTACTTTCCATTTGAATGGCTATTCATTTTCCATTTATATTCAATGACCATTTCATATTCCATTTATATGGCTAATTTGGATTGATAATCAGTCCCTCTTTAATTAATAGACTGAAGTAAAACAAGGTACATAAATTCTTTGTTACAATAAAAAAGTCATAAATATTAACTCAAGACTGCAATTAAATGCTAAAGAGCAGAATAAAGCTTAGCTGAAACAGTTAACAAATTACGATGATTCCAAATCAGCAAAGATACCTATCTTAACAGTCCTTTAAGTTCTTTATCATGTTAGTCTTTGTTAGGTTTTTTTAACTATTATTATTTCTGGGGTGCAAACACTCATATCTGTATTGTACCTGATCTAGTCTGAAAATAGGCTGAAACCTAGGGTTATCCCTGCGTCCTTATTGCCCCTTTTGGGGAATTAGAAACCAGGCTGCTCACAACAAATCTGTCCTTTCAGCAGACAGGGATGGCTCTTTATTAGCAGAAATTTAGACTGCCTGGTCTGCCCTATGTCAGTCCTCTGTGCTCACCTGGCAAATGATAGATAATGGAAGCAGCCAGGCACAGCTTGGTGAGGCTGAAGGGACACATGTGCTATGAAGTGCAGGGCATCCTGAAGATCCACGTAAAATCAAGCCGCAGGGGTGTCTTTTGACAGCAAATAATACAGGCAGCCAACAGATTTGGCCTTGTGCCTAGCTGTGCAAAGCAAACAATTGCAGAACTGCTTCAAGAGGGTCTGTGAAACAGCCTTTGATGTTAACAAAACTAAATTACCTTCAGTTTTATGTTGGATTTTCAGTAAATTTGTTCACATATTTAGTAGGAAATCATCTTGCCAGTAGTCACAGGATCGTATCTTTTTTCTTGTCTCACAATCAGGCCATGTGATTTGAGTGACTTAGAGTACCTGGATGAAGAGTTCCATCAGAGCTTGCAGTGGATGAAGGATAACAATATCACAGATATCCTGGATCTAACCTTCACAGTGAATGAAGAGGTGTTTGGACAGGTGAGCATAGCTATGCAAAACATCTGAAAGGAAAATTCGAAGCTGACAAAGTTGAGCATGATGAACATCTTTCTGTCAGAGCAGATCCTTTAGCCTTTCAATAACATTTTCTTCTCTTACCTTCTGTTTCTTTCAAGCCACCTGTTCCAAGGCAGATATTTATTCTTAGGATGTATAATATACAATACCAGCCCCCCTATGGGCCTGTTGAGCCACACACTGATGAGCATGAGGAATTCTCTGGCGTGCAGCTCTTCTCTCCAGGGTGTAGTTCACACAGATGTGGCATTTGGTGAATGCAAGCAATGTAACTTAAAGCTGATGTGACTGAAAGGATGAGTTAGGAGGGATAAAAAACATTTGATAGGTGGTGTAGGACCTGGCAATACTTACCATTATTTTGTCTAATATCTCCCTGTTAGATTCTGTGTCTCTTACTTACCTTGCACTCACTTAACAACTTGGTATGTACATCCATTTATTGTGCTTTCTACAGCTCAGCTCTACCTTAATCAGATAGTTCCCTGGACCTGGCTGATCACTATAGCCTTAGGGAGAGTGCAACACTGGCTTAAGTGCAGTCTGGCAATCAGAATAAATGTCTCCTGTGGCATTCTTTGAGTTGCACTGAAGCCCTGGTGCTCTTTGCTGTTGCAAACCATGCTGGATTATAACTGTCTCTGGGAAGCCTTGAAGGGAATCAAAACAATATTCAGACAATGATTAAGGATCTCCAAGGAGATACTGGAAACTGGAGAGGCTGAAGAACCAAGCTTGCCAAGCAGTGCAGAGGCTCAGTGGATGGAGATACCTTGTAAGGAACAGATACACAGTGTCAAAAGGAGCAGAGAAATCAGGTGGAATATGATAGCAAAGGTACAACTGATACCAAAGAAGGTTCTAAGTATCTGCACTTTATTTGGTTTTCCAGTACAACCTTTTATACCCTTCATCCCACATACATCACCTGTGTGCCCTCTTGCACCCTTTTGTGATTGGTCAAGACACATCAGCTTTCCATGTTTCTTTGCCTTCAGTACTGTTCACCGGTCCTACACAACTGTAGTCCATTAGGGATGAGGCTCAGCAGCTGTCCTATTCCCAATCACTGCAAACTCTGTGCCCACAGGAATATCCAGAGAATGGCTCTCACCACTTGACAATAAAGTTTCCTGGAGGGGTTTGCACTAAGCTAGGGTAGTTCTGTGAACTAGGGAGGAGTTTGTCAAGTTTCTCAGGGGAGGAATTCCAGCCCTGCTCAGCTATGAGCTTTAAAGTAACAGAAAGCAAGCAAGGCTTCAGGGAGTATATTAAAAACTGAATTTAGCCTGCATATAGCAAAAGGTTACAAAGGATGAGCAGAGTTAAGAGAGGGTAGATGAAAAGGATGGGGCAGAAGAATTAAAGTAGGAAGCCTCTGTAGGAACAATAACACTGTTTTTCCACAGACTCAAGTGCAGGAGTTTTTCATGGACTTGGAACTGAGAGCTTGCATGACATTGAATTGACAATACAGTGGTTTCCCTGGAAGGTGTGGCTACATGAGACTAATACACAAAGGCATATTCACATATACAGACATATTCACATATACAGACATATTCACAAAGGCAGATGAGACAAGTTTGTATTTACAAGGGAAGACTACAAAGTTGAATAAGAACTGAGTTGCCCTGATGCATTTGGCATGCTAATTACTTGTCATACTCTCCTCCAAGGAAAGAGAAAAGTTACATAGGAGTCTGTTGTGGAAGATAAGAGATGGCTCCAAAAATAATAGAAAAAATCACAATCTGTTGTAGATACTGTGGAATGAAAGCAAAAGAACACTAAAATCCAGATTTTGATGCTGTTGTCTAGTTCTTTATTTCCTATGTACTGGACACTGACCTTGCTAGGACTAATGATGGGGGGAAAGGTTGGTCCTCACTGTGAATTACAACTGCCAGAATCCAAGTGTCCTAAGTGAAAGTAAGATTTTCCTCTTGAAATTTACTAAGTACTGACAGCAAAATAACAAAGAAATTGCAGTCACGTTTTATCTCACAGATGGATCCTAGTTGGAAATTCTTCCATGCCAGGTGTATCTAGCCACTTAAATGCCATCTGAGCATTGCTTTGCTTGGTGCACATGCAAGTGTAGATCACAGTGGGAGTTCTAGATGTTTTGCTAGTATTTGGGAAGATGGATTTCAAGGGCTGGGTAGGGGATACAAGAAATATACTGTCTCCTTAAGAAGCTGTATAGTAGATGGTTACAGCCCTTTTGTCTTGCTTCCACAATGACTTTATTATGGACCAGTCACTGCTGCTTTCATATTTTCTTTCTTGTCTCATCTCTGATGTGTATTGAACTTGTAAGGCATTCAGGCTCTTTCTTGGTACTTTCTTCAGGAGAGTTTACTCTAGGTCAATTCCAGCCTTCTTGTGTACTGGAACACAGAGCACTCCTGTAACAGCAGTGATACGGCATCAAATCAAGTATTACACATTTATACTGGTGAGGGCTGAATCACAATTTGAGAATTTCACTTAAAAGACAGAGATGTGTCAGTTGCTTGTGACCCAAAGTACTTTCTCATGCTTTTACACAGTAGAAAGGGTTCTTCCAGGCCTTACTTTGAGCTCTCTTTGTGGATACAGCCTGTCTCTGAGCCCTGGCAATTGTTCCCATCAGGTAAAAGGAATGAGCTACATTGCTTGAAATGTCTCCTTGCTACTCTGAAACCTGATTCTCAGTTGTAGCTCACAGCTGTGGTTAATGCCTCTAAGAACAAAAACCCCTAAATAGGGACACATTGCTATTAATTGCTAGCCTCCAATCATAGATAATTAATAGTATTTGAATTTATACACATCATGTGAAGTTGAAAAAAATCAATAGTTTTCTAGGTGTTTGTGGGAAGTCTTGCAGGAGAGTTTGAACATCTGGACTTATGGTCATGCTTAAAGCTAGATGACATTTAGTCTTTGGTTTGGTGATATACCTTAATGCCTCACAGCCTTGAAGAATACAGCATGGTAGCTGGGCCAGAGCCTTGCTTTCTGGGCACTGCAGCGTTGCTTGTATAATGGTGATGCAATGAATTGTGTTTGGGAATTTAAACTGAACCAGCTAAGAATTCCTAACTCCTTCCATCCAGCTTTACTTGTTCATGCTCTTTGTCAACAAAGTTATCTATTAGATGGCTCAATGTTTCTTAATTCATAATATTGCAATAGGTCCCTCAAGTAAGGTGACCTAAATATTGCCTATGCTGTGTGCTGTCTGTTGGGCTAATAAATAGATGATAATATAAATAATACTAGTAATGAATATGTATTCATACAGTTCATTTACTGTCTGTGGTGGACATCATTGTTACAGCAGCAGAAAACTGAAGTGAAGAGCAACATATTCTTCCTTTAAAATCAATTAAATTGAATGTGAAAATAACTGAAAGACAAATACAATTTTCTGTCACATGGGAGGAGGAGGAGGAGTATGTGCTTGCTGGGTAGGATCCAGATTGATTCCTTGAATCGGTTCTCAATCTCAAGCCTTAGTAACCCAAGCCAACTAAATTAACGATTAAAATGCAAAGAAATGCTGCAGCTCTTGCTTAAAATAAGGAAGTTATTTGCAGTACAAACTCTTCTCAGGTTTGGATGGCTGATAGAAAACTCTAAATCCCACAGTGACTATTTATCTGTGTAAGGTTGCTGTTCAGGCCTTGTTTAAGGTAGTGTATTGGGAGTATTCATTTTATGATACTTTCTTTAGCTGTTGGCATTTCTGAGTACACACTTCTACTAGCACTTGGGGAAGGGTAACACTTGTTGCCTAAGAGACAAGTACATATCCCTTCCAGTTGGCAAAGCAGTCTGCTATTCCAATACTGTGATTGCCTCTCCATCCTGTTGTTTCCTATACTGTTGCTTGGATGATCTCATGTTTGAGACACATGATCCATTCAATGCTACACCACTGTTTATCTTTGTTCTGTAGGTGACAGAGAGGGAGTTGAAATCTGGAGGGGCAAATACAGCAGTGACAGAAAAGAATAAAAAGGAGTACATCGAGAGAATGGTAAAGTGGCGAGTGGAACGAGGGGTGGTCCAGCAAACAGAGGCCCTGGTCCGTGGCTTCTATGAAGTAAGTAGCAAAATGATGCTTACACAGTCATCCCTCCTTCATCTGAATGAGAGTAGCACCCTGGTTAAGTGATTAATTGGTACCCTAGAGAACAGCTAAACAGAGACAAACAGCAAGGAACTGGAGTTCTTGGATCTCTACAGACAGAGACCTGGGATATAGCGTGTTTAGGATTAAAGGAGAAAGGAAAGAAATGTGTCTTCTGAATATGATAAAGCATTATTTATGATCAAGAGTTAAGAATGACACTACTTTCCATTCACACAGAATGGAATTCTGTGCCTTCAGAGAAGTAGGCATTTGCAAATTTTGGGTTAGGGTTAGGGGTCCCTGACAAAGAAAGATTGTGAAGAATTGTACACTTTGATTTAGAATCTGATGAAAAAAACTGTGTCTTCAGGGATTTGTTCCAGTAAAGTCAGTCTGGGGGTGCAGTCCAAACTTGCTGGTGGTATTCCTGAGTACTGCTGCATTGTTGTCCCTGGATTTTGCAGTTTATCTTTGCTGAAGACCTGGATTCTGAGAACATCTTTTTTGCAGAGCTGTTACAAGGACTATGAAAACCTGTGGCTTTGCTGTCCAACCCATGTAGTCACTTGTTCTTGCCCCTCCCTAATCACACACAAACATGTGAATACAAACATTCCAACTTTGTCAGGATGAAGAGCTGGGCACCAGAACCATAGGTTTATAAAACTTTGCTTCATTTCCAGTCTGAACTGTGCTTACAAGTGGTTTTTATTCCAGGTTGTAGACTCCAGGCTTGTCTCTGTTTTTGATGCCAGAGAACTGGAGCTAGTTATAGCTGGCACTGCAGAAATAGATCTCAATGACTGGCGGAACAACACAGAATATCGTGGAGGTAAACTGCCTGCTCATGTTTACTATCATCTTGACTGTTTCAGTCTAAAACATGGAAGTCTTGCTCCATCTTTTCTTTCTGTCTTTCCTAAGGGAAATGCCCTATTTTGTCCAGGAAGTTATTGTGAAGAATAACTCCTGAAATAAAAAAAATGTAAGATCTCAGGTGTTGTGGTGTTATACTACTGAAATTGCTTCTGCTATTTCTATCCAGATTTTATCTATTCAATTCCTGCAGACTCAGAAGGAGTTTTGACCATTAAGGACTGAAAATAATTTGCACAATTAGATCTAAAAGTTACAAGGCATCTTAAGATGACTGTGACTGAACTCTTGGCCTCACAGAAAGCATTTCTATAAGTCCTCTTGGCTTCAGCAGGGAGCTGAAATTGGGAGCTGAAAATCACAATTCCCAATTACATTTCAGCAACGTACAGATCTTGCTAAACTGTCCCCTCAGCCTAAGCTATGTCAAGTTGGATTTTTTTCCCTTCTCTACTGCTTGGTCTGGTTTTGCTTTAAACAATGATATATCCAGGCTGTCTTGGATGATGGAAAAATGTAAAATCCTCCGGTTCTGCACCACAAGTGGAAGTTCCTGAGGTTCACATATCCTCCCCTGAAATACAAGGTTTCAGTCTTTGCTGGTCACTGCCCAACCTTTGGGTTACCTTGAAATATGCAGCTTACCACAAGCACAGCTGGTCCCCAATGTTACTCTCCTCCTACATTTTTCTGTTTCGAAATAGATTCAACCGGGTATATGCTGGCTCTCACTGGCACTCCCCCTGAGGTGGGAAGTCTGCCAGGGAAGGGCTTGTGGCAGCAAACTCCTCTCCATATGTCAAACACTATTGCAATCAAAAAAAGAATATACTTGGGAACCAGAAATTGTTAGCTTGTTAAGACTCACACTGTGTGGCATATTGCTGTTGGTCTTTAATATCACATGCATGTAACCCCAGTTCTTGCCAAGAGATTTATGAGAGACCAGTGAATCTCAAGTAGATATTTGAGTTTCAGGGTCCAAAATGAGTTAGTGATATTATAGTACCCACAGCCAGGACAAAATGGAAGTTGGGACCTTGCTCATGAAGAACAAGATATATTGTTAGGCCAAGATCTTTCCGGTAGGAGATCTACTGCCCCATGCTAATGGGAACATTTTTCAGTGTTGCTCTTCTCAGTTAGGAGGGAATGATTTTTATTTCTCTTGCTTGGTGTAGGCTACCACGATGGACACATAGTGATACGGTGGTTCTGGGCAGCCGTGGAGAGGTTTAACAATGAGCAGAGGCTGCGATTGTTGCAGTTCGTCACGGGAACGTCGAGTGTGCCGTACGAGGGTTTTGCTGCTCTCCGAGGGAGCAATGGTCTGCGGCGCTTCTGTATAGAGAAATGGGGGAAAATAACCTCCCTCCCAAGGTATGTCCCAACCAGGACTTTGTACCAGAATTGCTGTTAGAAACATAGGCCTGGTACTTCGTTGTGTCTCTCTGTCAATTAATTAATACAGTAAGGACACCTAAAAAAAAATGACCAACAAAGAAACAATTATCAGTTTGTTGTTCTGTAATTACATTCAGAAAAAAGTGTTTTCTTTTGCTGTCTTTTTGATTTGCAGGCTCAATTCAAGCTACTTGGAATTTTGGAAATGGTTAAGATTAAGACTTCCATAGGTTCAAACTTAGTTCTCTTGATTCTGGAACAGATTCAGATCAACAGGAGCCTGTCAACTGATTCTGTTCCCTTTACTTCCTAAGTGCTAGTAAAAATACTTGTGAATTACAGAGACATGAAAGCCAAAATCTGTCTCAGAGTTTTGGCTAGAGACCTGAGTGTAATCCCTTCAATTAGTCTGATGGTTCCACTTGTTTGTAATGGAGAAGCTTAGCAACGGAACTTCAGATGTGTGGTGATAATATCCAATTTGTTGCATCTAGTTCAGTCAGCCAGCTAGGAGCAAATGAGCTATAATGCCATACAGAATCAACAGACTTGGCAGTGATTCCCAAAGGAGGGGTCATCTTCCTTTCAGAACAAAGGGGCAGGGGCACAAAGGGGTGGACTTGCCTCACACCCAAGAGAGCCATGGCACAGCCAGTGATGGTTTCAGCTTTGAGTTCTGCTTTACCACTTTATGGGTGACCAGCACTCATCCTTCCTTACTGAAATGAGTCACCTTTTCTTGAATGTCCTGACCATTGCCTGAGGCTCTGCCCCATTGGGATTACAGAGCATTTCAGTGCCTCTGAGATAGTTTTACTACAGTGGCCCTTTTATATCACGTTTGCCCTCCAAAAGATGCTTTCTTTCCAGTCCCATCATTTGCCTTCAGCTACTCTGCAAAGGAGGCCACTTTTATAGCCCAGAGCAAAAATTTCATCTCATAGAGCTCACAAATATAGTCAGGCAATCAATTAACTAAGGGTTTTGTCCAGTCTTCTCATTACTTGCTCTCCATATTGTTTACCCAGAAACATACCATAAGACATGGACTTGAGCAAATGCCTGGAGTCCTCTGGAGAGGCAAAGTCCAAATCTGGTCAGCCTCTCAGTCCAAGCCTGCTCAAGCCCATGTTTATGCAGTGGGAGATGCAGAAACTGGAGCCAAGGCAATATATCAGAAGGCCTTCAGAGCTGACATCTTATGTGGACTCCCTCTCAAGTCAGGAAATGGAAGTGTGTTCAAGGAACAGCTCATCTCACCTGAACACAGACTTTTGAAATAGCTCAGCTGAGTCACAGCTGGTACATTTTGGTTTGTGTCCATCTACCATAAGGACTCTACAGAGATTATACAGAGAGCTAGAGCCTACATGAAGCTAGATGTGGGCACTGAAATTTAAAACGAGATGAAAACATGTAAGGTCAGTGAGATGACTCATGCCCTCTGAGCTCCAGCCAGGAATGTGGTAAGAAAGTCTGAGAGCAACAGCTTGCTATTTGTAGTCCAGATCCTCTTTTTGCAGTATATATATATATAGAGTCAGGTTCTATGTAAGGGTTTCAGAGCTTACTGAGGACATTCCTTCCTACAGACAGTCAACAACCAGCAGTCACAGACTCCGCAGCATTTCTGCAGAGCTCTTTTTGCACTCCTTCTGGTGTGCAAAGGGGCGAGAGGGGAGGGTGGACCTTGGTGCATGCACAGAAAATGCCCTGGGCTGACCCGTCAAGTTTTGAAAAGGTAACTTGCCCCTTTCTGCTCTGTTTAACTTTCTTTGTGAACCTAGGCATTACTTCTGACTCAGATTCAGTTAGCCTCAAGTTGTTATGTTTGTCTGCTGATCTCTGAATGAGTTGCTGTCCCTGAAAGAGGCCTCCTTTCCAGGTGAAAGTTGGTAGCACTTGTTAGAAGTCTTAGAGCTCTGCATTCATTTTAGCCAGGGGAAAAAGAAACAAAACTTGCTCATGGGAAATAAACACAGTTTGATCACCATGACTTATTGCCTGCATTTTTATAAAATTATGGGGTGCTGCCAAGTATACACAGTGCTAAGAAATGCATAAAACACAGAGGCTAAACCTGGAGGTTCCCTAAATCCTTTGTTAAGCAACTAAATTAGTATTATTTAAAACTTTTTTTTTTTTATATACCTGATTATAGTTTGCCCGTGTTTATTTAGATTTGTTTACATACTTAAGACTTACAGGCTAAAAAAAAGTCACATGTCATATCCTGTCAGCCTTTTAGCCCTGTGACATGAATGTAACTAACTTTACAATAAACCACAACAAATTCCCTTTTCACTTTAAGTGCTGTACAAAGTGTTGAGAACTTTTAGCTCTATCACGAGAGTCCATGACTCTTTCTCTGTTCCTTTACTTCTGCTCCAGATGGCTGAAGTAGTTAGGCGAATGTCCCTTATATCCTCTCCTTACACTTGGGCAATGGAGCATGCAACTACCATTTCCTTATAGTGAGCAGAGATGTGCTAACACCTAAACTAGATAGGTTAGTACTGTTTGCACTTGCAACAGCAACATGGCAAGCCCAGAAAAAAAGGTATGGTGGAAATTTCTAAAATGAAACACTTTTCAAAGAATAACCATAATACATGACACTTAGAGTGCTTCTTGAAAGCACTGAGGATAAGCAAGACTTTTTCAGGAAGGTTGAACATCCAGTAACTTCATTCCGAATTGGTGGATTTGTTCACTAGTACCAGTTACCTGCATGAACAGGGTAATTGTGGTGTAATATGTTCATCTAAGACTAAGAAAAGTGAGATTACACCAGTATTTTATTTCTGGAGTGTGCACATGTGCCAGACACATTATTCTTATCTGTATTTACTTTCAAGAAAGATCACATTTGTTAGAAAGTTGGGGCACCATACAGTTCAGAGATGCTGCTCTAATCTCAGATCTCCAGGCAATGACCCTAAAGCAGGTTCCAAAGAGACTGCCAGCTTTGCAGATCTGTTGGTGTGAAACTGCATCATGGGTTCTTCCAAACTGGTATAACTTGTCATATAAAATAGCAGTTTCAATCACTTGTTCATCAAGGTTGAGTTTTACTCTTCCTATATAATAAAGCTTTGTCCCAAAATGAAGGTGTTACACATTTAACTGGTTGTCTGAGTATAAATGGTTGGAGAATTCTTGCAGCTTTAGCCTCTTCTGAAGCAGGAATCCTCTCTTCGCCTCTTCTGGTCATGTAGGTTTGTAAATGGACTCAGTTTTAGTAGTAGTTCTGCAAGAATGAATTCTTGTTCCCCACCAAACATTAATGAAAAGCCACTGGTTTTCTAGCTGGAATAGCATCGCTTCATTTGGTACCATGGGAGCAGAACTCCTGGCCCAAAACAGACCTGTGCTAAGAACTAGCAGTGCTTTCTACTATAGCTGTAGGAGGCAACAGTTCAGTGTCTTTAAATCCTCAGCTGGCAAAAGTGTTTCGTGCCTACAAATGCCACTGTCCCACCTTTTGCCAGGTGAGGAGCGGTCCCACTCCTCACCTGGCAAAAACTACTGCCAGCTCCAAGATTATGTCTGTTTCAATATCAAGTAAGTAAGGACCTCAGTGTGTATCCCAGGGATTCAAATAATTACATTTGACATAATGAAGTCGCTTTTCCTAACAGTGCTGAGCTGCAGCTACCCTTTCATCTGAAGAGATTTTCATTCAGCAGTGTAGTGTGTTATGTATGATGCAGGTTACCAGTGCTAGTAACTGTCTGATCTTTTATAAGAGAATTCTGTTTCTCTCTATTGGATGATCAAGTATTTAATCACCACAGAATCCCATATAATAATTTTAAAAAGATTGTGTGTGACTACAGAAAACTTTATTTTCATAATTTCCTTCTTTACCAATGGACTGAGTGCATGGACTTTGCTGTCTCTTACCTTTCCTTATATCCTATCCATCCTCCCTTTCCTCTTTTTTCATTACAACAGCAATAGCAGCTACAAATCTACATTCATCTATTTAACACTGATTCCCAGACAGCATGTAAGTGTTCCTTCTTACAGGCAAAAGGAACAAAAGCTACTAGTTGTGGGTTCTCAGATTGATAAAGGGGGGGTTTGTGGGTTCATTTTACAAAAGCAAGGTGAAAAGAACTGCCCAGTTTCTGCCCAACTGGCATGATTGTTAGAATGTAAGCCTTACTTTAGTAGATAATTTCAAGCTATAATTAAGATAGGAGGAAGTTCTGTGCCCACTTTTACTGCCTTTGGATCCTCATCTTTATGGGGAATAAAAGAAGTGACAAAGAAAAGAAGAATGCAAAAATCTTAAAAGCTTATATTCCTGATTTTTAGAAAGAATTCTTAGAAGAAAAGAAATAGCATAGTTCTGTGAACAATGACCAAGATTAAAGGTTCAAGCCCACCAAAACTATGTTAAGCAATAAAGACTGCCAGGAAGAATGAAATTTTAAGTGGTCCATTTACTGCTTAACTTACTGGAGGATGATGGCATACAAGGGTCAGAATTGGTTTACATTACTTTATCTTGCATTTTCTTCTGGAGAAGCCAGAATCCTTCCCATAAAAGCTCTTACCAATGTAATTCTTATTCCAGGCCTCACATTCCCTGAACACCCTCTCAAATGTCAGCAGGCTTATGTGGTAGGAGGCTTACATCAAGGGAAGAAATATTTTCTCTTTGCTGTGACTACTTCTTGCACTACTAGTGTAATGTTTTCACTCCAGTATGTGTGGCAAGTGTTCCCTGGATTATGCTTACTGTAGTCACTCTCACTGGGATCAGTAGTAGGAGGCTAACATAATTCAGGAGGAATTTACCCCTTTGGAGGATAGAGCACAGTTAGACAACAGTAGGCATTATGGAAAGTATCACTGAGTCTTAATTGCCCTGTGTACTGCAGTATCACACAGTATATGATGAAAACTAGACAGTCTGGCACATAATTATCCTTATGTAAGATTGAGTGGGCTTCACAGGCATCACTGGAGTTGAAGTAGATCCACATGTGTTTCACAAACTAGAATATGAATTCAGGTTTTGCCCTTAGCAATCTATTGTGGTTTGCACCATAAGTAGGTAGAAGTGTAAACCTTACTTGCATAGTGCTCCTGAAATGCTGTTTTCATTTCAAATTTAATGATCTTTCTTTGAAGTGCAAGGATTTTTTCTGTGAAGTTGTTGAGCTGGAGAACACTAGAGTGTTGTTTAGCAAAATGTTTGAGTGTTTCTAGACATGATAACATTTTTTCCTTTCTTTGCTCCCTGCAATGAATTCCTTGAGACCTTTTATAGAAGAGCCCACATCTGTAAACCTCATAGTAAGGAAAGGAATTTATCTTTTTTTCTGATTTTGGCAAGATCAAGGATGACTAAAAGTCAGCAGTATTGCAAGGTTGTTTCATAACTAGTGTGAAATCAGATGGATAATGATCAGTCAAGATAAATGTCTGCAAGAAAGTAAATACCAGAGTCAGTGGCTGCGGATAAGTCTGTACCACACAATAGGATGCACAACAGCAGTGTCTGAGATGCTGTTGTCTCAAACAGGTAAACGTGCCATGGTTGAGTACCATACAGAGGTCTGGCTCTGCAAAACTACATTAGAAAAATTCGCACCTGAGCCACCATGGTTGTGCCACTTCCAATTCTGGAGCCCAGCAGCTGAACTCCTCAAGACCAGCTATCTGTGCATGGGGCTGTCTTGCCTGTGATAAACGTGTTCTGAATGGACTATGAGAATCCTCCTGTTAATTAACTCCCAGTGGTTGATATGTGTTGCCAATGGATTGTAGAAACAACTTATGTTGCCAAAGATTGTTGAGATAAATAATAAACAGTGCAGGGCTACTCATGGATAATGCACATGACCTGCCATGTTTAATTTCAAGAGATTAATTAAATAGTGGCTTTATTAATGTTCCTTTTTCACTAACTCAGGCGTTCCCGGCTCATTTCCACAAATTCTGTGTTTATTATATTATCTTCTGAGACTAACCAGCTAACATATCTTCATTCAGAAGGGTAAAAAGGATGGTAAAAGCTCTCCTAATTGAAATTCTGTAATGCAGTGAAGATTACGTGCCCCTGGCTATTTCAGTTGCCTGATTGCTTTTAATGATTCACCACTGGTGCTTGATAAAACTCTTCCTCTGAATCTACAAGTCTCAGGCCAGCCCATCTACTAGCATTACGTCTTCCCCACTTTGTGGGTGGCCTAAGATATGCCTAGCATGGCTTCATGTAACCTTCTCCAAGATAGTTCTGCTGCTTCAGTGTAAGAGAAAAGTTAAAGTTTGAGATAGAAGAGCTCAAAGTAAAACAACTCCATGACTTCTAAAAATACTAGGGGCCAGAAGCTCAGACATTGTTAGCCATTGAGGCTACATTTCCTTCTGTACAGCTTTGTCAATTCCCATTTATCCCAGTGAGCAAGAGGAAATAGAAATATTGCTATCATTATGCAAAACTCTAAGCTGACTGAAAAAAACTGAAACATTTTTTACTGAAAATGTGCCCCTCCCACGTCCATTTGTTGATTGAGCTGTGCAGTTTCTCAGTCAGTTGAAATGGCTGAACTGTTGGGGCAGGGACTGTTTCTTTACTCCATGTTTGTAAAGCACCTCCCACAGTGAAGTGCTGTCTGCCTCTGGGTATAATTGCTGCTGCCAGAAAAGTTGCAACAAGGTGAAGGCACGCATGGAGCCCATTCCATGGCTTCTTTTGAAGGTGCTGCCAATGTAAATATAAGGTCAGGTAAATGTAACGGTAAAATTGGGCAAAGAGATAGTCATCAAGTTTGCAGCTTGCTCTACGCAGAATATTTTGCTTTTGTCTTGGGTACTACAAATAAATAACGTTTGAAGGCCAGACATGCAGCAGATGGCCAACAGCTGACTTGCTGAATATTTTCAGCAGCCTTCCTTCCTCAGTTAGCAGATCCCTGAATGGTCTTTTAGCGGTCAGGCCTGCCTCACTGCAAACACATGCCCAGCCCATTCTGTCACTATATTTCATCAGATTGTGTTTGTCCACTGGTGCAAAACTTACTGGCAGCTCATGTTGGACGTACAGATGAGTGCCATTAAAAAAAAAAAATCTTGAAGCAACCAAATTATAGTAATGAACTTCTCTATCAGGCCCTAAACCCCAGCTCTTCAGTGACCACCAGCATTCTTCTCCATCAAGATCTGTACAAGATCCCTGCAACATCCAAAGGAGGAATATGAGATGTTATGTTGATACTTAGCTTGTGTCTTCTATATGAAGTGTTCATGTGTATGTGCAGATACATTTGAGTACCTCATATTTTGGTGGAATTCAAAAGTTTTACTTCAAGTGAACTTAAATATCTTGATTCTCAATAGAAACTAGTTTTCTTAATTATTATTTTCTCAAATTTTTTAGATTAAGCTTAACATGTAGTGTTTTTTTTTTTTTGCAGGGCACACACATGTTTCAACCGTTTGGATCTTCCACCTTACCCCTCATATTCTATGCTGTATGAAAAGCTGCTGACAGCTGTTGAAGAAACTAGCACCTTTGGACTTGAATGAGGGGCTTCAGACACTTCTGATGTTTTTATGGCTGATGATGTCACCTTTCCTGTCCACCATCATTTGATCTTGGTTTCCCATGTTTTTATCTTTGAAAACAAAACAAAAATCAAGATTAACAAAAGCCGTGCATGAAGAACTGCCACCCTCTATGATCTAGCCTTCATTCTTTCATCCTCTGTTTCCAATGGATTGCTAGTCTGTATGCAATAGAAAAACAACTCAAGATTTCTGTATATCTCTACATACCTCCATTAATAACAATGAAAATACAAATGCAAGTTACACTATACTTGACCAAATGTTAATAAATGTTTACTTCCACGTACATTGATTAAAAAATAAAAATAAAAACTTCATCAAGCATTCCAAGCTTTCATATACCCATATCTTCTAAATCAATTCATAGCCCATCTTACTTCTTAATCATTGAATCCAGTACTAAGAGCTGGTCAAATATATCATCATCCATCCCTATTTTCCCTGTATGTACTGTCCATCTGAAAGACACCTATGAGCAAAACTGAATTTTTTATGTATGAACTCATGATCCACATCAGTTGTATCAGCTGGAACTGGCCCAGATACATGGTGCAGAAAAGACCTTCAAAAAGTGAAAAAAACCCCAACCTGTAATGCAATGCAAAGCATAACAACGATTGACATGATTGCTGCTTGCCAGTACTGGAGAGAACTTTGACTTCAGAGCTATCGGGAGGGGAATCTCCATTGTAATGTTTACCACACAAGAAGCACAAGGTTGTGCACACTCCAGAAGGATGTTTTATTATGTAGCATTAAGGGCAAGGCTCCCTTACCTTAGTATTGTATATGACAAGGAAAAGGGGAAGTAAGAAAGTAAGAAGAATGTTCTACTCTTATGAATACCCTTGGGTTCTGTTTACCAGATCTTTGTTTCCTGATGTTTAAAATGTTCCTTTCCAAATGACAAGTCTAGACAATCCCATCCCCTGTGTCAGAAGCCATTTATTTTGTGTTATGCTGGGCTAATCCATGGTTGCTGGCAGCATTTTTCAGTTCTGTTGTTTCTCTTTTCTTGTTCAATGGAATAGTCCATATCCTCAAGAGTGATTGGTTGTAGACAGAATGTTTTCGTCTGGGGTTTGTCAAATGAGAAGCTGCAGTGAATGAGGATGTTTGTCAGGTATGAAGGGAACTGTAACCCTCTGGGGGTTTTGGTGCACATCCTCTTGGAGGAAGCCCAAAGGTCCTCCAGTCATACTAGGTACCACTAAAGATCTTGCTCTTGTTACCGCAGACATAGCCCTCTTCAGTTTGATGTACTTTCCAACTCTGAATCCAGGGAGAAAAAAGGAAAACAGCAGTTGGCTTGTCTTCGGATGGATTTTGCTGAGGCTGTTACAGTCAAACTACCGCTCTGATTACATTGTAGTTATTAATCTTTGCTGCTCTTATTTTCCAAGACTAATCTCAGATTGAAAGTGTTTGTCTTAACTGGGAAATGGAAATAAAAAGTATCTTCTGACACTAAATATGTTAAAGGATGCAAGAAATGCAAAGTGACAGATTTGTGAAGGTATGTGAGAAGGTAACATCATAATGTTTAGCAGCTTGCATGAGGTACGACGCCCCCTCGGGGCCTTGTTACTGGTAGTTTTGTGTTAGTTATGCTTTAGATCACTGTAAAATCAGGAGACGACTTCAATATCTAACACATCTATTTCATCTTAAGTTTTCTCTCCAGAGCAAAGGACTCTGCATTCTCACATATTTTTATGGTGGTTGTACAGAACCTCATCACACTTGAAAAACTGCATTCTGAGAGTTTTAGATCTTTCTCCTGCTTTTATTCTTAGGTCAGTAGGTATTTGAAAGGTGATGGACCCAAAAATATATTTCTAAGCAAAAAAAAATTTTTTTTTTGTTAATGGCACATAAAAAATCTGAAATACTTAAATTGCCCCCTTCATTCAATTTCTATGGCATTTCAGCCACTTTTGTGCTAATTTACTGTATGGCTTTTACTGAGAATCTGTGTTTTAGTATCTTGTTGTTTAATATTACAGTTGCAAACAGAGGCTGCAGCATTGTACCACACACCAAAAATTATTGTTTAGCGTTTCCATAAATGAGCTCTCAGGCATCAATTTCATGTAACCAGCCCACTGCATAGAAGAGATGGAAAAATTAATGTTTTTCTTAGAACATTTGTCATGTGCGCATGAAGTTCATCAGAACAAGTCACACCAGGAAACACTGAACATGTAATCTTCCAATATATGTAATTCCTGCCTCTTCACCTCTGGGCCCCCAAATCCAGTGATTCTTGTATGGTTCATAATTTATTCCTGGTGACATTATAAAGTTACCTGTAGTATGTCAAATGTTGGATGTTTTCCAACATTAGAACGAAGAGAAGCATCCAACTGGTTGGTCCATGTTTGGCCAAGGAAAATCAAGAGCTGTCTCATTAACATAGTAAAAAAGCGGAAAAAAAAATCCAATCTTTACAACACTGTATAGTTAAATTTTTAAAGTATTTTAAAACTATTTTTTATTACAAAAATTGAAACTATTTTTTGTAGCATAATAAAAGATGTTTGTATTTCAGAGAAAGAATCAAGCTCCACTAAATGAAACACAGAAGGTTTTCTCCTGAAATTCTTCTTCACAACATTTTCTGGCACTTGTCACACACTAAACTGGATTATGTTTGGCAGATGCCATCTCAAGCACCTTGTGTGTTGCTCCTCTGGGAAACACAGAGCATAGCCAGCTACTTCCCATCAAAATCCTTGATCCAAGTTGTCTTTCAAGCATACAGCCTAATATTTTTTAAAAACTGCTGTCTAAGTTCATAAAGTCATGCAGATTTCCTTGCATGATTTTTGGATCTAAGGCCAGGAATAGAGATAGCTGACTATTTCATAAAGCAAAGAGAAGGAAAATGCCACATGTGGCTTTTCTTGCATTCTGCCATTCCAACTCTATCCCTCTCTCTTCCCATATGCCCTACCCAAATAGGTTTTCAAACTGCGACATCATCTTTCTGATATACGGATCAATACTTCACAGTGTTTCTCCATTCTTGTGTCATGCCATGGGCAGAATCCAGTCCCAGCCTGGAGTGAGGGGGAAGCCGTGCATCTGAAGTGGCATTGCAGTGTCAGAGTGAGGCAGTGAATGGTGCTAACAGGAGAGAAGGAGGAACCTACCTCCCTTGGCCTGTTATTTAACCTGCCCATTACGCAATTAATTGACTTTGTTGTTGTTGTTGTTGTTGAGCATATGCAAGACATACCCTTCCTTGTTCATCTGTTGATTCAAGTGCTGTTACTCCCCAGGTCTGCATCTTTATTTGTAGAACATGGACTGCTGATTACAGAAATTCTGGTTTCATTGTTTCCCACAGGAAAGACTAGAAGATATTCCATAGGGCAGATTTACAGTGAAATAATCTTTTCAGCTCTTTCACCTCAGTTCCCTTTAAACCTGGTGGTGGCTAGATATGGTGATGGCTAGATTAAGATACAATATAAACATCCGTTGATTTTTTAAATGCAAGTGACAATGGAGGAGCCAATTTGACAGCTTTCATGAATTCTAGTTTTCAGTTGGAGCAATGAATTCTGGCAATGGTTTCGGAGGGTCCATATGTTTCTCAAAATTATTGTCATGACGGTATTAATGGTAAAGGGAGGGAAGGCGGTATTTCTGGTTTTAAAATCCTATTAACATTAATCTGGAGATAAGAGAATGGAAGGTATTTTAAATCATCAATAGGTCATCCACCTTAAAGTAGTCTCACTGACTGTTCAACCACATCAACTATGCAGGATTTGATCCAGTATAAATATCTGTATCTTGGTGTTAACAGCATCAGGTCCAAACCTTACAAATGCTGTCACTTCAGTGTGCAGTAAGTTACATATGTGTTCAATTTCAGTCTGTGCATATTCAAAAATTGACTTATATGTCCCAGAGAGGTCCGTGGCTATTACAAGACAAGAAGTGAGTGGTCCAAACTACATCTAACATCTAATGGAGAAATAATGAGTTTTGTACAGGTCTGACACAGGGGACTTTCTACACTCAGTTTACTCAAGGGCCGATGAACTTTTGAATGAACTGTAGCTAAGGTTTGAGCTCGTAGTCTAGTCTGAGAGATGGCCTGTGGGGAGGGGGGTGTTTGTTGGGATTGTGTTTTGTTGTTCTAGTTTCACTGTAACAAATAGTTGGCATACCTCCAGTTGGAAACAATAGGATACTGAATTTGAACATGAAAATCGAAACTGAAATAAGCTAAAATATAAATGCACAGGCGATAGGTTAAACTCGTCCTTCAGTATTAATCCTTTGACAGTCCATGGAATTTCAGAAGAACAAATTTGACTGGAGATCTGTTTAATTTCTGTTGAAATTATATTTACCCTGTCTCCATAGTAATATTAATAGGGCTTCCCAGTCAAGATTAAATGCTTTGTCTAATGCAGACCAACAAATCTTTCTACAACAAATGCGGTGCTTTTTTATTATTCTTGCTGTACCTCAGTGTTCATTTTGAAAAGATAAAACTACTGCAATATGCTAAATCTGGGATAGGTTTTCCAGTTATCATATGGTCCAAAAGATTGGATTGTTACTTTCTCACTAGTGAGTCATGTAGTTCTTTTGTTTCAGTAGAAAAACAGATTCCTATAGATAGTAGATACTAGGTATAGTAAATATTGTACCATTAGCCAAATTCCCTGCAGCTTCCAATTTATCTAACGGAAATGTCTATTACGGTTTTTGTTAAAGACTACATAAAGTCAGTGGCAGGAAAGGTCCTCATTAATGGACTGATTTTGCTTTTATTGACAAAAATATCACATGATTCTCAGGCTGTGCTCTCTATTCAACCATATCACTATGGAGGAATGTCAATAAAATCACTTTGTTATGGCATTGTGTAGACTGTCTATTACAAATAAACTATTTCATAGAGGGTGGAAACTGCCATTGTCAAAGCCCACTAATTTCAGAAATTGCAGTTCCAGGATGATGTCCTTTCCCACTATTGCATTCAGGCCCTTCCACTGCTTTTATTCAATTTTTCAGGGCACATGTGTAAAACTTGGGGTTCTCCACATAGGTGCATAGGTGGGGACCAGAGCCCCCATGCACTCCTGCCTTGAGAGCATGTGAGCTTATTCCTCACTGTAGGAAATGTCTGGTCAAACAGAGGGACAAAAGCAATGTGTATGCTTCTTACACATACCTTGCTTCTAAGTATAATTACTGCATTATAGGGATGAAATGCAACTGCAAGGATGATTTCTTAATAGCATATGCTGGGTCTGCACCGTGTTGACAGCAAATACATAGCAAGATGCTCCGGCATCTCAGTGTGTCACACCCATTTCTCTCCTGCTCGTCACTGCAATATCTCTGGCGTGTTTCATTAACACATTCCAGGATAGATTAACGCACCTCAGATACACCGTCAGCAGACACCTTCCTGACCATACCTGTTTTCTTACATAAATGGCAGCCCATGAGGGATCGTGGTACAATAGGAAGGATGGGAAAGCTTAAATATGAGGCACTGTTCCTATCAAGAAAAATAGAAATCCATGGAAGATACTCCAGCAGAAGTGGTGAGCATATCTCATACAAGACAAATCAGTAACAAATGTGAAACTGTGACTCTGAGAACTCTTGAGAGCTCCTCTGGAGGTGGCCCTGCATTTCATTCCATATGGAGGAGCACAGATCCACAATGCCCAGCGCTGGCTCTCCTTCAGCAGGGATAGTGGTGCTGGTGGCAAGAGTAGCACCCACCCATGCACATGCTCAAGAAATTCAGCTCACAGCTCAGCCTTTATTCATATCCTGTGTGTGTGATTGTGTACATGTGTGAGGAAGAAGTGAGCGAGAGGGCATTTTGGCACTAAGCTGGATTTCTATGCATTGGTCACATATAAAGGAAGGGAAAATCCATATTGATTAAAAAGCAGTGAGATGAGCTGCTGATCATTAGGGTGCATCAGAGGTGTCAGTTTCTGCAGCAGTGATCTGTGTATGTGGCTGGAACTATGCCTTTTACCAGAACACATTCCATAATTCCATTCAAATTGTATGAACCCATGGATACAATGAAGCCTTTCAAAGCCAAGTTGGATACAGTCTTAAGAAATCTGGTCTAGTGGGAGGTGTCCTGGCCCATGGCAGAGAGGGTTGGGACCAGTTGGTCTTTAAGGTCCAGTCCAACCCCTTAACATTCTATGATTCTATGACAATTACTGAATTTCTGCTAAAATAAAGCAGCAGTCCACGTGAACCCTCTATGGGTACATCTAGCATCTTTCTTGGCATACTAACAAAACTGTAATAATCCAGTAGGATATTAAAAATCAATAACAATCTCTTCCTGCCATGTGGTAGCAGTGTCATAGTTTTTTCTACAAAGAATAATAAATCCACATGTGGCCTGATGTTCATCCGTGTACAAGAGGCCAAAAAGAACAGAGGCACAAAGAATCTGCTGTATCTCCTCTAAGCATAAGTCCTCCTTGAGCTGCAAAGACACACTCTTTTACTATTTTTAAAATTTAATTCTGGTAAGCTTGAAAATAATTTTTGACTGAAAATATCTTTCATGGATCTATCAAGGTGAAGTGTGGCTGTGTTTAGTTCCTACTCTCTTGAAGCTAAATTTAGAAGAAAAATACCCAATATGTTATTCTACCTGAACCACAAGCCCTGATTCTTATCTGTATTATGCTTTGATGTAAAGCAGATTTATATTGTTTTAACTGAGGTGTAAATGAACCTCATCCCCACAATGCTGTGTTACAGCTCTTTGAGGTGAGATAGAATAGAAGTCACTGGAACACACAAAGAGTGCAACCAATGGGGTTTTTTTCCTGAACTTCTGGCATGTAGGATTTAATATAATTAATTAACTGCTATGGTACAAGAAGATAATGGTTCTGCATGGGGAAGTTTTCTGTGCCGATGATAAGCAATAGTAACACTGAGGTAACTTGCCTTTCCATTTGTGAAGAGTAATACACTTCAGGAACATTTTACTTTTTGATTTTTTCAATATGAAAATAGAAGACTGTTTTGGGTTATCTTTGTTTCCCACTTATAAAATAAACCAGTTGTAAGGAAAAAGTAATTCTGTAAATACTCTGCAGTGTGACACTGAAAATGTGTCCAGTCAATTTCAAAATGGACCACAGACAAGAACTGTAAAAGTGTTGGATGTGATTTCCTAAATCAAAACAGCATACAAAAATAAACTGCATATCCTCCAGTTTTTCTGTTTTCAGCACTTCATATACTTCAGTCTGTAGACAAAGTAATACAGGTTCCCTACCAGCATGCCACATGGAGTCATCATGTTTAGGTAACAGCTTTTCAGAAATGCAGCTGGGGCAGCACAGGAATCTGCTTAGGAACTTTGTTACAAGCTATGATTTGACTTCAGTACCTCTTAGGTATCTCTTGGTACTGAAGTACGATCAGTGACTTTTTAAGAATGACTGAAATTAGTAATAGAGATTGCTATGTAAGATTATACTTACAGTGTGTGAGGATATGTTTACTGACAGCTTTGGCATCTTTGGCAATGGAAAGGGATCGTCCCTGCTTTAGGCACATAAGTTAACAGCATTAGTGATATGTGCATTGATCAGCAGAACTGGGACCTTAGAGTTTAACCCCTGCTCCTATAGTACGGGAAGCCCACGACATGACTTTTGAACGCCATCATTGTGCTTCGATAATGTCCTCCAAATGTACAAACTGAAACCGTTTGTGCTCTAGACACAGCCATAAAATAAGTAGTGATGTGTCTTGGATTTTGTAAAATACAGTCTACCAACCTGGTAAAAGGTGAATTGGTGTTTGGGAGTGCCTGGCCACTGCAGAGAAGCTGGGAAACTGATCTGAGGAGCACCCAGTGTAGTGCGTAGGGACCCATATCATGTGTTTTTCAACTGGTAAGATAACATTATAATAACATATGTAAAATTCATATTCAAATGAGAATTTCTGCAAAATATGAACCTGTGAGAGTATTTTAAAAGGTTACTGGTAGATTTCCTAAGCACAAGTTTATTCATCTGTCTTAGAAATTATGAAATCAAACCCTATGAGGAAAAAGAGGAACAAATCTTATTGTAACATGAGCACCAGTTTATATTAAATCTCTCACAAATATAAAAATAATTCAGCAAGGTAGCAGTAATGATGCTTACTGCTGCCACTTAGTGGAGCCGTGCCTTCCTCCCTCAAACTAGAAAAAAGAAGATTAATAACACTTTTTGTTGCAGGTGGTAAAAACATCCATTGTTACAGAAGTATAGGAGGGGACAGTTTTTCAGTGCTACTGAGTACTCAGAGTTCTTGTGTAAGTGCTTTTACATGATGACAAGAGGCATTTTAGTACAAGAGCAAAACTCAGGTGAGGAACCCATACTCTTCCTGCTGCCTCATAGATAAAACCACGACACCAAGAAATAAGTAGCTTCAATGCAGAATAACTAACTTCAGAATGGAACTTCAGCAGCCTGCAGAAATTCCAGCCACAGAAGATCATGGTTCTCTACCAGTACAGAAGTTGAAAGAATGAATTTAGCAATTCATAATGAAAACTTAAATTATATGTGCTTATCTTAAATTATATGTGCTGAGCTACAGATGGTAAGATTTCATATTTCTGTAACAAATGATAGTGATGATGATGATGATGATGATGATGATGATAATGATGATGATGATGATTTCAGGTGTCTCCTCTATCATGTACGAGCTGCCTCAATACATTCTTATTGAGAGGAGAAACATTTTGTGATGATCAAGCTAGAGTCAGATTGATATAACTGAACAAAGCTTGTGTCCCTCTACAACACTTTTGATCACCTCTTCAGGGCAGAAGAGAAATCAGTCTCTTACTCCAGTGCATGCAGACGTAAATTTAAAGGGACATTATTTTTAACAGAATACCTGTGGTGGTGTCTTTCACCTCACCTCCTGTTTCTTAGCTTGCAGGCCAAACACAGCTCATGAGAATGAATTCCTTGGATGCTATGGCCAGAAAGAAATTGAAACATAGAACAGTCAATGTTATCTGTACCAGCAGAAATTAATCTTTGCTATGCCATCTGAGTGCATTTGAACATACAGCAGCTAATAATATTTAAGTGACTGAAGACAAATACCCAAACAGCAGAGAAAAAGCATATACTTTTTCAGGTAACACATGAGAGCAGGTAACACGAGAGAAACCAGCTTATCTCTAGATAAGCATTGTTCATATCCACGCATATTTCTCCCTGTGTAGATAAGCTTATGCTGCAGCATTTAAGACTGAGATCAGTGCTGGTTTAGTACACAGGTGAAACTACAGTGAGTCATGAAGCTTATATTTATCCTTTCTAGAGGGACAACTGAAATTAATGCAGCACGTATCAGCTCCACGATATTCTGGTACTCCTAGGCAAAGCATCATCTTTTCTATGGCTAGTGCATAACAAAGTGGGAAAAGATGCCAGACAGCCAACACAGGTTCACCAAGAGCAAGTCCTGTATGACCAACCCAGTGGCCTTCTGTGAGCTGGGTGATTCCATCAGTGGAAAAAGGAGGAGCTACAGATGTCTTTTATCTGGATTTCTGTAATGCCTTTGACGTGGTACCCCACAACATCCTTCTCTCCAAATTGGAAAGAGACGGCTTTGATGGGTAGACTGTTATGTGGATAAGGAATTGATTGGACAGTCACATTCAGAGGGTAGTGGTCAGTGACTCAGAGTCCCAATGGACATCTGTGACAAGTGATGTCACTCAGGAGCCCATATTGGAACCCGTGCTATTTCATATCTTCATTAATGACACAGACAAAGGGATCGAGTGCACCCTCAGCAAATTTGCCGATGACACCAAGCTGAGTGGTGCAGTTGCCATACCTGAGGGATGGGACATCATCCATGGGCTCAGCAAGTGGCCCCATGGGAACCCCATGGGGTTCAACAAGACCAAGGGCAAGGTGCTGCACCTGGGTTGGGGCAACCCTCAGTACCAACAAAGGCTGGGGGATGAACAGATCAAGAGCAGCCCTGGGGAGAAGGATCTGGGGGTGCTGGTGGATGAGGGGCTGGACATGACTCAGCCATGTGCACTCACAGCCCAGAGAGACAAACGTGTCCTGGGCGGCCTCCAAAGCAGCATGGCCAGAAGGGTGAGAGAGAGAATTCTGCCCTTCTGCTCCTCTCTGGTGAGACCCCACCTGCAGTGCTGCATCCAGCTCTGGGGTCCCCAAGATGGACCTGCTGGAGTGAGTCCAGAGGAGACCACAAAGCTGCTCAGAGGGCTGGAGACTTCTCCTATAAAGACAGACTAAAAGAGTGGGGTTGCTCAGCCTGGAGAAAACCTTGAAGCAGCATTCCAGTACTTGAAGGAGGCTACAAGAGAGATGGGGGACAAACAGTTTAGCAGGGTCTGTTGTAATAGGACAAGGGCTAATGGTTTTAAATTGAATGGGGTTTGTTTCAGATTAAATATAAGGAAGAAGTTTTCTGCAATGAAGGTGATAAAACCTGGCCTATGTTGCCCAGAGAGGTAGTAGATAGCCCATTCCTGGAAACACTCAAGGTCAGGTTGGATGGGTTGGTCAACTGATCCAGTTGAAGATGTCCCTGCTCATTGCAGGATAATAGGACTATTTCTATTCTGTGAATAATTCTTTTTAAGAATGCAAGGATTCTGTCTTCCTAAGCCCAACAGAAACACTTGCTAGAATTTTTAAAACCATTTAAGAATCTAGAAGTTATTTTAAAATACAGCCAGGGAACCTTAAATATCCCAAAGTATTCTGAGGATTATATGTTCATATTTCAGAATCTGTAATTACACTGATTTTCAGAAATTATTAGCAGGGTCCCCCCAGAAAAATGTGATTGTGAAAGTAAGTAAAGAAGTAGAAAAAGTCACAAGAATTAAGTATCTGAAACCTTCATTTAGGATTAACATCCTTTCAAGGTCCAATGTATTTGTTAGGCAAAAACCTCCTCTCTGTAATAAATGCCACTGATATCTACTTTCATGTAGATGTAACAAGTATATAATCTCAGTTTAATCCAGATTTTAATGTTCAGCAGGAATATCCTGCCTCTGCTACAACTTTAACAACTTTTTGAGTGGAAAGCGCATTGATACCAAAAGTTTTAACCCTCTCTTACTTGACATATTGGTTCTGGAATTTATTCCTAAACTATAGATGATTAGCAGAATGGACCACCTCTCCTATGAAGAAAGGCTAAGAGAATTGAAATTGTTCAAGCTGAAAAAGAAAAGGCTCCAGGGTGACATAATTGCAGCCTTCCAGTACCTGGAGGGACCCCACAAGAATGATGAAGAGGGAGTTTTTACAAGGGCATGTAGTGACAAGTTACAGGACAAGGGGGAATAGTTTTAAATTGAAAAGGATGTTTATATAGGATATTATGAAGAAATTCTTTACTCTGTGGGTGGTGAGACACTGGAACAGGTTGCTCAGAGAAGCTGTGGATGCCCTATCCTTGGCAGTGTTCAAGGCCAGGCTGGATGGGGCTTTGAGCAGCCTGGCCTAGTGGAAGGTCTTCCTGCCCATGACAGGGGGTTGGAACTAGGTGATCTTTAAGGTCCTGTCCAATCCAAACCATTCTATGATTCTACTTTTTTCTGCAAATCAGATTTGGCAGTAAGCGAGTGAGGGAATTCCAGCACAATGCTTGTCAGCAATTGTACTCCCATCCTGGATCAATGACCCAGGTTTGGACTGAATCCTTTCCTGTATGTTGGCCTGTTTCCTCAACAGTCTTTTCTCCTCCATGCTCTGGATGTTGGCAAGGGGTTACATGTCCTTTAAAGAGACACATGCCATAGAAGTGCCTTGATAAATGACAGCCACACAGAACAGGTCTCTTTAACATGTGCATTAAGTAATCAAGACAGTGAAGTGTCTGAGAAGTGAGCACATGCTTTTCTCAAGCCTTTTCCAGTTAGACTCATGCCAAATCCATGAGGCAATTCCCACCAGCCTGCACAAACTGATGACTAGGAGGCAATTCCTGCACACCTCACAGAGACACCTGGATCTCAGGCACACATGGAGGAGAGGCGCTACACACTCCCCAGCTGTGGGAAAGGCTTAATTGAGGCTTGTGCCTCAGACACCACAGGGACCAAGGCTTCATCAGGTGGGCCCTGGTGCATTTGCCCCATGCAGAGCTGCTGCTGCCCCTTTTCTCCTCGCCCTCTGTCAGCCTTGCTTTCCAGTGTCCTGAGCCTGGATGTCCCACATGCCCAATGTCCTCCACCTCCTGTGGGTTCACCCAGGCTTCACCCTCCCTCCCTGCTGCCCCTCGGGGCACACTTGAGTGCTCACAGAGTGAGGTCCTGGGCTGGGGATCACAGAATCACAGTATCCTTAGGGTTGGAAGGGACATCTGGAGATCACCAAGGCAGGGTCAGCTATAGCGTGTTACAGAGGAATGCATCCAGGTTGGTTTTGAATGTCTCCTGAAAAGGAGACTCCACGACTTTCCTGGGCTGCCCGTTCCAGTTCTCTGCCACCCTCAATGTAAAGTTCTTCCTCATGTTGAGGTGGAACATACTGAGTTTTATTTTGTGGCCATTGTTCCTCATCTTGTCACTAGGGACCACTGAAAAGAGTCCAGCACCATCCTCTTGGCACCCACCTCTGTCATATTTGTATGTATTGATTAGATCCCCTCTCTGTCTTCTCCTGTCTAGATTAAATAGGCTCAGCTCCCGGAGTCTCTCCTCATAAGGGAGATGTTCCTGACCCCTGATCATCTTTGTCACCCTCCACTGGACCCTCTTCGGTAGCTCCTCATCTCTTTTGCCCTGAGGAGCCCAGAACAGGACACAGTGCTCCAGATGTGGCCTAATAGAGGGGGAGGATCCTCCAGCTCCAGTGACATGAAGATATCCAAGTTACGAAGGGAGGCAAGCCAGTCTGTCCTCAGACACTACCTCGGCTTTACGGGGTTTATTTAAACCTCGCTGAAAGCGGAGACATTGACGCGCCGCCAGGTGGCGCTGCCCGCCGAGTTGAGGCGTGAGAGGGGCGGGGCCGCGCTGCTGCGCCCCGCCCCCTCGGCAGGCGCGTGCTGCCTGCAGCCTCCGCGAGCCCGCG
>WBNO01010153.1:152208-166914 GCA_013400575.1 Peucedramus taeniatus
CATCCGCACGGAGCCCTTCCAGGAGCGGTACAGCCTCAGCCCCGGCCGGGAGCTCGGCAGGTGAGCACTGCCTTCGCTGCTCCGGACGGCGGTGGAAGGAGCGGGGCCGGGGGGTTGTGGTATCCCACCCATGGGGGTCCCTGCCGGCGTAGAGCCGCGTCCAGGGGCATCCAGCGGTGAGCTCTGCCCGCGCTGGGCCAGCTCCGAGGGCGTGCCCGTGGCCTTGGCTCGGCTGGGAGGCAGCTGCAACCCGCAGCCGTCTATCCCTCCTCCTGCTGAAGAAGTCATCCTCGGCTCCCCAGCCTTGCAGATCTGGCTGGGAAGATGCTGTGGTTCCCTGGAAGCCCGTGTGGAGTAGTGGATATCGGTCTAGATTTCCACTGGAAAAGAAAACCTGCCCTTTTTTTTTTTTTTTTTTTTAAGTATTTATTATTTTCTCGAGCTTTGTAAGCTGTGCCATGGAAAAACAATTTTACACTCCTTTGGAAGAGTATATGCTTGAGAGTAATCTAATGGTGGAATTTTTCAGGGAGTTAAAGCTGGTTAAAATCTTAGGTTTCAAAGTGATTCCACATGTATGGTTTAGTCCATGTATCATTTCAACACATGACTGATATAAAGCAAGATTTAGGGCAAATAGTCTCATTAAAAGGTTTTTGCATCCTGGGAGCTACATATGTGGAATTTCAGCACCACTTAACCAATAATTTTGTCTGAAATTCTGTTACTTCCTATTCAAAGAATGATAGTATTCTTAGAATTACATGTACTTCATCCAAAGATTGTTCGAATAAAAAAGATTAAATTGAATGCTACCGGATTTATGGAAATATATCCTACTCAATGTATGTTCTATTGTAAGTTATGCTCGCTGTGTAACTCAGTTTATACAGTGGCAAAACCAACCCCTTTGGAGCTAAGGAGGAGTCTCAAGGCAAAAGCAGCTGCTGTAAGTACCTCTAACAAATATTTAGGTTGCCTAGGTGTTAGCTTAATGCTCACTTAGTAACTCTGATGTACCAGTAGAATAATACGTGTTTAAACATAGTGGTCTAAAGCATTCACATGGTAAACAGGTGAGAGAAACCTCCCATGGAATGAGAAAGCTTTTTGTAGATTGTTGTGACCACAATGTCCAAGACCTGGAAACTAAAGCTAACTAAATGCAGGCTACAAATCAGCCTAAATTCTAAGAAACAGTCCAAAAGGCATAGGAGCAGTGTAGCACAGAATGCCCTGGTATTACTGCTGTTTTGGTTTGGGCTTTTTTTATTTTTATTTGAAGTTCAGATGACTTCAGAAAATATTTCACAGTTCTTCCATGGAACGAGCATTTCCCTCAGAGCTGGCTGATAGTCATTGGCCTAATCAGAGCATGGAGTAGATGAAGACTCCTTCTGGGACAAAAAAGTACAACTCAGATGATTTGCTTTAACCTAAGAACAAGAATTAACTGCTGCTTCCAGTCTTAGTCTGCAGTTTAAACAAGTAAATAGCAGCATGGATTTTTTTGTGGAATATTTTTCAAATATTTTAAGGATGACCTTCACGTGAAGGCTGTGATTTTGCACCTGTAGTTAAAATGAGTTAAGTGGTGGTTCTAAGTGTTTGTTTTAGTTTTGAGCAACAGTTGCACATATTTTTGGCTCAGACTATCTCTCCTCAACTTCACACGTGTTTTCACTATCTTCTCTTTTAGAATATAGAAATCTCTACATTTGAATGCGTGTGCTTGGTTTTTATTCAACAATTTTGAATTTTGTTTTTTAGAAAGCAGATACTTCAGTTCAAATACTCCCATTAAAGACTATTTTTGCCAACTCTATGACAAAACAGGTGGAAAGTCTCTGCCACTTATAACTGTAATTTTATTGATAATTTATTAACACAAATTCTTTCACTTTTATGTGTTCATAAATTGTGTCATTCTCTCTTTATGAATAGAGTTTATTTTTACAAAGAACAAATTAGCACCCAAGTATGCCAGGTTTTTGTCTCGGATGAAAAGCAGTCCTTGTGCACACAACATAATCTATCTTAGCATTAAGATTTGGTAGAAAACAGTTTATACACTGTATTTGTCCATCCCATTTCCCAGAATTAGAGAAACAATTTGAAAGCTGTACTTTAGGTAGGTTTGAAAATAACAACAATCGTATGGATCGTGTTTAAAACTGGGAGTGCAGAGAAAGAAGCAAGTAGGTTTATCACCTTTGCTGAGATCAGGGCTGCTGCATGAACTCAGCAGGTTTGTGCGGTCTTTGGCCTCCCATTCTCTCGATCAACACGTGTACGTGGAACTTCCCAGGGCACTTGGAGCCTCTGTTTTGTGTTCTCTGGTCTCCTGTGTTTGGAGGAGGTGGGAAGAAAGTGGAACATGACAAAATGTTAAGGCATTGTAGTTCTGGTAATGCTGGGAAGAGAGGTACAGCGGCTCTGGCCCCAGGTGGCATGTTAGGGAGCAAAGTCCGGGGAAAGCAGTCCTGAAAGACATGGATGAACCTAGGAGGAACTTGATCACAGTGTCACCAGAGGGACTTGGGTGCAAACCTGTGGGAAGTCAGGCTTCATTATTTCTGTTCACAGGAGAAAAAACTGCTTTCAGAATGTAGAGCTTATGTGCTTCAGAAGGTGCTGCCTTGTTCAGTAGCTGAACAGGCATCTGCAAGTTTTGAAACACAGCTGTTGGGAAAACCAGGTTCACTTGGGAAAAATATGAAAAACTTCGTTATAATGGCCACTTAGGAAAGGAAATCATTGCAAGTTCTTTAACATGACATGGAAATCAAAGTTTTTTAATGAAATTATTTACTATATTATATTTTGGTCCAGTATTCACAGCCTTAATAATTTTACTGTCCTCAGAATCACAATATTCTCATGCAAATTTGCACTTGCATGAGGTTTGAAATTAAACTTACCTCTGATGATTGTTTTAAGGGTGCCACTTCACATCACCTCACTGAGATTTAAATGTTTTCAGACAGTGCTAGCTTGAATTAGGTTAGTTTGAAGCAGTGTCACGTTTGCAGAGGACAAGACACCAATTGCTTAAATCTTCCCCTTACCATTTGTACTTAAGCTGTAATTGTTCTGTAAAATGGAGAACAATACATTTTTTACTCCCAAAAGCTTCCTTAAGGAGTCTACTATAATTATATTTAGTTGCTTTGCTCATTTTCCTCGAGAAAAAAAAAACTAATTGCAGGCAAAGTATTACTAGGCTATTAATTCTTCAGGTTGTTGATGGAATGCTGCACTCCTTTTTTTACATGAAACAAGCTATGCACATATTGAAGTCATCATTTGTGTACAGAAAATAATACTCCTGATTCTAGAGCTGGGTTAGAGGAAGGTATAAGTTGACTGGTCTGTCTTTCTTCTGGAAGGTAATGGTCACCTTAAATGATTGACCTACAATAAAATTATCTTCTAGCAAAATGTGTACACACATGTAAATGTGTTCAGTGCAATTCAGTTGTTTCTTCTCATCCAATTTTTTGTTAAAACATACAAATTCATTCTCCACCCAAAGGTAAGAATAAGAAATACTGAAGTCATCCAAGGAGTGTGAAATATTCTTTGTTCCTGACCAGTGATGTGGCTGTAGTTTCATGTGCAGATAATGCATGTCTTGGATTTTTTTTCCTCCCAAAAAGAACAACTCTGGCATGAGCTTTTATTTCTCAGGTAGCTTTCAGTAATGTGTGTCTTAGCAGTACATGACACTGCTGTCCTCAGCTGCTCTCTGCAGTAGCACAGCTGGGGTGAAATAGCTGTGGAACTATGCAAAAGTGGAAAAGAGGTGGAAATGAAGAGTTGCAAGTAGTTGGTTTTGCCATTTGAGAATAAATTTATGTGAGTAAATTATTCATGGACATCAGAAATGTAATCCCTGCACTTTGTTGTTTGGAAATCCAAAATTGTTGGGGGAAAAAAACCCCACACTTCAGAAAAAATGTTTGATATGAGTTACATAATAAACTGCATATAGTATTGTGGATCTCAGAAAAGGTTTTTTCTGAACTTTTTATAAAGTAAACATCTTCACAGAAAGAAGTTATTCCTGCATTTGTTACAGTGACAGGGTTTTATAGGTCACTTTAAAAATAAGTTTAGTTATTTTGACATATTTTGTTAAACTTAGTTATTTTTATATATTATAAATAAATTAGTAAGGTTATTTCTCTGTTGTTCTGATCCTAGGACAACAAAAATTAATTGGTGTGACATAAATGTTGCTGCTTATCTGATTTGACATTTGATTTGTGATTTGACAATTTTCCTTTGAGCTATAATCTGTGCCTAATGAAACAATGAAAATTCTGTTGGCAATCTGAAAAGGTGACATTGAGCTTCTTTGTAATCAGATGTGATTTATCTTAAATCGTAATTCTTGAATGAGACTCTTGTGAGGACTGAGAACTATTTAGAGTTTCCTATTCTTCCTCCAAAGCATTTTTATTTGTGATTGGATGTCTGGTGGTCTGTTTTCAACTTGATAAATGCGCATTCAGATTTTCATCTCAAAATTATTCTTCCTTCCATGCAACGTTTTCACTGCTAGCTCTTCTGAATACACTAAAGTAGCAATGATGTGATCTAACACATGTGATCATACACAAAAAGGTATTTTATATGCCTTTTTATAATAAGTTCTGAAGAGCAGGGCTTTAAGAAAAGTGAAGATGAAATGTATGCGATGTATACTTCATAAGAATGCTTGTTTATATATGTCTTATCTACCATTCTGTATCAAGCAAAAAGAAATTCTTTAAAATTTATCTGTTGGCGTAACCATATAGGTGGATGCTATCTTTGGATCTTAGCTCTGAAATTTTCTCAGACATGAATCTAGATCACTGCACAGTAATTAGTTCTACTGGTTATAAACATCAGGTTTGTCAAGTTTGATCTTTTTGGGGATCTTATTCAGAAAAGATGAGTTCTAACAGGCAGTAGTTATAGTAGCTCTAATTATAGGCATAACCAAAAGGAATCTTGGGCAGGATTCTTGGTCTGAAACAATTTAGAATTAGTATTTGTCAGCCAGCTGAACTCCTGTGTAACCTGTCCTTTGAATTACGTCACCTATCAAGCTTCTGGCCAGCTCAGCTAATCAGGACATACGTGGCCACACACGGTGGTGACTCTTGCTGTTTCTTGCTGCTCCATGAATACTGTTTTATTTCCATAGTGACATAACGCACAGTTAATTGGCAACATTAGGCTCATATGACAATATATGACATATGACAACTCATTAGGCTAATTAACTTGTTTCCAGATAGATTCTGTATGTAATTCAAAACAGCACAGTACTTGAAAGCTGTATTATAGAGATTTCAAACTTTTCTAAGCCACTTTCTCTAGGTCCTTCCTGGTGCTAGAATTAAAGGCTTTTGACTGCACTAAGGCAACATTCAAGAGGAAGTACACAGTGCATTCAGAGACTCTATAAGGAAAACAGAGAAGGTTGAACCCAGGCAGGGACCTAGATTTATTGGTGTAAGGCTTAGTATATATCAGGTGTTTAAATAACTTGCTGTTAAAGAGCTTCTCAATTTATTTTTGTATGTTGTTTTTTGACAACATACTTACCAGTTGTTTTTTCTTGAGATGTTTTTTGGTGCTAGGAACTTGAACAAGTGTATTAACACTTTTTTCATAAATGCTTAGCTTCCTATTGTACATAGATTTTGTGCTACAAAATTATCATCATGCATTTACAAACCTCAACAGTTTTGTCTTCATGTATGTATTAGTATTTAAGAACATTTTCCCAAAAAGTTAGGTTTAAGACATTGAAAGCATATTTTTATTGTTTGTCTTCCTTCACCAGACATCTGGACTGTGCTGTGATCTAGTCTTAATACATATTGTGCTGTAGATAATGTGCTTATGCAAAATAGTATTCCTGGAGGAATAACTGTGGCTGTATCAGTGGTTACAAGGCCAATTATTTTATTGAGATTGCCTAGCAAATACCCACTTTGTGGGTACTTATTTGACTTGATTCATTTAGACTGTGTGATTTTGAAACAAATTCTTATTAAAAGCAAGCCAACCACAACTTTGTTTAGCAGTTATACTTCATGGATAACAGTCTTCTGCCAGTAGGCTGGGAGAGTGAAAACTTTGACACGAGCTGAAGTAGTTAATTCTGTGAACTTCAGCTTGGAGATAGGAGAGGCAAAACCCATAGTAATTGTATTCCAAAACAGATGAGGACTATTATTTTGGTTTCAGCAACCCTACAGTAAGTAAAGAACCAAAATAAAGATCTCAAAGCTGTTCCTGCAGCTTTATAAGGAAATGTTTACACATAAATAAAGATAGTTTTGATGATCATTATACGTGTATGGTAAGAGCTAAAGTAAGGTTACTATACTTCAGTGTGAGAATACATCATTGCATTAGTGAGAGATATTAATTCAAATAACTTTTTAGTCTAAAAATCAGCACTGTGTGAATAGAACTGAGTGGAGCAGGTGGTGTGGGACTCTTGCAGGGAAGTTAAAAGCAGCCACTTGTGCCAGAGTGCTGTGGGGGAAGTGGTGTGATGCAAGCACTGCAGTGTGGTTTGAGCTGGCCTGGTGCATCATCAGGTGTATGTTCTGCCGAGGTGACGCTCATTAATGTGGACTAAGCATGGTGCTCTGCTCTCTCGGTGCTCCTATTCACCTTGGCATTACTGCAAAAATCATGCTAAAGAGCTTGATTTTAGTCTAGCTGCTTCATTGTGTTTAATTATCCGCGTTCCTTATTCTTTTGAATAAGAATAAGGGTTTTGAAAACTGTTGATCAAAAAAACCCAGCTGTTATCATTTGGGACATGCCATGGTGAAAATACCATCTTGAAAATACCATCTTGAAAAATGCAGAGTATGGATATTGCATGGCAAATGGAGCAGGATTCAACAAGAGTGCTCTTACCATGGATATAAAGGGATACATCAGAACACAGTAACTGGGCTTCTGTGAGGTAGTCAGTGAAAGCATAAATTGCTCATTTGTACATATTGATTTTGCCAGCTTTTTTAATCTTGGGAACTGGCATAGCTTGTTTACTCTGTGTTTTTGAAAACCGTTTTGTTTGAATTGATTGGGTTTTTTTGTAATTCCTTATGTTTCATGGAGTTTATTTACATTCTGGGCTGGGGTGTTTTGAACACAGGGATCATCACTCAGTAAGGCATCTTTCTAAATTCAGATTGAGTCTTAAATGCTAATAGTGATTTGGTTCAAGTTTCCTGAAACATTAATTTATGAAGGCAGTGCTAAAGCTGTCACTAAGGCATTTAAAACTAAATTCTTATTTAATTTCAGGGGAAAATTTGCAGTGGTGAAGAAGTGTATCCAGAAAGACACTGAAAGAGAGTTTGCGGCAAAATTCATGAGAAAAAGAAGAAAGGGCCAAGACTGTCGGATGGAAATAATCCACGAAATTGCAGTCCTTGAGCTGGCACAATGCAACCTTTGGGTCATTAACTTGCATGAAGTTTATGAAACTGCAACAGAGATGATTTTAGTCCTGGAGTAGTAAGTATTAGTAATAATTCCTGAATAACTTTCTGCAGTATCTGCTTAAAAATAATAATGTAAAAATACTGTGTATCAATGTGAATAATGTAAAAAAATTTATTGGTTGCCTGTTACCCTTGCTAAACTTCAAGAAGAATTGCTAAGAAAATGACAATTACAAGAAGTTATGTGCAGTGTCATAATTACAGATTATAACAAATTTCTCTTTGTGTAGTATCTTTCAAAGCTGAACTATAATTTATGTAGTTAAAGCATCTAAAATGAAGTATGAACTCTGTACACTCCCTGCATGTAAAAGAGGAAGAGGAAAGAAGCAATGAGTATCTGTTCAAGAACCAAAGTTTATTTCATTGACAGTGGCAAAGATGGGATGAAATCTGCTGTGTTTTTTTTACCAGTTACAAAAAAGATATTGAAAGCAACATCATTGCTAAAAAGAAACTATTAAAATCCTCTACAATTGAAAACTTTCTAAAGCAATATCTTTTTGGGGAAAGAAGGGAGGAGGTTTGAGACTTAGAATAGTTTCTTTCAAAGGACACTTGACTCTGCATTTGTTTGTGTGGTTTTTTCCACTTGAGTTTGTCCAGATGGGAATTCCTGCAGCTGTTGTGACTGTTCATCTCATATGCCAATGGCTTTAGATAGTAAGGCATCTAGCTAGCCTTCAAGATTCAGCCAAATGTTTGTTGCTACTGAACTCTAAATTCTTGTTAAGTTCTATGGATTTTAAATAATTAGGAGATGAACAGTGAGGCTCAATAGTTCAGAAGTGACTTGTCTGTTAAGATAAATCTAGTTTGTGCAGCTCTTCTCTTACTTGATAGCAAAAAGAAATGATGAGAAATCTTGTGTACCAATCACATCTTGTTTAGAAATCAAAATAAAAGGTATCCTCAAAGTTCAGTGAAATGGAATGAGACCATGTCTCCTATGGCAAAATTCCTTCTAGAATACATTTTTAAACTTCATTGGGCCCTTAATGAAGTCATAATATGTGAAATATTCAAGAATCATCTCATACATAGGTGTGACAGAGCTTCTGGGGTTTTAACTGCTGCTACTGAAGACTCATAAATACCTGCTTTAAACGCTAGGAGAAATTTAAACTCAAATACAGTTTCATTTTCTAGATCCTATGGGATTTAATATGAGCAGTGGAATCTAAATGAGCAATGAGTTTTGTGATAATTTCAAGGCAAAATTCCTAGTTTTCTTTTAGAACTCAATTTTCTTACAGTTGCAAAACTCTTTTAATCCAAAGTATTAACTAGGTTGTTAAGTAATTAGCAAAATTATTTGGTTTATATGCATCAAACAGTCATACCTCATTTCAGATAAATAGCTGTGTGCTGGAGTTGTAAATTGCAAAAACAGTCTTTCTCTGACTTCAGTAAGTATGTCTGGATGCTTCTTTAATGTCGACGTGTTCTAAAGACGTGTTGCAACAAAACAGGTATGAATGTTAGTGAATTTTGACATTCTGTATGCAGAGGATTAAAGAACATACCTAGGCTGCAAGCTTCTCTAGGGCATTTCAGTTTCTATTAAGCTTGATGGTCTTTGTGGCAGATCTTTATCTCCTGAAGAAGTAAAACAAATACTTAATCCTGGCCACTAACTTCATCTGCAGAGATTTTAAAGTTTCTTGTCTTGATGTAGAATCGATCATAAGGGCTGAGGGTTTTGCCTTCAGGAAGTGTTTTGCTTTCAGAAAGAGAAATATTAATGTTACGTGGAGGGTTGTCTTTCAAGCACTATCAATTTTTGAGAGAAAATGAACTTAAAATTTGCCATGTTAATATTAAGTGTTGAGTAGTGGGAAGCAAGGAGGCATTACACTGTTGGCTTCAGCTGTAGCATAGCAAACTGGGGCTGTCTGCATCCACCCTCACAGTCTCTGACTTTGGTTTGTTGTCATAAGACCTCAATCAGGGTATTTAAATCAGAGTTGAAGGGGTAAGTAGGTCTGAAGGGGTAACAGAAAGCCTAGAATTAATCTGTGGGTCAGTTACGTTTCTGTATTTCACTGAAAATGAAATGAAAAGAACCTAGAATTTTGCTCAAGAAGGTACAGATGCAGTCGGGGAAACTTGACATAGCAGGTATAAAAAGAAAAAGAAAATTTGGTAACTTTTGGGCTTGATACCTGTATGCAACCTACCTGTCATCTCCCCATTTCTTTTGAAAGAAAGAGCAGTAGACCATCTGATGCTTAAGAACTGGTCTTTTTCATAAGAGTTCATCACCATATTTTTACACATCTGTGGAAGTGATAGATGATAGTAGTGGGTAATTAGTGGGTCAAATGTATAGAAACCTATAAGTGGAGCTTCAAAAATATTCGTCATTAATATTTTCTTGTGAAGAACCTCTGAACTGAGCCAGAGCCATGTGTAAATATTGTAGACTTCTGTTATGCTTGCTTTAAAAAGAGGAAGTTGTCTTTTTCATCTTGAAGACACAGTTAGTATTTATTTGATATGCTGGATGAAGTGTTTTTTCACCTGTAGTTATTTGGATCTGGATAATGTAATGGACTTACATGTCCATTAATACTAATGGACTTATACAGTCTTGGACATGATTTATTGTCCTACTTACTAGAGGTATGACTGGTTAAAATAAGAGTCTGCTGGCAGGAAGTGATCCATTTGGCATAGGATTCAACAGAGTGAACTTGAAGCAAAGCCACTGTAATCACAAATAACTGCTGCTCCAATGTTTGCATCTTGTCTATTTGAGTAGAAAGCAGAGTTGTTCTAGTTAGCAGTCTCAAATCAAGACTGGAGGTCTGAAAAAATTTTAGGGGAAAACTTCTCGAATGGTCTTAGTTACCTTTATTTGCGTTTCATTCAGTTCTTGGGCTGCCTGATTGGAAAGGTGAAGGTAAAACACTAAAAGCATTTGTCTGAGAACTGAGGACTTTTAAGACCAGTATCTAGAATTTTATGTATTTGGATGCTTCTCTTCCCATGCCCTCTCATTGGGTGTGGATTTGTAGTTTTCTCAGGCTTTGGGAACATTGGTACATTACATTGCCTTACACTGGAAAAATTACCAGTAAGTGCACTTACTATCCCATGGTATGCCTAGCCAAGGAAAGAGGTATGGCTGTCAGCAGCAGTGAGCATGAAGCTTTACTTAGTGTTACAACCACTGGGAACAGCTTATACTGTAATCTCTATGTACAGAAGGTAGATGACTTTCCATTATTTTGCAAAGATAACCCTTTCAAGAAAGACTTTTGACAGAGTTGAAGATTCTGGAAGTAAATTTTTGTCCATTGCAGACTGTGTATAACTCAGCATTGAAATCAAGTGTATTTTAGGAATTGGTCTACATATTTGTACTCTGGTGATTTGTACTTCTACATCCTTCAGAACACTAACTTAATGTCTGATCCATTGAAGCTGGGGGAATGGTTCATTTCTTCACATGCCATGAAATAGGTTTGTTCAATCTTTTTCTAATAATAAGTTAAATGACTGTGTTAGTGTCTCCTAAGTGTACTTGAAAGAAGTTTGATGCTGAACTCTGTACAGTTAATTGTTAAGATATATTTCAAGGAAGATAAGTAGTCTGCATTTAATCTAAAGTCAACATAATTGTAACAAAAATTAGTTCTCTAGACTTCCAAATGACTTTTAGCTCATTTATGCTGCTAAGTGGTAATAAAGTGTTAGCATGCTTTTCATTGATGAAAAGCAGTTGGATTTCACTTGAAACGAGAGAAATTAATGGCACAACAGTACTTTCATAAGTAATTTAAAATCGCTAAATAATTATTGCCATAGCTTTCAAGTTCGGAAAGCCTTCTTTTATCTCACATTTTTTTCATATACTTAGCTAAGGGAGGGTGTACTAGAGAAATAATGCATTCTAAGTAACACTGGATTTCGGAATGTTTTGCCAATTAATATGTGCTTATAATTTTTTTTTCAGATTAAGATGGCTTGTTTTCCTAAAAACTTTGTTGTCATAAGGATAATCCTTTGCTTTTATCCCTAAGAGCATTTAATGACTGGCCTAGTCACTTGCTAAGTTATTTCATAATGACAATTAGAAAAACTACAGTTTATTGAAAAATGGGTAAATATTATTAACACCAGAGAACTTCTGGTCTGCATATATACAGAAATCATAACAGTGACATGCCTGTGATACTCTCCAAGCAGTTATTTTGAGCGCTTCTACAGTTAGATTTTTTCCCCCTGAAATCTAGCTGGGGAATACAAAAGAGCTGAGTTTATTGTTAAGGAGCTTGGCAAAACTTGGAATAAGTGTGCAGTAGGATCTTTGTGTTCCATTTTGACATTGTGCTGCCAACCACTTGTGACTGGCTTGGCTCACAGCTCCCTGACTGTTTTGCTTAAGGGAATCCATTAAACTCACTCCACAGCAACAATACACAAAACGGTCTTGCAGTATCAAATTTCCATGTGTTCTTGTAAAGGATTACTGGTTACTTGTTTGGATGTGGTATTTTTTGGACAGAATGAATTGTCCAGAAGAACTTGTTCCATCAGCCTCCTAAATAGCAAAGTTAAGATCAAAAAACAAAACATTGCATGGGAAGTCACCTTCCCATGTGAAACTATTTTGTAAAGCCAGGTGTCTGTGGTAGTTGAGAATGGCAGTGTCTTGTAAGTTATGAAGTGAGTGTGCATGTGTGAGGGCTGTATTTGCATGTCTCACTCTTAAAAATGCTGATGAACCCAGGCATCTTCAGAAGTATAGGGAGGGACTTAATTTTTTTTTTTTTTTTAAGTAAAGTTTTTGGGTCAAGGGTTCTACTGTCACGTTGGTAGCACTGTCTCTTGATTTCACTGATGGACATTGCTTCAACTTTTATTTCCTTGACTTCTAACACCTATAATTTAGAGTTCTTTAGGTCTAGTATTAAAATTCTAGGTAGCTTAAATTTTAGCATTGGTGTCTATCTTAGTTTTAATTAAGTTGCACTAATAAACAAATTGTAACAGATGCCTACCAATTAGGCATATAGCAAGTAGGGCTTTATAAGGCCCCCACCCTCAACTTGCACTGTTTTTTCAGCTGGGTCTATTAAACATAAAGTGTGATCCTATGTTTTGGGTATAAATCTGATTTCACAGAATTAAATAGCAGAAGTGTTTTTTCCTTATTTGAAGTGGCAGAGCTTTGCCAGCAAAATCCCAGGGTTATTGCTATAAAACATACCGTGTTAGTAATTTTGGTAGTAGCTCTTATTGCTGTATGTGCACTATAATTCACTGCTACAAGAAATTAAATCACTCTTCAAGTAACATATTATGGCATTCTTAAGGCAGAAAGTTTATTTTATGGGTTGCAGTAGATCTTTTTCTATTCCTATCTGGAAAATCCAAGTGATGTTGCTTTTTCAAGGAATTTGGTTTAGGATATTAGAATACACTAGCTGATGTTCATTTTTAAAATGCCATTAATATTTGAATCCTGTTCAAAACTGAAATATTACTATTTCCGTAAATTAAATAAAAATGGACTGAAGAAAGATGTGATAGTGTCAGGCATATGAAATTTTTCAAAAGGAATTATAGTATTAATATTCCCTTGAAAAACTCATTTTATTCTTGAGCTCTATCATAAAGAAGAAAAATGATACATAAAGAAGAAAAATAATTCTTTAATAGAGGGTTTTTTTGAAAGAAAATCTTAGTTTAGTAAATCAAATTGTACTGCTGTACCAGCTAGCCAGCATATAGAACAGAAATGTAAAACTCTTAAGAAAAGGTTACGATTTAACCTTCTTTTAATCTTTTTTTTTTTTTTTTTTGTAAGGCCATCTGCTGGGAAAATTTAAAATTTAAAAACTTTAGTTTTAATCCAAGAGGCTTTTGAAAGTACTAGGACTGTAGTAGCAAAGTTTGTATAGGCAAAATGAACATTTGAATGTATTTAAATGTTCTTTTTCTGGGGGTACACAGATGAAATGCGCCATTTTTGTAGAACTCTCATTTGCTGTAATATTCATGTTGAATGTGCCTGGCTTTCTTCAGGATAGCCTAGGCAGTACAATTCATTGGAAAAAAGCAAGCAAAGGCAGAGTAGGTGGGTATGCATCAGTAAAGATTAATGCTTGTGCAAAGTCATTTTTGCATGTCACAGTTTGGTGTAACTGCAGAGGATTCTGCCCTTGAGGGTTTCACCACCTTTCCCTAAGGGGTGATTATAGAATTTAATGCAGAACAAAGGGTGTATGTGCTGATTTCATAGTAGGAGTTCAACAATCCATATGCAAAGTGGCCCCATTCTAACATTCTTATGCCCATTCTTAAAGATGAAGCTTCTGTTCAGTTTGGTTTACTTCTGATGCTACAGGGTTATATTGTAAAACAATTTTAGTTATCTAGAGCCATTGCTATACAGAGCTGATACTGCATGTGGCTTCAGAGTACTTTAAAAACATTAATTCATGTTATTTTATATTTTATGTTATTCTGTTATTTGTTTAAACATATATAAACAAAAGAGGATGCACGTAGAGAGCTAAAATTTTTAGAGCTATTTTTAGATTAAAGAAGTCTAGAAAATTAATGCATCCCTGTATACCAGAGACTTCATAAACAATTCAGTTGCAGATTTTACATTCATTCTTTTGAGTATGTGCAAAATGTTTTGAGGAGGGTGGGAGGTGGGGCAACTTTGCTCTATGTTTGCAAAGATTTGCCTTGGCCAAATTTCCACATAGTTTCATAGGAATGGCAAAGGGCACATCTTTTATGAAAACACTGTCCTCAAACAATTGTGGCATTCATCTGAAAGCAAAGTCAGTAGTGTTTCAAAAGTAGTCCCCAAAATTTCTGCACTATTCATATTCTCTAACCTAAATGACTAAAATCTTGCCTCTCTCCAAAGCTGCCATACTGCAAAAAACACTTGCAACTTGTAAACAACACTTCCACTTGTAAAACCTTGCCAAATGTCTAATAACTGAAAATATCATGATTGGATTGTACCTCCTGCTGATATTGCCAATACAAAAAAAAAAGTGTGAGTAGAGCCAAGTGGGTGCTATAATTTAGTCTGAACTAACAATATTCCTACTATCCACAGTGCTGCTGGAGGTGAAATCTTTGACCAGTGTGTGGCTGAAAGAGAGGAGGCCTTCAAAGAAAAAGACGTTAAGCGACTTATGAA